>JARHVA010002921.1:497500-640000 GCA_037957365.1 Torreya grandis | reverse complement strand
TAATGTTTTTAATAATAAATAAAATATAATATAATGTATGTAAATAAGATACATGGTTCCTCAGAGCATGAGTTTCCTTAACTCTCTAGTATCTATGACAATCTCAAGTGTCCTTTCAAAAGTAGTATTGTTGTGGGGAGGGAGAGCATCATTAAATCACTTTTCACACCAACCATGGACCAAAGATATCTTATACTAATCCCATTATAAAATATATTTACCTTCATGGATGAATTGATAGTAATGGCATAGGAATCTAGAGAGATAAGCAAGTACTATGTGATGTATGATTTCTAAATCTAAACATGTAGTGTATCATAGAAAATATGTTCTATTGCAATATATCACAAAAACATGTAAATCATACTCATGAAATGATAATTTCAAAATTAACATAATTTGGCCAACATTTTTAAGAATACTAAAAATAATAACGATCTATAGATCAATCAAATTCATACACACTACTTGATCGGATTGCCTTTATCTAGTATTGTAATAATAGTAAGTCAGTGAAGTACATCTCACTCCTTACTCAATATCAATAATATGAGATTTATCAATCAATAATTTAACCACAATATTCATATAATTTACATCCTACTATCAATCATATCACATAACATGCTAAACATAGAAGTAATCAAAGCATACATTTATTCTGTCAAATGTATAAATGAATCTTATATTATTATCTATCCCATACTAGAAATAATGACTTTAATTTATACCACCCAAGTAAAATATATATTTAATGTATATTCTAATTACCATAATTAGTTTTCAAATATTCTACACCCTATGATAAGCCATATTACCATAGTCTAGTATTCTAAACATAACTACTAATTTTCCATAATAAGTCATATAAAGTATTCTTAAATACATGAAAACATAAGTTTATATTCAAGAAAATAGATATATAAAAAAATTCACATTTAATATGAACCATGTAATATTATATCCTAACATTTATTACACTCTCAAAGGTTATATGCATGCATACATAAATTCCTACTAACTATCACAAAACATACTATTCATAGAAGTAACCAACACACATACAATTATACTATATTATTCCATGACATCCCATACTATCATATTTCACAACTAAATAATTACACATAACTAAACTTATAATTTAAAGAATCAAATGACCCACTCTTATAAATAATAAAAAAAAATGGGTTATACTACTTGGGTATACCGTAAGTTTATTTTGCACACTAGTAGAACTTATAATCACACATAAAGTTACAACATTCTATGTTATATACACATGTACATATTAGCACTCTCATAATATGTACCACACAAGTATTCATTACTATATATATATATATATATATATATATATATATATATATATATATTTCAACAACTCAGTCATGCTGTTCTTAAGATTTAGATCACTCATAACTAAGTTAGTCCATAATATTTTCATTTTAGCTACTTAATTCCTTTTCTAGGCAACTATTTTCACATGGATATAACTTCCGTCCCATAAACACTTAATGACTTATGTCAATAATATATTTAACTATAGGTATAATACATATATATGAGTACTTGTACATGCACCATATATATGTAATAAAATGATATAAAATTACCATATAAATGTTTATTTATCATTTTTAATAAAGAACTCCCTATAATCATTTATAACTCTAACTGAGGGTCTCAAATAACATAGCTTATCTCAAGATAATTGAAACATATGGTGAGATTATAAAATATGTTTCACCAAGACTCTATTTTTTATAAATAATTATCATACATACATTTAGTTCATCAAATGTATGATTGAACCTCATTTATATTAATTATCTCATAAACAATATTAATGACAAGAAAATTAATCTACCATACGGGTAATATGCAAGACAACCAAGGAGTCCTTTTTATTAAACAAATGTTAAACACAAAAATTAACATTTTATAATATAAGGATCATTCAACATGTTTTTCCCTCATCATATCCCAAAGAACTATAATTAAATCAAAGTAAGATTTTTCTCAGAATAATAATAATTTACAAACACTTTGTTTACTCTTTACTAATGCAAAGAAAATATTCCAATAGATAACCATATTTAATCTATTATAATAATAAGCTGAGCTTCTACAATAAAAATATAATATATCTTACACACTTTCACATACACATATCATATGTATAAATATATATTTATATATATCATTATATACATGTACCTCATATATATAATAATCTATATTTTTGAATATGATAATATATATTCCATTATATATATGTACTTTATCCTTATATATATATATATATATATATATATATATATATATATATATATCCAAAACATGAATTCAATTTAGAATTATTTACATCTAACTATCTAACTAGCCATTCCATAACAAAACCCATTCTGAAATAAACTTGTATTTTGTTTACTAATTTTCACTTAACTAAAATTTCATGATTCATTTACCAGTGGATAATCATGCATAGACTATCACAATTAATATGAATTCAATGTACAACTATCATACTTAATCAATGAAATATGTGTGCCTACTCATTATACCCAGTTGACTAGTTAAAATAAAAAGCATATGCTGAAGATGAGTTTGCATAATGTTTACATGAGTTCATCCATAATACATAAATCTAATGCAAAAATAAATTTCCACCTAAATTTTAATCTTTAGTAGAGAGGAAACATAGTTTCCTTCATACATTTATTGTTTCTTTCCCAAACAGAGTATACAGAGCATTCCATATCATTGGGTAATAACTTTCATGAATATATTCATATTTTTTGAGTGTATATGTATATAATCTACATTTTTTAATAAATAAACACAATATAATTAATATAAAATAATTCCCATACTTATAATTACTAAATAGACTACATAGCCAACCAACATAATATACCTCAGAGATAAATATTTTACTCAGTCATTGCTTGACATACTTAAATGATATGTTCCCTCCTAAGCTTTTAACTATTTTCCTACCCCCCATCTTATACACAACCAAGTACTTCAATGAAATCAAATACACTTGGTATATTAAAATTATATCTTCTCTCTCTCTCTCTCTATATATATATATATATATATATATATTATATTGAATAGGATCAACTAAGCCTATAATATGGCTAATGATTTAGAAAATTACTTGACTATATAAATTTAACTAAGAACAAATTTATATAAAGCCCTTCAGAAGGTGAATATATATATATATATATATATATATATATATATATATATATATATATATATATTCACCTTATGAAGGGCTTTATATAAATTTGTTCTTAGTTAAATTTATATAGTCAAGTAATTTTCTAAATCATTAGCCATATTATAGGCTTAGTTGATCCTATTCAATATAATTATATATATATATATATATATATATATATATATATATATATATATAGAGAGAGAGAAGATATAATTTTAATATACCAAGTGTATTTGATTGCATTGAAGTACTAACTTATTTATAAAATGAATATCTATTTCTATTTATATTATCTAATTGATAAACACATAATTTCATTTTAATCCTTCAAAATGTCTTCTATCACTAACTATTCTCAATTCTTAACTAGTTGATATATATAATTTTATACTTAGAGTTTATTCTATATTTTTACATTACCCAGTCACTATATAAGAAATGGTCATTATAGAATTATAAAAAAAGAAGATATCTCAAATTCCATATAAAATAAACACTCAAGAATTCTAATACATCTCCTACCTTTGAATTTCTTCCAAATTTGAACCAAAATTTCTCTTATTCCATTTGATTCACCTCATGCCTTATTCTACTTTGTTCTGTACATCCTCTTATTGCCTATCATCGTGCCTTTGCCATAATTTTCCTTACTCTCTCTATACTCCCTCATTTTTTTAAATATATTCTCAAGTTTAAATATTTAGTTTTCATGCATCATTTTTTTGCTCTACTATTTTAGTTTAAAATCAATCACCATTGAATTAACTTGAGATTTATTAATTTGTATAAATCATGAATGTATATACTTTGTGTTCAAGTATAAGTTAATTACCAACCTAGGCCCACTTAATTCATTATAAAATGATTAATTATATTTAAATATCAATTTTATCCATGCATTGGACTTAGATATTAAGTTAACATTATCATTATAATTAAATTCCCTTAATTTAAATGTAACTGGTAATTATCTATACAAGAGATAAAACAAATGAATTAATAATACACAGTTTAACAAGATAACTATTTTAGTTAATTACTATTACATATAGATTACACACACACACACACATATAGACATATATACATATATACATATACATATACATATATATATATATACAGATATATATATGTACACACATACATACATATATACATACATATATATATATATATATACATATATATATGTATATATATACATATATATATATATATATGTAAGTTTGACTTATATTGATATTCTCAAATATAAATAGTACTTAATGCCCAATGATGTTTTTTTAAAGAAATTATTACTAGTCTATAACTAGCCAAAATATAGCTTAAAGAATACAAATATTGATTGGTTAAGCATAAATTCATCCAAACATAGTCAACACAACAATCATAAATAAATAATTATATAAATATAATTGTAAGTGGTATCATGATGCAATCACTTAATTAGATCAACCATAATCATATACAAAAAGCATAAACATTATAAAATTCACAAAAACTCAAACACATTAACTAGTTAAGCTATTCTACTATGGTGTGTCTTAGGTTACTAACAGTTCCTATTTCATCCCCAAATTATCCCATCCACACCATCCTCTTTAATGATGCTCTCCCTCTATCATGCTCTAAGGGAATAATCAATCCCACATCCACCTCATGACATGTAGATAGTTATTCCAAGTCATCACAAATATCAAAAACTAATGATGCATAACATCCATAAGGTATAAATAAGAAAGTACAAATTTCACATAATTAATCCATCATGTAAACTAACTAACATATAGCTATACCATAACTAGCATATGTCATAAAAGCAATAATAATCAAATGATAACCATGATAATCCATATATTTAAAGGTTATAATATTTAGGGTGAAATTAGGATGTAACATCATCTAGATGATGCCACATGGTAACATCCAACTTTCTCAGTAGCTTGAAGGTAGGCTTCTTATACACTCAACTCCAAGATCACAGATCATGAGGATGATACCACATGGAAACATCCTACTTGCCTACTATCCCAAAGGTAATATTATTATATGGTCATCTCTTACATCACATGTCACTAGGATAATGCCATGTGGTAACATCCTAATCTCCCACTAGTTTGAAGGTTTCACACTATATACAGTCCCCTATAGGATTATGGGTCACTAAGATGATGGCAAGTAGCAACATCCTAATCACATTCTAGACAACACCAATTAGAAGTTAAACCACATTAACATCACTCTTAGGTTAGTGGGATGGTGACACATGGATTCCTATGAACTATCCATCAAAATTCACAAAATCAACTAAGGAAAAAATGAAACAAAAGGCCAAAGGGATAAATTGGATAAGGTAAAAGTATGCATAATGACAATTTTAAAAGTGATGAAGGCAAAATTTAAGTAGATAATTGAGTCACCAAAAAGGGCCTAATTAAGGTATAATGTTATGCAAGGAACTCAATGAATGATTAAGGCAAGTACTATATCATAAAATATGCGTAAATAACTAATTAAGAAGATATGTCAATGGTACACAAGGTAACTTTCCAAAACATATACAATATATTTATAAATAAAAGCCCATAGTGATTATTTAACCAAGGAAAAACATTATGTAATAAAATGTGCAAGCAAACTCTTCGAGTGATTAAGGCAAAAAAACTACACTAGGAAATTTTCTAAATAGTTGTGGTCAATACAAGGCAAAACTAGGTGTAGTTGAAGTCATAAATTAACTAAGTCTCAACCTAGAGTAAAACTCAAAGATGACTTGGAGAGTTAAAGATCAGCTAAGGAAATAGAAATTCATACATAGGTTACTTCTTACTAATTAAACTATAAAGTGTATTCCTTCCTTATAAGATATAATACTAAGTAATTCCATAATTATGTAAGTTATTTGAACAAGAATATGCCTAGGGAAAATACTCTTTAAATACTAAACCAATATTCTCATTAGTTTAGCTAAATAAGAAAACCATTTAAGCGACTCATCTTCTCACTAAAAACTCAGTGGTTAAATAAGTATCTAATCATAATTACGACCAATTTAAAGGCTTAATCGAATGATTTATCTAGTAATGGCCCTTGGCTCATTTCATTTTGTTCAAGGGACTACAGTTTCACATGACATAATTTTCTATGAAGAAAAATCAAATCAAACAAGAAAGACTAATAGTACTTATCCTTTCATTTTAATTTGGTTTTGTTATGAGGAAGGTTTCCAACATAAAAATTTATAAATGCCTAAATATAGGACCCTTCCACAAAATGTATTCTAGTAGAGTAATTATATACATTATGACTATTTAGTTAGATTATAATATCTGACTATAATATCTAAGACTCAAATAGCACTATGTTGACCTCGAATAGAATCAGTTCTAAAATTTTGACATTATAGAACATTCACATAACCCAAGTCATCATATCTACATAGACAAAGCTAAGTTTATTGCTAAATAATACTACAACTTGATGATAATGGTGCGAAAAGCTATTGAAATAAAAAATAATCCATTAATTTAAATAGGGATGATGGTTGGTTATTGAACATGAACTAGAAACCTATTACCCAAATTATAAAGAATAAATCTAATATTACTAATCCTCCTTATCTAACCCACTATTTTTAACTTAAGACTTGTACTTATATAATATCATTGTTATCTTCTTATACATGAAATATTCCTAATGATAGGCCTATTAAACATGACATAGTCCCACTTTTAATAGTTTATTACTTATGTATTAAACATGAATTCTTTATAATATAATTCCAAATAACAAACTCATATCTATTTACTTGATTTATTCTCAATAAGATAAATTTGATTCATTAAATTGCATCATATTTATATGATAAAGGGAGATATAATGCTTATCAACAAGCAACTAAAGACAAGTATTTAAGTAAGGAAATCAATATCTCAATTTAATTAAAAGAGACCCATAAAGGTTAAAGAATATTTTATAGATATATGATCCTTCCCAAGATCTTATAAACCATGTATTAATAATAGGTCAAACTTAGTTTAACACTAAAGTTTTAGTAAATAAAAAACATTCATTTTAGTCCATAATTGGAATATTATCTAAACTTTTTATTTTCTAAGTTTATTACAAGTAGTGTAGTTGTTAAAGAATTGATAATACATCATAATTAATCCATTTGTTTACATAATCATGAGGTACATATCAAGGCTTGATTAAATAATGATGGACTATTCAATCCTTAATGGTTCTACTCATCCACTCCTAAGCATATATTGTCCATAAGAAGGAAGGCTCACCACCGAACCTTTTATCATCATCAAAATCCTACTCTACATGTCTCTATGTTTGAGACTCCCATCTTCAAGCATGTTTATGTAACTAGGTAAAGGAAAATGTGTATATCTAAGGAAGACTATCTTAACATAAGGGAATGATCATGCAACATATAGAGTATTATTATTGGTTCTTATCTCAAGAGACTCTTAGTCCTAATACAAACAAAACAAGCATTCAAATTATCATTCAATTAAAGCTAAGGAATTAATAGATATAACAGGCAAGAAATATTTCACAACATAATTAATTACCATAAAATGTTGTATTATTAATTGGATACTCACTCTATTGCTTCCATATAATATTTATGGGAGGGTTATGAACTCTACATTCATGTGTCAACATGAGAGCGATTAACAACTTATACTATGACATTGATAGGAGGGTCAAGCATTCTAACACCATTCCTAGCACAAGAGTGATTGACATTAATCCATTAAGAAGGTGATTCTCACAAATAATCACTATAATATGTCACAATAATATTAATACACTTCAATAAATAATTTGAAACATCTAATTCAAGTGAGGAGGAGTGTAGCCTCTCCAAAGCCGTCAACTAGGCCAATAACTGCATGACGACCAATGCACAACCATGGAAAGAAAATAATATAGGAAGAATAAACCAAGTGGTCTTATTCTCCTTTAATAAAGATAAAAAATAAATAGCTATAATAATTTCATTCAAAATAATGAGGAATAATATCTTTAAGGCCATCAAATGGGCAAGCACTACATAGTGGCTAATGCATAACCATGGGAAAATAATAAAATAGTTAGAATAAATCAAGTGGTTTTATTCTAATGAAATTAAATAGAGATTATAATCATTTGATTATAAATGAATATCATAGAGTATAAGTTATTATGAGCACCACCTATCAACCTTTAGACCACATGGAAACTATCCTCTAATTGTCTAGACTTGGCTATCCTAGCTAGCTATTATTATATATTACTTATCATTCATCTATGTTAAGTCTAACTTTTTTTGAATTAGAAAAATATTATAAACTAAGATATTTCAACTCCTATTTATTTAAATCTCAAGATCATCTAACCACTAGCCACATACTAACCCATGCCTCATTAAGGGATGTTCTTTTCCATGTTTAATTAAGGCACATGATAGTTTATTAGGCTTCTATGATTGCTTCCAAGACTTGCTTACCTCTTTTACCAATTGATCTTAGTACTAATTCAATCCATGGAAGATCTCATAATTGGACACTAGACATTATAGATGTTGGCTTCAAGATATTTAGGTTAGGTGACAATAAGTTTCACCAACTAGGCTTAAAAGATAGTTGCCTAATCAAACACTATGTCTACTAGGTGGTAGAATAGGTAACTAAATACTTAGCATAGGTTTCAGAAGGGTTTAAGGGTAAAATTGATTAGTGATATAACCATTATATTCATAATCTCTTTCCTTAATTATCCCATTTTCGTACTCCTACACACTCGATGCACACAACAAATTCCTCTAACCTAATATCTAAAGCTACATAGTTTAATTTAAGACAATTTCAGTCAATTAACCATAACCAATCATTCACGGAATATTAACATAGACATAAATAATTTCATATGATTCAATATATAATTAGTTTCCATTTCATAATCTTATAATCAATGATTCAAAATGATTTGAGTCAATACATCTCATATGCATAATTGAATTTCACAAGTAGACATTTCATAAATAAATGTAATCATCATTCTTTAATAAGAAAATAATAAAGAAAGATTGATAATAGGTATTTTTCATGGTTAAAAACACATGAAAATCCTTCATAAATCCTTTCATGTCTCATCTAGATGTGACTTGAAAACATAATTAAATACTTAGAATATATAATTCATAATTTTGTGGTTATCTTTGTTAAAGATAAACACTATGAAAAAAGGGGCCTTACATAAATGGATAAGTTTCTTTAAGGAAAAGAGACTATACATGCTTTTAGAGTGAATCATAGCATTTAAAAACCAAGATAAAATTCAACAAGGTGATATAATCCTACCAAAATCTCTTTCAACCTTATTAAACTCAAAATCATGCTCATGTAGAAGCTATAGGTCCAAAACAATGCAAAAAAAATCACTCAATATCTCCATCAAGTCATTAGCAAGAGAGCAAGGGTCATTTTCATGAAGTTATTACATGAAGGAGGAGATTTAAAAGGATGAATGATATTAGGGGTTAAATTTCACCTACGTTCCTTAAAAATTTGTGGTAGAGGTTTCGGTTTATAGGGCATGTATTTTATAAACCATCATTGACAATTTGTTACCCCTAAAACCCTAGTAAAACCCAACAACTCATTTTTATTCTCACATTATTTTTTATCTCATTTATATAAAAACATAGTTTTAAAATATCCTATGGTTTATAATATTACCTCCCACATCATCTACAATCAATATTCAAGCAAGAAGAAGTGACATGAAAGAATAGGTCTTCAAAGTGGATAATATACAAGCAGAAATAATTAGGATGATATATTTAATTAATATATTGATTTTAATGTTTATATGGTTTCATATAGGTTTTAACTCAAAAATAATAATCTCTTATGACCCTCTAGTGCTCAAAATATAATTTCTATAGCAAACTAGCTTATTTTCTATCCTACAAACCTAGTTTTCACAAAAAAATGGATAACTTGAGTTTTAAGCCTCCAAAACCTATTAAATTTGGAATGGAGGTATTTTTATAAATTTTAAAGTGGTATCATGTCTTTAAATTACTTTAGGATAGATAAAAAACAAAAATAAAATCTAAGCCTATTAAAAAGGAGAAAAATAGTCTTCAAAGGATTAAAAAGTGGCATAATTCAAGAATGAAAGATTCAAATCCATTGAAATTTAATTTTAATGTCCTATAATTTCATTTAAATATTTTCAAATTATTTTTAAGTACTTGGTCCATTATCATGGTGAGCTAAATCCATTATAAAATCCAAAATAAGGTCTTCTTAAGAGGTCTTTTAAAACTAGAATGAGGTTGTAGACCTTCTTAATGTCATCAATGGAAATAATAAACTTCATGAAAAACATATATTAATATAATATAATCCTTTTAGGCCTCTTTAATTCATATAAAATCCTATTCAAATGGTTTTAATAATAATTGAAAGGTTTACCCATAAATAACCCACTAGCTTCAAGTTGTTGAGAACATTCAAAGAAACATGCATGCCTCTATTAACATTTGCAACTTGTTTAATGATTAAAATTCCATTAAGGACTCCTAATAATTCCCCAATATATTTATAAATTATATATGGAGTTTTTTTTATAATGAATGCTTATAACCCTCTCCAAACCTCTAGTGGTAAACTGTGAAGACTAATTTTAAGATGGTATATAAGATTGGATATAGATTACATGAATTTATAAAAGAAATATTTACAAGATATTAAGGTATTCTTAAATCAAATACTAGAACTTGTATGATAGATAGAGTTGTCCTCATTTCTTTCATTTGGATCAAACAAGTTTAGACATGAAGTTGCAAGTTTAAACGATAGAGATCAAGTGTGAATAAGTCTATGTTTTATTTTTTCAATTTCATCAATATGAGAGATGACTTTCAAGATCCAATTATGGTATATAAAGATGCTAGAAAGGCAAAGTAATACATTTTTCAAGACATAAAATTGTAACTCCTTAATAAAGAAATGGAAATTTCAAGAGAGAAAGGATGAGTCATATGAGGTGAATGAAATGAATTCAAAAACAACTCATAATTTTTTTACATACTAAAAATTATTAAATTATCTATCTATTAAATATAAGTTTGTTATACCATAGTTGTGTAATCTTATTAATTGATCAAAGGATGAGGTAGGAACACACACCATAATCCAATAATTAATGGCTTAAAACATTACAACCAAAAAATTTATTGGGTAAGAAAATGTGATACTTCAACATGTATTTATACCTCCCATAGAATGTAAGGTAACCCTAATCACTTTTAATGAGAAAAAATAATGCAAGGATTCATTCCAATTTACACTTGTACTCCATAAATCTTAATATGAAATTGGAATCAAGAGTAAATAATATTAAATAACACTCCACTTCAATTATCTATGTAATAGGTTTAAATAAGAGGGTTGAGTTTATTATGGTTCCTTGACCAGTTCTTTTGAAGATGCAAAATATGGATCATAGTTCATATTTAAGGTTAATTCTCCTTACCCCAAAGTTCCCAAAATATTTTGGTACCTACTTCCCTTAATGTGAAAACATATATGCCATTAACTTAAGGAACTAAGAATATGATCATAATAAATACAAAGAGGAAACCAGAGATTAAAACTTACTCCACCTACTTCTTTTTCCCATGCCTATATTCCTTTATAGACTTATAATGAGTATTATTTTTAGCTTAATTGATAATGATATGTGAATAATACTACCAATTTTTAATTAATTATACTAATATAATATTTATTTACAAAGTGAAATAACATTTAGGTTAACCATAAAGGCTTAAACATATTTTCTATCACATAGAATTTCCACTTAATTTTTAGGATTGGAAAATATGTAACCTAAGATAATCAATTTATTATTTAGGAGATTACTAAAATAAAACATTTATTCATTAGACATCATAATATGGCCATCATTTTTATTCTATAGTTAACTAATAACACTTAAACATACACCCTTAAAGGAGGTTGTTCATGCCTACTGCCAAGTTAAGAGAAATGTGAGATTATACCAAGGCTTTAGGTGACCTATGGCTAGGATACACCTTTAGTTTATGGGGATTACACCCTTGGTGCATAAATTAATCTCAAATTATAAAACCATTCTATTTTTGGGATGAAAATAGATAGAAGAAGTACATGAAAGGAAACCTATACTACTAGAGGTGATGCACCAATATAATTTATCCAAGCTATTTGACCTCTTAAAAATAATAATGAAAAATGCATGAAATAAACACTCTCTAAAAATAATTATATTCATTATTAATGCACATGAATATTGTGGTAGATGAATACAACTTGGAGGTGATGGATAAGAGGTCTATCTTGAGAGACATCCAACCAAATTAAACTTCAAGTACAATGAACAAGCATTGACACATCATATGACCTGCATTAAATAACCTACTATGATATATATGAGGAAAAGACCTTAAAAGGGATAAAATATACCACTTATTCAAAACAAAAAAGTTTATGAAACACTAAATACTAACGTGGAGAAGATGGAACTGTCTATATATCAGTTTAATAGGTTTACAAGATACAAATCTAGGTAGAGTTTCTTCATACCTAGTTGAGGGATAAATTACAATGTCCTTAAAGATTGAATATATATAATAATTAACTAGAGAGAGGAAATAATTTGGTGTTTAAATGGAATGAATAGGTCATAACGGTCACCATTCACTCAACTAGTAGTTACAAGTAGCCTTCCATACTCTCTCATAGGTTGCCTTTATGGTTGGTGGTATTCAATGAGCATATTTAGGCATCAATGTCTATTTTTGTCCAAGGTTGACCTCATGAAGATAATGTGCATAAAAATATTTTTTAATTACCTCTCCTTATGATAGTTAAAAATCATTGAAGTGGTTCAATTAGGCCCCCTCCATGAAGCATTTAGTAGCCACCTCCTCCTTGAATGCCAATATCACTTGCAAAACTATCCTAGCATTCATGGTGGATAGTAAATGGGTATATTAAAAATTTTATGTAGTTAAATAAGTTTCATGATCATTAATTTACTCCACATCATCATTGTACACCCATGAACATCTTCTTTATTGATCAAGTAACTCAATTAGATAATTAGCCTAGTCTCCTGATTGATCACTACTTGGGTAGCTATGGAGATTGAATAGAACCTTAAAAATTATTGAGTGACATTTTTTAAATCATAAATAAACATACCATGCCATGATATATTCCTCCTAATAATCTCACACCTACAACTTTACCTTATTTTGATGACTACGTCACATTTTTTTACTATATTTAGACTACTTACTTGTCACATACTTGTATGAGAATTTAAAGGTATAATTATGAGTTTTTCATGATATTAGAAGGGGAAAAATACCTCAAAATACCCTATCTAATGATTTTCATCTTTTGACTAATTTTTGCACCTTAAAAATATCAATAAGTCATGTAAAAAGAGTGTTTTAGATGGGTTTGTAGAAGTGTTCATACAGACCAATACCATGGATGAGATCTATTCCAAGTTTAATATGATATATAAGTATTTAAAAAGCCATAAAAATGCCTTTGGATTTAAATTATACATGATCTTATCAATTAGGTCACTATTAGGGTATTAGGGAGGTTTAAGGGGGTTTGGGTTCTTAGAAATGGTTCATAAAGGTTACGACCCTTAACTAAGAACTAATGCCACTTTTATATTATAGGAAAGGTCTTTAAACTATACCAAAGTTATCATCTCCCCATAAAACTATTACATATAGTTTTGAGCTCACCAAGTTGATCCTAAGGGGAGAATTGTGCATTTCGTACACACATAAGGCATTTTAGGCCAAAGTGACAAACTTTAACCTCTTTTATACAAACCACTATTTCTCACACACATAAAAATCCTTTAAAAAAATATCTATGATAGTTTTAAGTGTTATCTAATCCTATATTATCTTCTATTCTAATCTTCAAGCAGACATGATTTCAGAGCGGTGTTAAACCAATAGGACTAAAAGTAGAATTTATGAGTTTTATCTCCAAACAAGAGATATGAGGTACTTGGGCACACTTATTGGTATGTAATTAATCCTTTAATGACCTTATATAATATGTGTTATCATGAGTAATCCATTTACCTCTTCTTTATGTTCATACAATTCTCTATCTATGCACCTAGGTATATCTAAAAGTGATTATCAAGTATGGATGCCCCTATAAGTGGACATTATTCAATTTTTTTAGAATTTTGGGTCCCTATCCTTCCTTACAAACATATAATATGTGCATACCCATTTTTTATTTATTTTATATAGGCTTCAATGAGCTCTTTTAGGCTTGATCTATATAGTACACATCTTACACATGCCAACTAGTAGACCATTCAGGTTTTTAGGTGACCTAGGGAGATCATTAATATTATTTCATAGGCCAAATACCTCATTTAGATGGATTTAAAGGTGTAATTTCCTCATGATGACTGAATCAAGGTTTAGAGAGGGTTTTGGAGGACTACCATCTTAATGATGGTTCATTTAATATAGGCCTCCAATCTAAAACCTTATTCAAAGGATGTTTAGATATTAGACCCATTAAAATATACTGAGTAGGTTCTAGTCCCATGCATATTTTAACATGTGTACTTAGTGAAATTTGGTGACCTTCGATCTCTTTGCAATAATTCTAGGTGGGTTGATAGTCTTAGTGATTATTCATAAATTTGGGCTCTTGAATCCCACTCTTTACTCTATGGATATTGAGTGAATTGAGGTACCCAACTCCCCCTAAGATAATTGGGTCTAAGTGTTCATGCCATATGAGATATGAGTGCCTAATTTGACATCTCAACATGGTTGTTTAAGATTGTGGAGATTGGGAGGGTGTTAAGACCAAATTAGACTATTTATTTATATTATTATACTACAAATACCTCCTTTAGGATCCATATCAACATCAGATAACTTATTATGACTTAAATCTACTTGAGGTGGTTTATATCTACCATTAAGGTGAGGATAGGGTCTTGACAATTCAAGGTAGATTTAGGTCTTATAGGCTTAGAAAAGGTTTTAGGACCTTAAGCCACATGTAGGTGTGTATTTGGATCTAAACTCACTATATTACCCACCTCTATATGATTTACACTCTTTGTACTTTACCTTATCTTCCCAAACCATCTTCTCAACCCCTCTCTCTCTCTCTCTCTCTCTCTCTCTCTCTCTCTCTCTCTCTCTCTCTCTCTCTCTCTCTCTCTCTCTCTCTCTCTCTCTCTCTCTCTCTCTCTCTCTCTCTCTCTCTCTCAAGTCTACCTCAACAATCATTGTCCAGTGTAGATGCTTGAAAAGGTTGGTGGAAAAGATTTGAGTAGTCTATTTTATCTCTTTATACTAATGTATTTAGGTATGAGATAACATATTTTCAATATTTTGCCATAGCCTTTAAGGTTTGTCCTCCCTAGCTCTATTATCAGACGTTATTCACATAATTAGGTTCTTAGGCTAGATAGGATTTGTTGTCCCAAAACAATATCACTCATTTTTGGGACAACATTTGAACTATTTTGATCCTACAGACCAAAATTGTCTCTTCCCTTTTAAAATTTGTCCTGGGCATTCAAATTCCTCATTTTTTCAAGCTTCTCAAAAATCTATGAACTTTACAGGCTTGAATCTATGGACTCTATAGGCTTAAATATATGGACTCTACAGGAAGGGAAATCTATGGACTCTATAGGCTTGAATCTATGGTCTCTATAGGCCAAGTTCAATGTGCTTCACAGGTTGATTTCTATGGACTCTATAGGAAAGAAGCAAGCTTTCAACACTTAGGCGATCTTAAATTTAGTTCAATGACCAAGTTCAACCAAAAGAGTTCATCAGTATGTTTCTAAGCAAGTATTGAACTGTTGAACCTTGAATAATTTTGGTTCAATGAACTCAACAAGTTTAAAGATTCAACATCAATAGCAAGAGTTCAACTGCTTCCAGGGTCAAAGGCTTCTACAGTCAAGATTAAAGGCTTCTACAAGCAGGTTCAATCAAAAGAACAAATTTTTGAGGCTTGAACTATTGAACCATTGAACCACTTTGGTTCAAAGGTTTAATGCGTTCAAGGTTCAACATGTTCAATGTGTTTGGTTCAATGAGGATCAAAAGGACTTAGCCAAATCAAAGAGAATGAACTGATTGAACTGATAAAACATTGAACCACTTTGGTGCAAAGGCTTGGTTTAATTTAGTTGGTTCAATTACTTTTCATTCAATCAAATGGTTCATTGGCTTGGTTCAAATCTTGGTTCATCAGCTTGGTTCAAAGCTTGGTTCAAAGCTTTATTCAAAGCTTGGTTCAAAGAAGCAGTTTAATGTAAAAGTTCAAGAGAGCCTCTCAAAGGACAAGTTCCCTTGTGGAGGGCACTTGGTCACCAAAAGCACCCTTTAGAAGGGTCATTTTAAAGGAAGCCAGGAAGGTAATTTCTTTCATAATTTTGTTTAAGGTAGCCTAAAGACAAGGATTTCCTTTGGGAAAAAGAGTAAGCTATTATTCCTTCAGACTTTTGTTTGAAGGAATTCCTTTGGAAAAAAAGTCCAAAAGAATTCAAAAAGGCTATGGGAGGAAAGCCCAAAGGAATTTTTGAAGGAGAAAAAAAAGCAATAATTCTTTCAAATTTTTTGTCCGCAAGAAATGTTTGTGGACTTTTTATCCGTGGGAAAATGTCCACAAAAAAAGTCTGCAGGAAAAGGGTCCACAAAAAAAGTCCATGGGAAAGCTCCAAAGGATGCCAAAGGTAAAAGGCCATTGAAGGACCCCAAAGGGTAGGCACCCTTGTGGGGGACTCTTAGCTACCAAATTGAAGGACACTTCCCCAAAGCTGAAGGTTCACCTTCCCTTTGGGTGGATGTAAAACAAAAAATCCAAAGGAAGAACTTAGCAACCTGCTAGAAGAAATAAGCTTGAAGGCCATTTGAAGACCACCTGAAGGGTAGATACCCTTGTGGGGGGCTCTTCTCAACCCAAAGTGGATCATTTCTTAAGACTTGAAGGGCAGGTTCCCTCTGGGAAAACTCAAATGACAAAGCTGAAGGAATTGTTGAGGAAAGTGACATACCCATGAATGTCAAAGTTGTGACAATAAAATAGCCATTGATCCTTACAAGTTTAAATCTATGGACCCAATTGCATTCAAAGGCTTTAAGGCCAACATTAGCAAGAAGTGACTAAGGAACAGAGCATCAAATTGAATCAAGGATCTGATTCAATTAACTAGAAAAGGAGGAACAATGAAGAAGGATTAGATTGCCAGGTGGACATTGAAAAAGGCAAACTTTCAATAATGTGGCTTGTTTATCTGCATTGAGAAAAGAAAATGGGTAGATGCCCCTAAATTATAGCATTTCTTCTTAGCAAAGTTCATTGGAATATGATGTGTTACTATTCTCGAGTCCTTCTTGAAGAGGCTATATAAGGGACTCTTTGTTAGTGTAAAAAAGAGCTCTCTGACAATCAGAAATGAAACACTTCCCAAATTGAAAGGCATTACTGAGACTTTGAGCTCAGATTGTTGATCATATTTTGTTATTGGAATAAGAAATCAAGTGACTTTTTAGAATTTATTCTATGATATCTTTGTTGTTGAGGAAACTGTTCTTATGTCTTTTCCTTAGTATATTTTATGCTCCTTTAATTCAACAAGTAGAATTCGTGAAAGTAGTCAGGAAGGTGTCCTAAAGTCAATTGTGGAGAGCCTTTAGTGTCTTTTATATTTATTTTTTTTGTGTAAAGGACCTTGGGATGACTTTGTGCCCCATTGTCCTTCATATCTCACTCTTTGGCAATTCAGGTGAAATCTTTGTGCTACATCTCAATTTGCTAGTTACTACATCCTTGGTTACATTTTGCTTTTACTACCAGGAGTATTCTTGTGGTTTGCTGAATAATACTTATGGAAGAAGAGGAGTGATTTTTCTCATTTCCCTTAAGATTCTTCCTTTGATTTGCACACATCATCTCTGAAGAAAGAGAGATGGATGGTTTATCCTACCCTTGAGTATTATATATATATAGGGAACCTCCCCTTCATGAGAGGAGAGATTAGTCCCCCCTTTTGATGTGGTAAACCTACACATTTGGATGACCAATCTTCCTACTTTGGCTAATCAGACCTATTTTGTTTATTAGTACACTGATCAACAAAATATTCAACCAACAATTTTTGGTGACTCCACTGGGAATATACATAATTTTGTGTAATTTGGAACCTCAAGTTTCAGATTGAAACATCACCTATGTCTTACCCATTATGATTATAACCCTTATCCATTTTAGACTTTGGTGACTCCATTTCATGTCTTACCCATTATCCATTTATAGCCTTATCATCTTCCTCCACCTCTGTTATTTTATCTGGTTGTAAAAACTGGAGCTGTTGGGAAAGAACATGTAGTTTAAAGCCTTGAGTTTCAAACTAAAGCAAGGTCAATTCTTTTCCTTTTTTGTTTCATAATCTGGTAGATTCAAGGTGTACAAAAATTCAAAGGGCTAAAGGTATTGTTGACCTTGTATTCGAGTTGGTACATCAAAGTGATTTTGATCTATTTCCTTCACCATCTCACCTCCAACAAACTAAGAGCTTTCCTCCTACTAAAGTTAGATCTCCATTACCAAACAAAGTATCCACTTTTGCTATTGATAAATCTTTACCAATAATTACCCCTCTAAGATTTGTTATTCCTCCTTTTCATAATCCTATAATGGCAGCTCAAGGCCCCTAGGGTAATTCTTTTGGTCTTCTCAATCTTACTCCACCTCTACATGAGCTTCCACACAGTTCAAGGAAAAATTTCCCCAAATTCTATGGTGATGGGAAAGTTCATCTTGATGAACACATTACAGCCTTCAACATAGCCTATGGCATAATTAGAGTAGAATTTGAAGATGTAGCAATTAGACTATTTGTAGAAACATTACAAGGTGCTACTGTAGATTGGTTTTTTAATCTACAAGCTCAGTCAGTAACTAATTGGAATAGCCTCAAAACTAAGTTTGAAGCCAAATTCAAACCTATAGAAGATTCACATGCACTTATAGCTCAACTTACATAGATGAAGGAAGAACCTCATGAACCAATGAGAGATTTCATAGCCAAGTTTGACAAACTAAGGAATAGAATTCTTGTAATTGCTCAACCTACAGCTGAGAATCTCAAATGCTTCTTCATTAATTCTCAGTTACCTAAAGCTAGTTTTGTTTCGAGATGTGTTGGTTAGATAGATCTTGTTGTAGCTCAAATTTTGGCCACTAAGGTAGAAGATGATCTCATCTTAGCAGGGAAGATAAGAAGAGATCTAAATAGAAATAGATCCTCATCATCTTCTGAATATTCATCTACAGGCACCACTGATCCATTGGTGCAAAAGCTAGAAAATGAACTGATAGCCTTGAAAAGACAAATGGCACAAGGAATGTCTTTTACTCCTTCATACATAGATATTCCAAGAAGGACATTTCCAAATTAGTTATATCAAGGCAATGCTAACAGGAATCAAGGGCAACCAGATTGTCTTCCTCCCTCATAAGGGAAACTTGCCCTTGAAGCTCCTCAAACCAACTCAGTAGTTGGATATTTGGAAACATAACATGCTTTCTCTTTCCAACTTGAGTTTGAGCAAGAAAATGATGTTGATCTCTTCATGGAGGATCAAGAAGAATCAACTAATGACTCCCACATTGGTTTCTTGAATTACCAGGATGAACCCATAAGCAAAGGAGAAGCTATTGATGGATCATATGTAGTGTTTACCAAGTCTAAGAACCAATTATTCTAGCAAGCTAATAAAGGGAAGACAGAGGAATAACCGCAACTAGCAATTACAATTGCTAAGCATGGAACCACTCTGCCTTACCAGTCAAAGGATTTGGTGATCACCCAAAAAGTAAGTACATCAATTTCACCTTCACCTTCTACTCTAATTTTGCAAACCAGCCCTACTCCCATCCCTCCTGAAACTCAAAAAGTTGAAATACCTTCCTATGTACCTAGTCCAATTCAGCCATTTCACATAATTGATCATGTCAAGAAAACCAAAATATAAATGTTTGAATTTGAATATATACAGTCCAATCTTGATCAATTGGATAAGTTGGTCCAATGTGTCAAGAACCAAACCATTCCTAAAAGATAAGAGGTTAAGAAAATAATTATTGATTCCCCAAAGAACATGCCCATTCCAAATAATCTTATCATTACCCCTCTAATTGCCCTTGGGAAAATAGAACCTTTCTATGTTTCCTTATTGATAAATGGTTATCAGCTCAATAATTGCATCATTGATTTTGAGGCATCTAAAAATGTCATGCTTGCTAAAGTATCTGAGTCTCTAGGCCTCACATTGACTAATACATATGGGAGATGTTTCTCCATTGAGAATAAGCAAGTACCACTACTGGGGCAAATCAAAGATGCCCAATTTGCATTTACATCCTTTCCAAATAAAAGAACAAGATAACTATCTTGGTGGCTGATGTCCTAGCATCCTATGGAATTTTGCTTGGATGAAATTTATGCAAGGATGTGGGAGGAGAACTAAGCATGGACTTATCTGAGGCAAGGATCCCTATCCAAGGCATAATGAAGAGATTAATCCCTAAAAAGGAGGCAAAATATGTGGTCACCCAAACATAAGCCACTGCAACACAAATTATGTTTAAGTCTTCAGGCAAGGGTAATTATTTCTTGACCATAGAGAATGTTCATGTTTCTATAGATGAAAGTCAAAAAAGCGAACAATCCATGAATTGATCTAAATAAGATTTTAGGAAAATTGGTTGGGTGCAGTACAAATAAGGAAGGATCTTCCATCTCTAATGAAGAGAAATCTAATAGGAGATCAATTTCTGATGATGCTTGGATCCTGGAATCCAATGGCAGCAATTCTTCCACCAATGTTGGAATTGGGACTGTATTGATATCATATCAAAGAGATATTCTACCTTCATGTAATTTGCAATTTAGCAACACCAACAATATAGCTAGATGCAAATCTTTGTTGCTTAGATTGAACATTGCTCAAGATGAAGAAATCAAAGTCCTTCACATCAAAGGAGATGATAAGTTGATAGTTTTTCAGGAGTTTGATGTGGATAATCCAATCATGTGCTAGATTGAACTAGAAGAACAACCAATTATGGTAATGGACCATGCTATTGCAAATCAAAATCAGGCAAAGGAACCCTTTGCTAAGAAAGTAAGGATTTATGGCTTTCAAATTGAAGACCACATCCTACCATGGGGCAAGAAGAAGAAAGAGCCAAGAGGAAGATGTAAAAAATTGGTTCCCTAGTGGAGAGTTCCATTTGCTCATCATCGTTTCTAGGGACAAAATGTCTTTTTGGCAGTTTATTAGGATAGAGCACTATTTTCAATGTCTCTCAAGAAGTAGCATCTGAAATACTTCAATTCTTGAAGTATCAGATCATTTCATCTGTACTTATGTATATTTGTATAGTTTTTTATTCTATTTTGTTTTGTTTATTTCCACTTTTGACACCTTTTATTTCTAGGTAACATGACTCTATAGCCCAATGGTACACATGAAGACACTGGAGATTCTAGATTCTACTCTCTTTAATTCTTTTTACAATTGATAAAAGTTCCCCAACTAGAGCCAGCTATTGTCCCCCAAAAATATCACTTATTTTTGGGACAACATTTGAACTATTTTGATACTACATACCAAAATTGTCTCTTCCCTTTTCTAAATTTGTCCTGGGCATTCAAATTCCTCATTTTTTCAAGCTTCTTAGAAATCTATGGACTTTACAGGCTTGAATCTATGGACTTTGCAGGCCAAGTTCAACAGGCTTCACAGGTTGATTTCTATCGACTCTAGAAGTAAGAAGCAAGATTTCAACACTTATGTGATCTCAAAGTTGGTTCAATGACCAGGTTCAACAAAAAGAGTTCATTGACAAGTTTCTAATCAAGGATTGAAATGTTAAACCTTGAACCATTTTAGTTCAATGGGCTCAATAGGTTCAAAGATTCAACATCAGTAGTAAGAGTTTAACCACTTACAGGTTCAAAGGCTTTATAGTTAGGTTCAAAGGCTTCTACAAGTAGGTTCAATAAAAAGAACAAATTTTTGAGGCTTGAACCATTGAACCATTGAACCACTTTGGTTCAAAGGTTCAATGGGTTTAAGGTTCAATAGGTTCAATGTGTTTGGTTCAACAAAGAACAAAAGGACTTAGCTAAATCAAAGAGAATGAACCGATTGAACTAATAAACCATTGAACCACTTTAGTTTAAAGGCTTGGTTTAATTCAATTGGTTTAATGCTTTAGTTCACTTAGTCTATTTATCAAATGGTTCAATGGCTTTTGGTTCAATCAAATGATTCATTAGCTTGGTTCATCGGCTGGGTTCAAAGCTTGGTTCAACAGTTGGTTCAAAAGAGCGGTTCAATGCAAAAGTTCAAGAGAGCCTCTTGAAGGACAAGTGTCCTTGTAGAGGGCACTTGGTTGAAAAAAGCACCCTTTGGAAGGGTCATTTTCAAGGAAGCCACAAAGGTAAATTCTTTCAAAATTTTGTTTAAGGCAGCCAAAAGACAAAGGCATTTCCTTCTAGAAAAAGACTAAGCCATAATTCCTTTAGACTTTTGTCTAAAGGAATTCCTTTATACAAAAAGTCTAAAAGAATTCAAAAAGGTTGTAGGAGGAAAGCCCAAAGGAATTTCTAAAGGCAAAAAAACAAAGCAATAATTCTTGCAGACTTTTTGTCTGCGAGAAATTGTTTGTGGACTTTTTGTCCGTGAGAAAATGTCTGCAAAAAAAGTCTGTGAGAAAAGGGTCCATAGAAAAAGTCCATGAGAAAGCTCTGAAGGATGTCGAAGTTAAAAGGCCACCAAATTTAAGGACACTTCCCTGAAGCGGAAGGGTCACCTTCCCTTCGGGCAGATGTAAAACAAAAAATTTGAAGGAAGAACTTAGCAACCTGCTAGAAGAAAGAAGCCTGAAGGCCATTTAAAGACCACCCAAAAGGAATATACCCTTGTGGGGGGCTCTTCCTGACCCAAAGTGGATCATTACTCAAGGCCCAAAGGGCAGGTTCCCTCTAGGAAAAATCAAATGACAAAGCTAAAGGAATTGTCAAGGAAAGTGATGTGCCCACAGATGTCAAAGTTGCGACAATAAAATAGCCATTGATCCTTGTAAGTTTAAATCTACAGAACTGTATGCATTCAAAGGCTTTAAGGCCAAGATCAATAGGAAGTGACTAAGGAATAGAGCATCAAATTGAATCAAGGACCTAATTCAATGAACTAGAAAAGGAGGAATGATGAAGAAGGATCAGATTGCTAGGTGGACATTGAAAAAGGCAAACTTTCAATAACATGACTTGTTTCTCTACATTGAGAAAAGAAAATGGGTAGATGCCCCTAAATTCCAGCCTGTCTTCTTAACAAATTTCAATGCAATATGATGTGTTACTATTCCCAAGTCCTTCTTGAGGCTACATAAGGGACTCTCTGTTAGTGTAAAAAAGAGCTCTCTAACAATCAAAAACAAAACTCTGCCCAAATTGAAAGGCATTACTGAGACTTTGAGCTTAGATTGTTGATCATATATTGTTATTGGAATAAGAAAGTAAGTGACTTTTCAGACTTTGTGCTACGATATCTTTGTTGTTGAGGAAACTATTCTTATGTCTTTTTCCTTAATATAGTTTCTATTCCTTTAATTCAACAAGTAGAATTAGTGAAAGTAATCAAGAAGATGTCCTGAAGTCAACTTTGGAGAGACTTTGTGCCTCCATAATTGCCTTTAGTGTGTTTTATTTTTTTTTCTATGTAAAGGACCTTAGGATGACTTTGTGCCCTCATTGTCCTTCATATCTCACTCTTGGGCAATGCAGGTGGAGACTTTGTGCTACATCTCAATTTGTTGGTTACTACATCCTTGGTTACATTTTGATTTTACCACCAAGAGTATTCTTGTGGTTTGATGAATAGTACTTATGAAAGAAGAGGAGTGCTTTATGTCATTTTCCTTGAGATTCTTCCTTTGATTTATATGCATCATCTCTGAAGAAAGAGAGATGGATGGTTTATCCTACCCTTGAGTATTATTTTCTATTTATACACACACACACACACACACACACAGCATATTTATAAGGAACCTCCCCTTGATGAGAGGAAAGATTAGTCCCCTTTTGTTTTGGTAAACCTACACATTTGGATGACCAATCTTCCTACTTTGGCTGATCAAACCTATTTTGTTTATCAGTACGCTGATTGATAAAATATTCAACCAACAGGTTTTGAGATTTACCATACACATATGATACTAATGAGGATGATTACCAATAAAAGGGGTAATTATCTAACCATTATCTATCATGATACTTATATCAGTTAGCCATTTTGACTTGGTGAGCAAGTTTGAATACATTAAGGCCACTACTCATGCCTAAGTGAGCTTACTTTGTCATCATCTGAAGTTCATTTTCTTATTAAGTCCATAGAAGCTATACCCTACCTATTTGTTTGAGTTCTATTTTCCATGGCATACTATATCTCATATTCATGTTTGCAGGTAGAACATTTATAGTTCTAAGCTTGGTGACCTAGTTATGTTAACTGTTAAGGGGTCCTTAAGTAGGCTCTTCATCTAGAAGAGTTCTTACACATTATGATTGAAAATCTAGTGGATTTCCTTGAGCCCAATTCATACCCTTTAAATATAGACACCCTCATAGTCTATGACCCTTCTTTAGATTTTGAGAATCAACTGCATATGGGGATTTTGAAACCCTTTGAAGGTTGGTTCCAAACTAGCCTCCTGTAGGTGGCCATTATGCTTTCTCAATAGGACTTACACATAATTAAGTCCATTTTCTCATAATATCAATGGCTATGTATAGCCTTATGAATAATTTGGTCCTTGTTTCTATGCCTTGGGCTTGTGTATAAATACTCAAACATGTAGTTAATGGGTATAGGATCCCATGCAATTTCAAACCTAGAAATTAGAGCCTATTATGAGGTGGGTTTGCATTGATGAAACTATTAGATGGTAAAGGTTCCTTCAAAGGTTAAAATGGACTCTTGAGTCATACTCAAGATGACCTATGAAGACCTTAAGCAACCATACTCACATACTCAATGGATAAAGACACTTAGAGTTCATAAATTAGACATATAGAGTGATAAATTTAAACCTATGATTGTACAAAAACTTTAACTTCTACTATTAAACCTTAATTTGTGCTAAACATGTTTATGAAGGTATTAGAGGGATAGTTCATGATTTATTTATTTTGATGGATATAATGAGGTATGATCATCCTAAAATTAAATTTACTCATTAATACAACACTCTTTTCCACTCCATAGTGTTCTAATGACCTTTAATAGTCATTACAATAGAACACTCTGTTCTCACTTGTAAAGAAGACAAACTACATAGTCATAATTATTTAAAGGTAGAGTATTAAGAGGGTTTAAGGCTCATATGATCACTCAATTTTTATTAAATAGGCAAGGAGATATGAATACTCTAGGAAACCATTATTAAACCTCAAAACATTTTTCATTCTTAGATATGTGCATTGGATGCTCTTCATCATTAAGGAAACATTATCTATACTCTACAGTTTGAGGTAACTTGGATGTTTATTTCACCAATAAGATCACACATGTGAAATAAGGGTGCATGATATAGTGTAAGGACTTTGAGGACTTGTAAAACTAACACATAACCTCTATTTTCTTTAACTAGGCCAAAAACATATTGAAAGCATTCGATTTTTGACCTTATGTAAGTACATAAGACTAGTTTGACTACATTAAGTTATTTACCTTTGTTTATAAATAAATATTTATCATTATGAAAATAATAAAAAGGACATTATAACCCTTTCATTTGGCCAAGATATTAGGTCACCATCTTCTCTCTCCTATTTGAATTGAGCAAGAACCTAACTGGTTATCCAAGGCTATAAAAGAGATTGATGGTAGAAATGGATTAGTTTTTTGATTTTATTGGATTGAAAAACCTATATTATATTACCTAATTTCTATAATATCTCTCATTTATTAATCCCTAACTCTCTCTGACCATATGTTTATCTTATGGATCCTTATTTACTTAAAAACATCTTCCACCTTTAACTTTCATGTATTTTCTCAAGTTTTAGACCTTAAAATGTTATTAAAGGATGCGAGGAGGGAAAATAGAGGTATAAAAACATTTAAAACATATGGTATGTCTTAATAAGATAAAATATCACATCTCTGCATGTGTGGGGTCCTTTTGGTGAATAAAAAATGTGTTTGACCTCTAAAGAGGGCCCTTTTATGCATGAATCTATGGTTTAATGATTTAGAATTTTAATAAGAAAACTTTTAATACCCTTAATTTCTATTATGACATCAAATTGTACACTTTTAAAAGGTTTAAAATGTAATTTTGACTCATATAACATGTTTGAAGGAACATTTGATGAATTAAAGGGTGAATAAAGGCTTGAGATAGGTTTGGATAGGTAAACCATAAAAAATCAACTTTAGTGAATTATTAGACTTCAAGTTTTGACTCAGGCAAGGTTTGGATACCCAGATATCATGATAACAAATGTCCCCTTTAATAAAGTGGTTAAAATAGGCCTAAATACCATGAGAACTAAAAACCTTAAACTTTCCAAATTACCTTACTTTCTACTAGGAAACCTTAATTTTGTCAAACAAAGATTGGACTATTATCTAGACCTCAAAAGTAATTTTACACTCTTGCACTTATCCAAGGATTATCATGAAAATTTATCACATCACCTAAGCACTCAAAACATGCTATGACATGAGGATCTCACAAGTGTGTCTAGAACATACTGTGACACCTATAACAATGCTAAAATGCTTACAAAAGAAACTAAAGATGACACCATAATGAATGAAGATCACCATCCAAAAAATTGGATGGGTTTCATAGGAAAATTTTTGGCTATAGGGGTTTAAATTTGGCCTAAGAGGCCAAATTTTCAACATATTTTGTGATTCATAGGGGTTAATTAGCCTACTAGTCAAGAGAACCATCTATCTCATAATGATAGGCACAAGACTCACTATTGATAATATGACTTGGATAACCATCTACTTAGATAGTCAATTAGATCTAGAAACTTATAATGCATTCAAGGACTAAAAAAACAACCTCATGAGGAAATAACACCAAAATAAATTACATCTAACACCTAAGAACTAACAAGGCAGGACAACTAAGCAACAAAGGCTAACACACTAGACTTTTGCTAACATGCTTATTAGGAACAAAATAAAAATATAATATAAATAACTAACCTAAAATAAAACTCATTTCTCCTCCATGAAAAAATGGGAGTCTTTTCTATGGAAGCATGAGGTCAAATTGTCATGTATTGACTAGAGTCTAATGAGATCTTACTCATTGAAGGAGAACTTCCACTTGCATATGGATATGGTAGTGTACTCATAGAATCTTATAAGAGAAAATGGACCTTCTTATTCCATTATTATGTGCAAGTTGGTTTTATGAATAAAGTATGTAGTCATATTCATCCCACACTTCTCTACTTTGTATGAACAATCTCATCTCTACCTATGTCATAGTCTTCTATTGAGAAAGATGAATAGTTTGAGGTATCTCTTTTAGAATGATTGTAGGGTTGACCTCTAAGAGATATGAGTCTTGATTCATAAAATATTGAGTCCAAAAAAGTATAATTCTATTTTCTAATAGTGAAAAGACATTTGAAAATAGGAAGAGGGTCTAATATCCTTATTTTAAGACTTGAAATGTCATCTTCACATGAGACAACCTTTTGGAATGGAAAGGTTGAAGGGTTTCCTTCCTCTTGTTTGGTGATACTACATTATTCAATCTATATTAGATTATCACATGCTTCAAGAAGAGAGTAACCTACTCATATGATGTTAAACAAGCCTTTTATTTGATATGCACATGGTTCTAAGAAACCTTCTACCACCTTTGATAGATTAATAGGAGATCATTCATCTATCATCACAATTTTATTAACTTTCATGATATCGAGGTTACCTTCATTAATATCTTGACAATCTGGCTTGCATCGAATTTCTTGACCCACTAAAATCTCTTAGGGATTGTCCCATTATTATGAAACTATTGCAAATTGGACAACTAACCCATTCCTATATTATTTAGGACTATCATGATGAAGATTAGCTACCAGATTATCAAGGAGGTTCTAAAATTCACCTTATTATTGATCAATAGGTATAAGTTATCTTTATAACTCACCATTCTTACATTTATCTTCTATAATTTCACCATCTTCTACATTCTTGAAGGCTGAGTTGTACCTCTCTTCACCAAGAGGTCTACCAATGGCAATTTCCTCTTATATCTCAGTTAAATAACCTTCATCATAAACCACCACAAGTTTAACCTTTTAATTAATTCCTCTATGACAAGATCATTTTAAATAAGTGGAATGGAAGATCATTGAAAGTGTTTCAGAAGAGAGGTCATGTATGATCAAATCCTAAACTCAGGTCCTTGACTACTCATTACTTAGGTAGTTATGAAGATTTAATAAAAACATTAAAAATGACTAAGTCGGCCTATTTAAAACATGAATAAACATACCATACCATGATCTATTATTTCCAAATGTTTTACACCAACAACTTTACCTTACTAAGATGATTAGGTCACCTTCCTTTTGTATATCTAGACTGCCTATTTAACACAGACATGTATGAGAATTTCCATGAATAATTGTGAGTGTTTCATGATTTGAAAAGGTAAAACATACCTAATAATACCCTATCCAATGATTTTCAACCTTTGATTAAGTTCTACAACTTGGAAATATCATTTAATATTGAAAAAAGGTGTTTTATATGGGTCCATACAAGTGTTCATATAGACCAATATCATGGATGGGATATATTTTGAGTGTATTATGAGATCCATGTTTTCACTAGGACATCAAAATGAATTTGGATGAAAATTATTGAATATCTTTTCTGTTGGGTCACTATTAGGGTTTTATGGATGTTTAAGGGGGGTTGGGTTCTTATAAATGGTTCATAAATGTTAGGACCGTTAACCCAAGAACCAATTCCACATTTATATTTTAGACAAGGATTTTCAACTCTACCAAATTTATTATCTCCCCATGCAACTAATTTTTATAGTTATGAGCCCATCAAGTTGTTCCTCAGGTTAGAATTATACATTATGCACACCCACAAGGCATTTTTAGGCCAAAGTGATAAACTTTGACCTCTCTTATACAAACCAATATTGATCACACACCTCAAAATCCTTGAAAAAAATATCTGTGATATTTTGAGGTGTTGTCTGATCTCTTCTTTTCCTTTATTTTAATCTTCAAGTAGTCATGCTTTGAGAGAGGTGTCAGACCAACATGCCTAAAGGTAGAATTTATGGGTTTTGTCTCCAAAATAGAGTAATAAGGTAATTTTACACCCTTATTGGTATGTAATTAATCCTTTAGGGACCTTGTATCATCTGTGTTTGAATGGCTAAGCCACTTCCCTCTTCTTTATGTGCATATAGTCCTCTACCTAAGCACTTAATCCTATCTACAAGTGATTATCAAGCATGGATTTCCCTTTAAGTGTCCATTATGTATATTATTGAAACATGTGGATCCATCTCCCTCATTAGAAACATATAATATGTGCATACCCCTTTTAGTTTCTTATATATAGACTTATATTAACTATTTTAGTCTTGATCTATACTACACATATTACATGTGCCAACTAGTAGGCCATTTGGGGTTTCAGGTGACCTGGGGAGACCATTCAGACTATTTCATATGCAAAATATCTCATTTGGATTAATTTTAAGATGAAATTTCCTCATCGTGTCTGAATCAAGTTTTAGAGAATGTTTTGGAGGACTACCATATTAATGATGGTTCGTAGAATATAGCCCTCCAATCTAAAACATTTTTCCATGGATATCTAGCATGTATACCACTTAAAATATCTTGAATATATCTTGGTCCCATGAATATTTTATGGTATGTACTTAGGGGAATTTTATGACCTTTAGTCTCTTTACAAGCATTTTAGGTGGGTTGATAGTCTTAGTGATTATTAATAGATTTGGGCTCCTAAATCCCACTCTTTCCTCCATGGATATTGAGTGCATTATGGTCCCCAACTCACCATAAGAGCACTGGGTCAAATGTGTTCATTCCATGTGAGATATGAGTGCCTGAGCTGGGAGTTTAACATGGTTACATAGGATAGTGGATATTGAAAGGGTGTTAAGACCAAATTGGACTATTTCTTTATATTTCTCTACTATGTTGAGGTCAGCATACCCCTATTTCAAAAAAAATAGGGACCCATGTGTCAAATTTTGCAAATTTGTACATTGAAATTAAATATTAATTAGATAAGAGTGTCATTATCATTTTTACACATTAATTTTATTTGAAGATCATCCACACCATGGTCTGGCTAACTTATTTGTTCATGATTCTAGTTTAATCTTATATAGAGTGATAACATTGGATATTTGTGTGTCAAGTTTCAGGTTTAAAGGAACCCATTTGGGAATGAACATGCTTAGTATTTTGTGCCTCAATGTTAAATTGATATTTTACTAACCTTGGTTTGTAATTGATTGATTAAATTCATATTTTGAAACCCTGGCCTAATTTTTTACTTGAACATTTAAATCATTTTAAAAAATTTGTGGGATATTTTATATAAATTTATGTTGGAACAAATGAAATACCATATACTTAGTTTAATTTTTGTTCTAAGGCTTGGTCATTTTCTTCAACACAATCAAACCTTAAGCTAAAAATCCTAGATTGGTCTAAATAAGTGCACGGTCCCTTTTTTATAAAGCTTAGTCTAAAGCCTTATCCTAAGGTTTATAATATATATTAATATGATGAAAACCTTAGGCTATGACTTTCAGCTATGTCCTTTTATTTTTGTGGGGTCCTTTTTATTACATTCCTAACCCTGGTCCAAAGGCTTTATGTTGAGTCCCTTTCAATTTATGGGGTCCCATATAATATGTTTTGAACTTTGCTTAAGTATTTTATCCTAAAGTTATTCATATATATCTTTGAGATTAAATATTATGTTTTTCTATAGGATCAATAACCTGCATTTAGTTGAGCAAAGTTAATCCAACTGAGCATAGTAAACTTTGACAATTCAAGCCTTGAGATAGTGATAAGTGTCACAAGTTCAGTAAAAAGATATTGAGAAACTAGTGTTTATTTGACAAGTGTTACAAGTTCATTGAAAAGATATTGAGAAACCAATGGTGATCCACTTTTTGGATAAAGATCTAATTACCCGCATTCATCTAGATAAGATGAATCTAATGGCATGAGATCATCATAAACTTTTGAATAGAGATTTGAAGGCTTATGATACCACCACATGGAAAAAATACATTTCCCAATAGAACTGACATGGTGCAAAGCAAACTATAAAATTACAAGTGGTAAGCTTTGTAAATAGTCCTTAGGACATGTTTAAAAATAATGGTTATGTACCTATCAATGAAATCCACATATATGCCAAATAATAGGCACACAAACATTATATTTAAGATAAAAAATATCCCCATGGACATGTTTAAAATTTACATTCTCACACTGATCAATGATTTCCACATAGAGATAAAATTATGGTCATGTAGACATCAAATTTAATATAGTAAAGAGCCTCGATGATGCATTTAAAATTGATGGTCACATGCCCATTAAAGATTTTCACATAGACATTAAATGATGGTAATAAGTACATCAATTTTAAGATAGATCCAACTTCAAAGGCAATGGTCATTATTTGAAAATTTACAAGTAATTTTTCCATGAGAGTGCTATAGGGATTTCATGTAGATGTTAGGATGATGCCACATAAGTAGAAAAGCAACATGAACTAAAATCTAGTATATCCATCAAAATCAAAATACAAATACAATGATGTAAGGAATAAATACTCATTTAAGTCTAAATTCTTTTTCCATTTGAGCACTATGAAATATGTAGGTAAGCCTCAATTTGAACCTATTATCACCACAAATCAAGACTAAGAAATTGAACTATCACTAGTAGGAGTATAATTCAACTCAGAATTGGACTATTGACCACTAGTGAGGGGTTTAATAAGAGTTCAAAAAAATATGAAATTTTTGAATTAGATTGTCTATAGAGAAATCTATTCAAGGGAAAAGGTCATTTGTTGTAGAATGCAACAAAAGGGACACCTATCTTATATACTTGTACAAATGTAATTGGTTGAGACTGACCAACATACCACCTTGATTTGATATAAAATGGGTATGGTCCATTATTAAAAGTGGAGTTATTAGAAGCAAATTAGTTTGTAAACTTGGAGAAAATAATACAAGGAATTCTACAAAAATTATCCATTATTTGTCTTTATATTTTTTTTCATGGATTTTCTCTCACTTTCTTATTCTTACTTACATATTTGAATGGTTCTTATGAATTCTTGGTGTGATTATTTTAATTAAAAAGTTTTTAACTTGTGTAAATGATAGGTTTACTAAAATATCTCAAGTTCATTTCATTTCCTTTACTCTTCTTGTATTTGGGCTAATGTTGTTTGTTTACAAGGCAAATCTTTAAAGTCAACTTCATTCTTATTTTAAATTTTCTTATTCCCTAGATGTTTTCCAAATGTGCAATAAGATTTGAGATTATGATATTCCATATTATACATTGGTTAAGTGCATACTTAGAAGACATTTAAACTTTTTCATTATGTTATTAATGAATATCAATAACATTTCTTTCTGCGCTACCCTTCCTTTTGCTTCTTTTTTAACTTGATTACTCTAGTTTAATTATCATTATAAATATCCATCTTAGATTAGTCCTTATATTAGTTCTTGATAATAACTCACTATTTTTAGCATATATACTTCATATTTTGCATAATATCTACTATTTTTCCATGGTGGCTCCCAACCACCAACTAATATAAATATTGTGAAATAGTCACTTGTTCTACCTTTGTTCCATCAAAGATAACAAAATTATCACACCCTACAACTCACGCATTGAGTTTTTAGGACTTATAAAATGAAGAGTGTTTCTTAAACACTCTAGGCACCTATGGTACACATTAGGCATAAACATGATCCAAATACCTCCTTCAAAATCCATATCAACATCATACACCATCTTATAACTTAGATTTTCTTGGGGTGGTTTGTACTTACCATAAGGTGAAGATAGGTCTTGAGGGTTCATAGTGGCTTTAGGACTTATAAGCTTAGACTAGGTTTTAGGACCTTAATCCAACTATAGGTGTGTATGTGTCTTTAACATCACTACAACACCATCCTCTACATAATTTACACCCTTTGTACTTGACCTTATCTATCAAAATGATCATCTCTCTCTCTCTCTCTCTCTCTCTCTCTCTCTCTCTCTCTCTCTCTCTCTCTCTCTCTCTCTCTCTCTCTCTCTCTCTCTCTCTCTCTCTCTCTCTCAAGTCTACATTAACCATCGATGTCTAGTGAAGATGCTTGAAAAATTTGCTGATGAAGATAGGATTAATATCTTTTATCTCTTTAAATTTATGGAGTCATGGCTCAAGTGTCATATTTTTAATATTTGTCCATAGATTTTGAGTCTTATCCTCCCTAACTCTACTATCAAAGCTTACTCACATAATTAGGTGCTTAGGTTTGTGTGTCTTGAGTACTTAACTCATGCCAAATAGGTTTCAATATTGACCATACCCATATGATACTAAAAAATATGATTAAGATTGAAAGGGGGGAATGATCTAATAATTAGCTTAGATTTTATTTATATTAGTTAGCTATTATGACTTGCTTGGTAGGTTTGAATGCATTTAGGCCACTGCTCATGCCTAAGTGAGCTTAGGTGGTCATCCTCTCAAGTTCCTATACTTATCAAAGCCATGGCCTCTATACCCTTCCTCTCTATCTAATTTATCTTCTTTATGGAATACTATATCTCATATTCAAGGTTTAAGGTAGACCATTTATAGTTTTGAGTGTGGTGACCTATGTATGTTGACTATTAAGGGGTCTTTAGGTAGGCCCTTAATCTAGAAGAGTGCTTCCACATTATTATTGAAACTCTAGTGGATTTCCTTGAACCCAAATCACACTCTTTAAAGACAAACATCTCCATAATATATTACCCTTCTTTTCATTTTGAGATTTAATTGCATATGATGGTTTTAAAACTCTTTGAAGGTTGGTTCTAAACTAGCCTCTTCTAAGTGGCTTATGCTTTCTCAACAAGACTTACACTTAAATATGACCCTTTTCTCATAATATAAATGGCTCTTGATAGAATATGGATAATTCAAAACTTGTATCTATGCCTTGGGCTTGAACATAGAGGCTCAAACCTATAGGTAATGGCTATAGGATCTGATGGAGCTTCAAACCTAGAACTCAGAGCCTATTACGTGGTGGGTTTTGTATTGATGAGACCATCAGATGGTATATGTTCCTTTAGAGGTTAAAATTGATTTTTGATTCATACTCAAGATGACCTATGAAGACCTTCAACACCCCTACTCACATACTCAATGGAGTAAGACACTTGGAGTTCATCAATCAAACATATAGATTGAGAAATTAAAACCTAGGATTCTATGAAAACCTTAAATTTTGATAAATAAGTTGATGAAGGTGTTGGAGGGATATTTCATGTTTTTTTTTCTTATGAGGGATTTAATGAGGTCTGATCATCATAAAATAAGGATATTTTCACATGAATACAACACTCTTTTCCATTCCATAGTGTTCTAATGACCTCCAATAGCCATTATAATGGAACATTATGTTATCACTTGCAAAGAAGTCCAAGTACATAGTCATACTTATTTGAAGGTAGAGCCTTAGGATGGTTAAAGTATCATCTAATAATTCCACTTGTGTTAAGGAGGCAAGGAGATGTGAATACTCTAGGAAACCATTATTAAACCTCAAAACATTATTCATTTTTCGATATGTGCATTGGATGCTCTTCATCATCAAGGAAACACTATTTATACTTTACAGCTTTAGGTAACTATGATGTTTATTTTTCCCATAGGCTCACAAATTTGAACCAACAATGGATAATACAGTGGAAGGAACTTTATGACATTTATAAAGCACACATAACCTCCATTTTCTCTGACCAATCTAGAAACACATTGAAAACCATTACATTTTTTACCCTATTTGGGTGTATAAAACTAATTTGACTATATTAAGTTCTTATCCTTTGTAAATAAATCATGTTTGATCATTATAAAAACCCATTCCAAGAATCACAGGGTCATTAAACCAATTTCTTTGTCCAAGATCTCAAGTCACCATATTCTCTCTCCTATTCATACTAAATAATAACTTGATTGGCTATCCAAAGCTGCCAAAGAGCTTGATGGAGGAAATGGATCATTTTTTGTCTCTTCTTGGATTATCTCACCTGATGTTGTATTGAATCTCCTCTATATATCCCTAACTCTCTCTAACCATATCCATACCATAGAGATTCATACTTGCTTGAAAACACTTACAACCTATAACTTTTCTACATTTTCTAAAGTTTTAGACCTTGAAACGTTATAAGAGGATGAGAAGAGGAAAAATAGAGGTCAAAAATAATTTAAAAACTATGGTATGATTGGGGAATCTAAATATCCACATTTCCACATGTGTGGGGCCCATTTCGAGAATAAAAAATGTGTTTGACCTCTAAAAAGGGTCTTTTATGCATGCAACTATTTTCTAATGGGTTAGAAAGTTAATGAGACAGATTTTAATACCCTTAATTTCTTTTTTGACATAAAAGAATACTATTTTAAAAGGTTTTATATGCAATTTTGACTTATATATAATGTTTTAAGGAACATTTGATGACTAGAAGGGTGATTCAAAGATTTAAATAGGTTTGGGTAGGTAAACCATAGAGAATGACCTTTAATGCATCATTAGACTTGAATTTATTACTTATACAAGGTTTGGACACCCCCATATCATGCTAAAAAAGGTCCCCATTAATAAAGTGGTTAAAACATGCCTAAATCCCATGACTACTACAAACCATGTTGAAGCATGGTTTTAATACAAAGATCTATAAGATCTTATATTTTTATTTCTCATGAATACTACAAAGCATACTGAAACTGATTCTTTCTAAACATAGGATATAATTTTTTTGTTCTTTGTTATAAAACTAGTTTCTATATTTTATACGAACCTCTAATAATGATCACATGACCATAGCAAAATAGTGTGCCAATCACTAGACTCATATCTTAACCATTCAATATTAAATAACACCACCCACTAGTATTTAATTTTTAATGGTATTTTCACAACTTCTAAGTTGAATTGGATGGTGCCCAAACTTACAAGAATCTACATAATAAAACATAATAGTAATCTGAAAATATTTTTACCAAATTAAAAATCACTAAAAACCTAATTATCCTTAACTTAGGTCAAATTAAAACAAATCAAATTTTAATTATCTAGTTTAGTGAAATCAAATAACAAGGCTTTGTTTATTCAAAAAAAAACATTAAGCATACTAACTGAGTTAAAAATCCAACTATAACTATTCTGGATAATTCATGCCAACACATTTCCATAATAGAATTATAATATAAATGGTTTATATTTACATCAAAGAATAGAAGAAAACAATTGAAATATTATTTCCAATTCATAGCCTACCCAAAAATATATAAGCTATAATTCCTTACTATATAAATAATTTTGTTTTAACTAGGGGTTAGATTTACTTAAAACTTTCATCATAATTATGATGGTTTTTAACATTATATAAGAGTCACTTGCCACCCCCTATCTTGTGCTACATGGTCTTTTAGTTTAGTTAAACAAAACAAAGAAACCAATTTTTCATTATGAGAAATTATCAATGCATTTGATAATACATATACATATTCATACATGCATGTATATACTTATCATTAATTTTCCACAAAAATTCCAAATACTATTTTTATTTCAATTACAAGAACTCCACCAACATCTGGAGAACATTTATTTTCAGTAATCAACATAACAAATACATATGGCCCTTAAAAGTGTGATAGAATGGGTTTAAACATAAAGCTATTTAGATTAATAGTTACTATATATGATACAAAAACTCCATTATTATTCATGCTAGCCAAAACCTATAGTTAATGAAAACATCAATAGCTTTAGTAGAAAATCAATCCATCATGATACATGAACTCAAAAAGTGGATCAGAATTCACATGCAACCATTATCAATAAACTCTAGAATATTCATGACATGGAGGAGTAATTTACATACCTTAATGTTTTTTTTATGTAGGTATATTGTGATTAATATTAAATTTCATGGTCCAGTTGAAACCTAAATAAAAATGTTATCATTTCTCATAGCTAAAGTAGAACTAGCTCAAACTATTTATGGGTTTCCCCCCAATATATTACCTTTAAAATACATATAAAAAGTTTTAGTTTTTTTAAGTGACAAGGAGAAAAATAAGAATTAATAATCACCATGATTTATAAGGAAATCATTTAAAAATGAATACAATGCCTATTCATAGCTTCAACAAAAATTTCTACTATTTATTGAATTAAAAATAAAGCTATAATCAACATGAATCCCAATAAAAAATTAGCATAGGCGTTGAATTCAAATTGATTTAAAAGATTTATCCCCCTTGGTACTTATAAATTAAAACATAGGTTTTAAATCTCATAAGGGATCCCACAATAACTACACTTACTTCAAAATATCATGTGTAAGATAAAAGAGACCAACACAGGAATCCCATGCAAATGAGAAATATTTGACCTAAACTTGATACGTTTTAGGTTTATTTAAATCTTCCCATTCTAGGAAATCCATAAATAATTGAATGTACATAACTGGTTTTATTCCAAGAAACTCAATTCAAATGTAGTAATAAAATAAAACACCCAAACTAATTCCAATTTTATAAAATAAAAATGTAGATAAAACTCCACTAAAGAAAACCCAATCTATATTTTATGAAAAAAATAGGAGTTAATTCACGATCCCTTAGAAGACATTGTAGGCTCATCAAAAGTCTATATGACTTCCTCATGGACTATAATACTTATATTAAAAAAATTACAGGTTAAAATATGAATCATTTTCAATATAACAAATAAAACACATATATTTGATAATTTTTAGTAGTGAGTAGAAGTTCTAACCTGATAAATCTGAGCATTATCCTTCTTGCATTTTTCCCTATTTTTTGATGGTTGCATAATGCTCTCTTTGTCTCTACACATAATTTCTAATGCAAAAAACAACATAAAAAGGGTTTATGTAATAATTTTGGCCATACAAAGGTTTCTATATGCACATATAGCTCCTCTAAGATTGTCATGAAGCTCTTTTGATTCCATCTTTCACCAAATGGCATAAAAAATCTAAATAAATGTAAACCCTATGTTTGAACTCTTCCTCAAAATTGACTATCATAATGATAACCTTCTATTTTTGAATTTATAAAATCAACTCCCTAATGGCTCAAGCTCTTATATCATAAGACTTTTAGATTAAGTCTTTATTTTTAATTCAATTATTTAATTTTGACCAATTCAATTCAATTCCTTACCAATAATTATTGGGTCCAACAAGGAATTTTTATAACTTTAAAAAATTGTCAAATAACCAAGTTTCTTTAAATAATAATATAATTAAATTATTTTATATAACTTAAAAATAGGTAGCTATGAGACTTTATGTGAACTTCTGCAAAGAACTTAGTTGGTGACATATCCACTTAAAGTTCATTATATCAGGTAGTAATAGATATCAAGGCTAATGAAATATTTGAACCATTTTATTTTCACAACTCCAATCTCAATCCATCCTAATATAATGTGGAAAGAATTATTCCTAAATAAAATCAATTAGAAGAAGATAGTTGTAAATTCCTTCACAAATAAGAATCAACATCGTTACTTAACTCACCATCATGGATCTAATCATGAACCTAGTGAGACCATAAGGATCTAATAATATAATTTTATAGGCCACCATATTAGTGCAAGCTCATGAATAACCCACTTATATTTAAATGACATTAATCTAATCAAGGAAGAATTAATAGGGTTCATTATTTGTCAATGATCCCAAATAAGCACATGTTTATGTAATTACATTGATACTTCTTTCTAATGGTCTAAAAATTGGGGATGTGATAACGAATATCCACTTCTATGTCACCTCTCAAGGACATCATCAATCCAAGACAACACATGTTGAAGATGATTGATAGGACTATTTTTTTAGATTTTATTGGAATTGTGACTGATTTCATGATAGTTAATAGTCATAATAAGCTTCCTACATGTCCCTCTCTCTCTCTTCTCCATTATTCTATATATACTCATGAAAATGACATTATAAAGGACCCTCTAACTAGTTATGGTCTATCCATACAAAGTTTATGTTTATTTATTGATTTTAATTGAATAAAAGATGAATTATTCCTTCTCCATCTTGCATTTAGTGTTCTTATGATGAATTATTGAGGAATAATAGTGATAGATTTTGACTTCCTTGCATTTATCCTCTTCATTCTTGCCTCTTTATGAGCAATTCACCTTATTATAGGTCATATGGCATGTGTCAAATAGTATTTCAAATGTTAAGCATGGAAATATTCACCTGTGTCTTCCTTTATGCCTCTTGATTATCCCTCGTAATTGATGCATTAGTTATATCCTCCATATTGAAACACTTATCTTGGAAGGATAGTCTTGGAGTTCTGAAATCAAATTTTAGTCTTGTTTTATTCCATAGTAACAATCATAATAAATTAAAATAAACTCAAATTTTGGTGTATCACCCCTTTTAATCATTTCTTTTATTCTTTATTTCTCCCTTTCCTTGAAAATTTGAATAGATGTAGTGTTAGTCTTAGGTGTAGCATCAAGGGAGCTAGCTCTCTCTAGAATCTATCTCTAGTCATAGGCCACCCATATCCTTAGAGATTTCCCATTATGTAAATTAGGTGAGGATACATAAAACACCTCCTCAAAGGGTGAAACTCAAAATGACAAAAGTACAATATGTCATAGGATTAGGCTTTAAAACCCTTTCCTCTTCAAATTTGAGTGTAGATTACCCCCTACTAGGTCTAATGATGTTATAGGTCATTACCAACTCATCCAAGTCTATGTAGGCTCTATTTTATTGACCTTTTATGCTTAGGGTGTCTCAAATATAGTTATTTTACCCCACCATTATTGAGACTATGGTAATTACATGCATAAATTTTAGTTTCACATAAATTATCATGCAAGTACCCCATATTTGTAGTGTACTAATGAATCTATAAAGGGTTTTGAAGAGTGTATAACTCATTTTGGGAAATTAGGACATTTTTATTTTTGGTGAAAGATTAGATTCATGGGATGATATTTATACTTCATGATTTAGACCAAGATTATGTTTTATAGGTAGGATTATCTAGGGCCGTTGATGTTGAAAATTATTAGTCTTTTTAACTTGATTAAATTGTCTTGTTTCTAGTAAAGACCATGGTTTCACCTTTGTGGCACCCTCTTTTACCTCCCTTTAGTTTATTTTCCAATTGAAATGCATGTTTCCTCATAAATAGCCCACCATCCACTTAATATCATATTATCCATATCTTTGAAATATGGTAGCATAATGGAAATTCTAGATTAAAATTTTCATCTTTGAGTTATTGCAAAATGCTCTCTTGGTCATTGTTATCTTTCTTGGATTTACCTTAGTTATTTTTGGGACCTTAAGTTTTCTATTCACATTTTTAGAGCTATATGGTCCTTTTGTCCCCTTTAATTGGTGAGAAATGTGGTCCCATTTATAATTTATTTAAATATTTGTTAGAGTATATTTTTTTACTTCTCTTACATCAATGTTTTTATGAAATAATAGTTTTTTATATTTATTTTTCTATTTGGACTGTTATTTATCGTACTTTTTATGCAATTTTTAGTTTTTTAATCATAAGTAGTGTTGGTGTTTCTACTTACCAATTTTATTTTATTTGTATTTGCTTCCTTGGATCTTTTGGTTCTAACCTAAACTTATTGATCTCAACTTGTCATTATTTTGAGATTTTTCAATAATTTTTAAGAGTTTTTAATTTCACATCCATTTATTGACTGTCTTGCATACTTACACATTATGTTTATCCATTTTTTTCATTGTATCCTTAGTGTTTCTAAAATATAATTATTGTACCCAACAAGATCAAGACTATGGTACTTGAATTTAGTCATATGGTAATTTCATTTATTCATTTATTAATAACTATTTCAAAATTTATTTTAAATTAGGCTCTTTTTTTCATGATGTTTTCTTCCAAAAGAATTATCCCATGTTACACTATTATGATACATAATGAAATGTGGGTTGGGCATATGTATGAACCTAATATTTTAAATTTTATCATTTTATTAATGGTTTCTCTTGTATGGATTTATAAATTTAACCAATATCCATGAGTGCATGCCTTAAATCATGATCTGGGAATGGGTTAAGATCAACTTATGCTAGTTTAGAAGAGATGTTTACATAATATTCTATCACACCATCACTACTATCAACCCAACCTCCTCTTAATATCTTACCAACATAGCTCATTCTCTATAATTCATTCATGTTTTATAGCTTATCTATATTTTAATGTATCATCCTATCCAATATAGTTTATTTTGTGTTTATGTATTCATATTATTATAACTCCATCCTCATACATTTCAGGATTTGTCCTCTACAATTTATATTATAATAGCCTCAGTAATACCATATTTTTATAGCTAAAATATTCTAACTTTATTGGACTAGGATATACCATCACCTTAGATTTTAAGGTTAGTTTTGAGTATTGTATTTGTGTATATAGGGGTCATATTTCATTCCTAAAATATACATAATCATATACTCTTTGTGTTCTCACATTTCTTTCCTATTTAGTATTTTATAAAGTTATATGTTCATAACCTTATCTTGGAGGTCATGTTTCTTAGTGTCATTAAAGATCTATAGGGGAGGTACTTTTGAGTTCCCAAACAGGTATATTTGGGTCTTCATATTACCATTTGAGGTCTTCAACCTATGACATCTATTATAAAGGACCACTTGAGATAAAAGGAAAATTGAAGTGTTAGTGTGTCGATGCATCCACCAAAAGATAATTATTGATACCCATAAACTCCCTTTTTTACTTATTATATTAGTTTTTATTTATTTCCTTACAAATTTTTATGTGTATACTCTCTTATGCTCTTATTTATACCTAATAATATGGTAGATATATAGGGTTTCTTATGCTTCCCATTTATCACCTTAGGTTATATAGATTGCCATTTAGTTGACCATTACACCTTACCTTATTTATAATAAATTACCCATAATTTAATTTATTTTCACCCTCATAATCATTTCATTATAATAACTTGCCCATCATAGAGCCTTAGCCATAAATATACCCTATATCATAGAATTAGGCTTTATAAACCTTCCCTCTAGACATCTGAGTGTAGATTACCCTTTGGTTAGTCCAAGGATATGATAAGTCCTTACCAAGTCATCCATGTATAATAAATATATATATCTGATTGATAGTTTATCCTTTTAGAATATTTTACTCTTAACATTTGAGGTCTAATAATGTATAAAAAGAGGCCAAACCTGTAGAGGTCATAATTTTTGATACGTATCTCTATTTGAGCCCATATTCATGTAAAAATGATTAGATAAAAAATTTCATTACATAAATAACCTACCCTTTTAATTATGGGACACTTTTTATAATTTTAGAGGCCATGCATGACCATCTAAGGGTACAAAATTGTAGTTTAATTTTATTTTCAATTTTTTTCTAAATTTTAAAATTATCTATTTTGTAACCAAAATTAAAATTTAGTTAAAATTCATTTGATAGGTATTTTTAGTATTTATATTATTTTTGTACTTTTTATAGATACATGTGCTTGTATTAAAAAGTTACTAAAAATAGTAGCTACTAAAAATAGGAGGTCAAATTTTATTTATTTTTAGAGTTCTAAATTTTGCATGTCAACTCCAATTTTGAGTTTAGGCTTTTTTATGATTGTTTTTAATTATTTGAATCATTTAATATGAATCAATATTGGTTATTATTCATAGTCTTGGTCTATTATATTTTTTTTTCTCTTGATAATATTCAAGTTCATTATTTGGTATTAGAACAAGTTTGAATCTTGGAAATGTAAGAGATGGTGAAAGGATCAGTATGAATCACTCAAATGAATAACATTATGAAAGAACTATAGAGGTAGGTTTAATAATTAATTGAGATTGTTGTGAATCAAAAAAAATATATATTAGAAGAAGATGTAGAATATGACACAGATCATGAAGAAGAAATCATGCAAGAGGAACAACAAAAGTAACCACCATCATTGGATGAGAGGATGATTATATCTTTATAATTAAAGAAATAATAGATCAAGGTTAATGTTATAGATTATGGAGGAAGTTTAGAACTAGATGATTTGTTATATTGGATGAACAACATGGAGAAGTTTTTTGAATGGAGAACTATGAGAGAAGACAAGAAGGTAAAGTTTACATGCACAAAATTGAAGGGTCATGAAATGATTTGTGGGATCATCAATAGAAAGAAAGAGAGAGAAAATGTAAATATAAGGTCAACTCATGGAAAAACATGGAGAAGAAGTTGAAGGAGAATTATTTTTTATGGATTATGCATAAACCCTATATAAAAGATTTAAAATTTTGAGATAGAAGGATCACAATATACAATAGTATACATGTGAGTTTAATAATATTTACATAATTTGGAGAATGATGATAGATAAAAGCATATGGTTGTAAGGTATGTAAATGGTTTAAAGTTTTTTATTCAAGATGAGCTAATCATGCATATAGTAAATTTCATAGAGGAAGATTAATAATTAGATGTGAAGGTGGAAAAAAACAAAATAGATAGAAATTTAGAAGAATGTCTATTGGGATAAGAAGAGGAAAATCCCCTCTAAAAAGTGGATGAGGTATACTTAATACAAATATAGGTGGATTTAATACTACTAGAGGAGAATCATCACATGGTGTATAAATACAAAAAGATAATAGATAAGAGTTTCAATAAAAAAAAGAGGAAGAGGATTTTAGAGAGGATGAAGCTATGGTGGTGGTAGAGTATGGTTTCTAGATCTATGTAGGCCTTATGCTTGTTGTAGATGTGGAGAAGGCCATAAATAATTTGATTTTCCACACTAAAAAGATTAAGAAATGAGGCAATATGATTGCCTAAGAGTGAATTTAGGTTAATCTGAAATAAAAGAGAAAAATATTAAAGTTGTAGTAGTAGTTATTGGAGAAAGTTTCATGATGATAATAAAAATGTTTGATCTAAGGAAAGAATATTTTAATAATAAATAAAGTGGTGATGCATGGATATGAACCAATATTTTTAAAATAAGGTGTACTTTAGAAGGTAATATATGTAAAGTAATTATAGATGGTGATATTTGTGAAAATATGGTTTAAATGACATGATTAAAAAACTAGGTTTTTAGTATGAAAATAATAATCATCATTATCAAATTTGATGGTTTAATCAATGGAATGAAGTTACAATAGATAAAAGTGATTAATCAAGTTATGGTGTGATGTAATAGCAATGGATGCATGTCATGTGTTATTGGGAAGGTACTGGTAGTTTGATAAAAAAAATAGTTCATAATGGAGAAAATAACACATAGCGTTTCTATAAATGTGGTGTGAATGTTGTTTTTTTACCTTTTAAAGAAAGGTGGCTAGAATCATGCTAACTGCAAAACAATTTATCAAAGATATGAATATGATAGGTTGTTATTATGCATTATTAGCCAAGAAAGAAGACACATAGGTATACCAATACAAGTATAAGTACTATTGATATAATATTTAGATGTTATACCTAATTATTTAATATATGGTTTATCACCAAAGAGATATATTCAACATCATATTGATTTGACTCTAGGATTAGCTCTACACAATCAAAGAACTTATAGTATGAGCCTAAGAAAACATACATAATTAAATTAGTAGGTTAATAAATTGTTGAAGAAGAGTGTAGTAAGGGAGAGCATGATCCATTGTGAAAAACCAACATTGATAACTCTAAATAAAGATGGAAAGTGGAGGATGTGTGAGGATAGTAGAGTAATAAATAAATTTATAATTAAGTACATATTTCCTATACCTCATTTAGATGATATGATGGATGTTCTTACTTTAGAAAATTATTTTACCAAGATTGATCTAAGGAGTGGTTATTATAATATTCAAATTCATGAAGGAGATGAATTGAAAACAAGATTAAATACTAGATATGGATTATATGAGTGGATGGTGATTTCATTAAGGTTATCTAATACACCTAGCACATTTATGAGGGTGATGAACATAGTGCTATGAGAATACAATGGTAAGTTTGTGATGGTTTATTTTGATCATATTTTAATATTTATTAAGACTAAATAAGAGCACTTACAACATTTAAGAATGGTATTAAAATTTTTAAGAAAAGAGAAGATCTATGCTAATTTTAAGAAGTGTAGGTTTATCCATAGTAGTTTGGTATTTTTGTGATTTGTAGTTTTCGTAGATGGAGTAAGAATGGATGAATAAAAATTAAAGACAATTTTTGAGTGGCCTATCCCAATGAGAATAATAGAGGTAAGACATTTCCATGATTTAATAACTTTTCATATAAATTTTATTAATAATTTAAGTAGTCTTGTTGTACTAATAACAAATTTCATGAGAGGAAATGAATTTACATGGACAATGGAATAAACATAAATATTTGATTTGTTGAAGAATAAAATTATAAAAAAATCTATTTTAGCATTACCATATTATAGAAAAGTGTTTAAGGTTGATTGTGATGTTTTATTTGTGGTAATTGGTGTTGTGTTGAGTCAAGAAGGGAAGCCAATACATTATTTTAGTGATAAATTAAATGAGGTAAGAAAAAATAATTATATGTATGATGTTGAATTTTATGCCATTGTAAAATCATGAAGACATTGGAGGCATTACTTAGCACCTAAGGAGTGTATCTTATTTATTAACTATGAGGATTTGAAGTATGTGAACACTCAAAATGAGTTAAATAGTAAGATTACAAAGTGGACATCTTTCTTGTAGGGTTATACTTTTATGTTGAAGCACAAATAAATAAAAAAAATCATGCAGTTGATGAAGTGAGTGAGGTTGATAAATAATATGGTGAGTAAATTAATTGCATTTTAATTTTTTTTAAAAGTATATGATATTGATCTAGATTTTGACAAGATAGTTAAACAATGCAGGAATCCATTGATAGGTAGTACAAGTAATGTTTATGAAGAGTATCTTATGAAAGATGGCTATTTAATTAGAGGGAAATTATTATGGATTATAATTGGGTTTATAAAGATAATATTATAAGAGGATTTCATGATGGTGGTTTGGCTAGACATTTTGGTAAGAAAAAGATAATAGATTTGGTAGAGGATAAGTCTTTTTGGCCAAATATTAAGAGATAGTTAACAAGACATGTTTAAATATATAGGATATGTTAGGTGGAAAAAGGAATGCAAAAAATATAGGGTCCTACATGCCATTACCAATTCTAGGAAGTCCATGGATAGATTTGAGTATGTATTTTGTGTTGGGATTACAAAACACATAGAGAGGTAATGATTCAATTTTTTTTGTTGTAGATAGGTTTTATAATATGGTTAATTTTATTACATGTAATAAAACCAATGGTGCCATTAGAGTTGAAAAACTATTTTATAAGGATATTGTGATATTACATGGTGTTCTAAAAACCATTACAATAGACAAGGACACAAAATTTATAAGCCATTTTTGGAGGAATTTCTATAATAATATGGGGACTAAGCTATAATTTATTAGTGCATACCACCCCCAAATATATGGATTGATATAAGTTATAAATAAGATCTTGGTAAATTTATTAAGATGCATAGTTAGATAGAAGCCCAAGCAATGAGACTTGGACTAACCATAAGATGAGTTTTCATATAATAGTTAAGTGAAAAAATCAATAGGTAAATCAGTATTTCATATTTTTTATGGGATAAATCCTATGGGTGTTTTATAGTTGGTATAATTACCAATAGAAGAACAAGTTAGTGATGATGTAAAAGTGTTTGCAAAACATATATAATAGTTGTAATAAGAATTAATAAAAAAGTTACAAGAAAGTAAGGAGAAGTATAAATTATTAGAATATGTCAAAATAAGGTAAAAAATATTTTAATAAGTAGATTTAATGATGGTTTAATTGAGTAAATAGATATTTTTGAAAGGCACATAACAAGTTGAAGTATAATATAATAAAACCATGTAGAATTGTGAATAAAATCAATGACAATGCTTATGAGGTGAGTTTATCATATAATTTTTATATCTCTCTAGTATTTAATGTTTTAGATTTAAATTATTTCCATGTATAATATGGTGAAAGTGAATAATATGAATAATTATATTGGTAGCAATAGGTGCTAAAGAAGAAGAAAGAAAAGATAGTGCACGTTCATGATAAGAAGACAGTAAACAAAGGGTAAGTAAATTATGATAGGTATTTAGTATATTGGGAAGGATTAAAATATGGAGACAACATTTGGATTACATAATTGCAGATGAATAATATTTATTATAAAAAATGGTAGTAGTACAATTATAGCAACTTGCAAGAGCTCAGTTGCTTTCAACCAGAGGAGAATGATGCAAAAAATAGGCTTAACTTCCAAAGTCCATAATTTTTGATCTATATCTTAATTTGAGCCCATACTCACACTAAAATTACTAGAACAAAATTTTCAATGCAACCATAACCCTCCATTCTAGTTATGGGACATTTTTGATATTTTTTAGAGGCCATATGTGACCATCTAAGGGTATAAAATTATAGGTTAATTTTATTTTTGAGGTTTGTCTAAACTGAAAAATTGTCTATTTTTGTAACCAAACTTGGAATTCTATTTAAATTCATCCAATAGGTTAATTTTAGTGTTTATTTAATTTTTTTATATTTTTAGAGATGCACACACTTGCATGCGAAATTTATTAAAAATAACAACTGCTAAAACTATAATGTCAAGTTTTATTTATTTATAGAGTTTTTAATGTTGCATGTCAACTCCAATTCTAATTTGAGGCTTATTTATGTATGGTTATTAATTATTTTAATCATTTAATACTAATCAATACTAGTAATTATTCAAAATCTTGGCCTATTAGATTTTTATTTATCTTGATAGTATTTGGTTTTATTACCTAATGATATTATAGGTCATTATATGTTTTCCTAAGTATATGCATGCTCTATTTAATTGATTTTATTGGATTCCTAGTCTTTTTATAAAGAATATAGTTATAGATCATCCTAGACCATGCATACACATGATATGCAGATTTACCCATTTTATATGAACTAGTATGGGGTTCCACATATATATACAATGATTGAAACCTTATTCAATTATATATCCTAGAAGAGAACAAGACTAAGGGCACCTTATCCATGTGGGCTAGGTTATTTTGAATAAATTTAATTATCACTCCAAACAACATGTTCATACTCCATAGGTGTTATAATATTGCATACCCATTGGTATAGTCATTCTTTGACTATTTTTGAGTTTTCATTATGATAATAATAATTTTTATTGAAATAATAATCTATATGATTATGGACATATTTTGTAAAAAGTACACATGGACATTATGAAGAGTTGGGTAAATGGTAAGTTTGAATTAAAAATAAAAAACACAAGCTAGCATTCTCTTTTATCCATTTAAAATAGTATTTATCATTGTACTTAAATATTAGTTAAAAGGGGAAAATTTATAGATACCCAAATTTTGTATGAGCCTTAATTTTTATTATGAGTTTCATGTGACTTTACATATGCATAATCCCAATTTTGAATAGTGAACTTATTGGCACAATTTTATTATTCTAGAGTATTTTTATTTGCTTCATTTGATTATGTAATATTATGTTGGAATATCTATATATTTATTGAGTTTTTCTCATGGATTCCTATTCCTACTATTTAGTTATGATTTTTATATGGGTTTAGGATAATTTATATAATATCGTATAATTTTTATTATCAATAGTGTCTTAACATATCTTTCAAGTCCATTTTGGGACATGCTACTCTTTGGGGTAATTAATTTTAATCTTTTAGGTCTTTTTTGGTTACCTTGTGCATGTAAACAATTTTTAAAATCAAAATTTTGGAACCCTTTATATAAATAAATATCTTAAGAGAATTATAATAATGAAAACCATTTATTAAAAAAGGCATACAACTAATGCATAGGCATATACCTTAATGTCATTAAAATTTTTAAGATTCTAAAGGATAAATCTAAGTCCACGCTTGTACAAAATGAATAACTATGAAAAATTACATTTAGACATGCATTCATTTGATTTATTACACTCATACACATGAGTGGGATAAATTCTTGTGATTTGAACCATGTTCATAGTATTGGAAATGTAGGAAATATTCATGTATTTAGTGGGAATTAGCATAGGTCAGTGTAACCAAAAATTTCAAAACCATTTTCTTTAAATTCATCTTGGTCTTAAGAGTACAAGATAGGGTTTTAGATAAAAGACAATGAAAAATAAGTATTTACATAGATTCAAAGTTAAATGAATGCATAAAGATCATCTACAAATAAAAGTGCATTGATATGAATTATTATGGACTAACACAATAATTTTGGATGGTTTTAGTAGGTAGTAGATAGATACAATAACTAGAAGTGTCTTCACCATACCTACAGTGTATAGAATAATTATAAATGTATGTTTCTTGATCTGAACCAACAAAAATATGTTATATAATATTCGATTATTATATAAAGATGGTGAACATAACATAATAATAAATAGTCTAACTACCTCTTCTCCCCTATTTGTTTAAATAATTTCTATAAATAGTAAGTGCAATAAATCATAGTTGACACTAAAATTTGTGTGACAAATAGCATAATTTTATGCAATCTAAATATTCATAGTTTTATACTTGTTTATATCACTAAATCAAAAATAAGAAAAATAAATGAAATATAAATTTGTAAAATAAAAACTTATTTAAATAAAAAAAAAATTGTTGAGAGAAAATAATTAAAATTAAATATCTAATGTTTACATTGAAATTCATAGTTATAAATTATAGTTTTTTGGATAAAATACCTAGGGAGAGGTACTTAGCCCAGTAAAAATAGTGTTAAAGTGATCAAAATATGCTATAAAAATATCATCACTTCTAAAAATTAAAATACTCAAATCATGTTGAGTAAAATCAAAAAAAATATTCCACCCACAAGTCAACATGTTGCATCAAACTATAGTTGATACTTTAAGTCATGGTGAGGTAGTATAATGTTAACTTAGGATTTTCATCATGATTTGAGGGGCTAGACTAACCAAAGTGAAACATATACATTCTTCTCAAGAACCATAAAATCTAGTGTTTTAAAGTGAAAAAAACCCAAAATGGAAATGTTTTCATGGCCAAAATCATTAGACATAGATCATCTCATCATAGACAACTTAAATTCATCATAATACTCAATAATTCTCCTCACACAATTGTCACTTATAATTGAGGAAAAATTCACCATTCCAAGTACACCCTAGACCCTTAAACAAAAGGAAGATTCCATCCTAGTTTTTATACTTATAAAACCTACCCCAATCCCTTAAAAAAATGAGAGGCTAATTATAAAAATTGAATACAAAAAATCATGACATTATTCTCTCCCTCAAATTGTCATTATATTCCCCAATCTTCATAACAACACCTTCAACCAGATTATATCAAAGAATTAAATAGGCAACCATCCCTGCATGCAATAGATAGGACTAGGATTCACTATCCTTCATACATAAATATACAACTTTGGGAAAATTCATGTGAAAAATAAGACATAATCCACACCCCTCACCAAAATTTTATAATATCAATAGGAAAAAGATAAAAATAAAGCATATTCATTTATCCATCAAAACACCCATAAGATACATATAAAGCCAATAAAATATAAACTACCCTAATATAATTATATAAAAAAGGCTTTTAGCTATTAGATCATATAAATTTAAGTCTAAAATATAGTGTGTTGTTAAATTTATTCAATCCCCTACGAAACAAAATAAAAAAAATCAAGGCCCTTTACTTCAACACAAAACAAAGAAAAAATCCCTTTGTATCTATCCACCACTACATGTTTATACCATATTTATTGCTAGGAGAATGTGAAGGAGGATCAACAATTTATTACATTTAAATTTCAAATAATAAGTATTAAAAACTATGAGACCTCAATAATTTTCCCAATATGATAAGTTAATTTTGATTCTATCCACCAATTCGTTCTAATCCACATGATAAAATGAAATATAGAAAGCACTTGATGGTTATGATAAGTATAAGTTACATTCACATTACTCAACATTATAACAAATGCATCATGATCTTCTTGAAGAATATAATTTCTTGAAATATTCATAAACACATTCACCTAAATAAAAACCTACATTATGTGGAAAATTTTCTTTCAACTAATATAATTCTAAAGACTAACTATAAGGCATTTCATTTACTACCTAATTTCCCCTTCATATCCCTTGTCTAATTCATTTTACACTGACCACACTCTTTAACTAGAATCTCATGTGAGTATATTTTATTTCTTCATCACATAAATCATACAATGACTTCAAACTACATCACCATTGACACTCTTCCACTTTATACCCATATGTTCCTTTTCCAACTTCATTACCACTCGTTCCTACACCTTTTCTTCTACCATTTTCATAGTTGCATTTCAAATCTTTCATAATGACCATTGTACCCTAAAAATTTTGGTGTAATAGCTTCTTCAAAACCTTAGCCAATATTTAAATCTTTTCACACACTTTTCAATAATTTTTCCAATAAGGAACAATGATTTCACCACATTATAAAAGGAGAATGCAATAATTAAGATCCTTCCACATAGTTTCAATATGTCTATGAGTGGTAATATAAGCATTATCACCAATAGAAAGTATTTTTATTTAGTAAGTAATTATAATTTTAAAATTTTAGATAAAAGATAATAAACATATATAAATCCATAAATAAAATATTGTGTTAGTTTTTACATGGCCATCTTAACCCATGTATTTGAGTAATTTTATTATTTTAATTCATTAATATGAGGGAAATTCATTATTCCTTAGATTTTTTAAAGGTCCATTTTCTTAGACATAACCCTTAATTCCCACCCCACCATTGATTGGGTCAATTTTGGGAATTATGATTTTAGCTTGAAATATTCTTTCTCTATCTCTCATTATATAAATATTTCTCTCTCACACACACATATCTCTCTTTTTGTGTGTATGTTTATCTGTATTTGTGTGTGTGAGATTAATCTCTATCATGTCGCATTTTAATCTTTTATACTGAGTCTATATTCATTTATATTTTATATGGTTTACTCCTTTATCCGTTCCATATACACCATCAAGAATAATTCCTCATTTTGAAAGTTTTATAAATATCAACATTTTATAACCATTCAATGTAATATTATTTATATATCCAATATAATTTAATAAATATATGATTTATAAAATGGATGAAATTACATTCATAGTAAGGAAACAAATCAAATTACACCTACAACAAATTATAAATTGATGGATTGGAAATCAAGAAATAATACCCATACTAATACTATGGGGTAAACTTATAACCAAAATAACTAATTATATAACACCTAAATAATCATTAGATTTATGGAAATAGGTATCTTATGCAAACTATAAATAACAATCCTATTACCCAGATAAAACATATTTTTTTGTGAATGGTGAATGAAACTCATAATTTATTTTTAGACCACCTAATATGTTTCCCTTTCCTCCCCTCCTCATGGATAATAATGAGAATCCTAACCTTAGAATATATATTTATACATAAATTCAAACATTAAAAAGGGATCCTAATATCCCTGCATTGAATATATGGGCATTGGAAAAATCTCTCAAACCATGACTTATAATTGTTCCTCTAACCAAAATATATAGCTTAGATAATATGGAAACCTAATAAAATAATTGATTAAAATAAATACTTTATAAAAACCAATATTTACCAAAAACCCTATCAACGTATAAATTAGTGTGGTAAAACCATATTTTATCACATTCAATTACAAAACTAGAAAATCTAGTCAATGCTCTTATCAAAGAATTTATATATCATTACTTTCTATAAAATAACCTTCAAAACTTCATGAATTCCAAAAAAATATTTCACAAGCTTACCCATGATTTTACTAAGATACGAAAATGGTTTGTGAAAAAATATTATTATAATAGAGTGAGGAAATCCTCTTCAAGATATTGATTTTCACTTTAAAACATCAAATTCAATATAAATAATGGTCATTATATCTTAGTACATCTGAATAATCCTTTAAGAAAGATAAATGATAAGAATAACATATTAAACTATTAAATCCATGTCACAAACATAACAAATGTTGTTAATAATGAAATATATATATATATATATATTAACACTTAGGTATCTTAAAACAAACTTCCATAATCATTTAAGATATTATTTTCATATCCCCAATGTATTAAAACCTCACTAATCCTACTCTTAAATCTCCATGAGCTCAAGAAAAGGACGTTGACACCTAAAACTATGATAATATATTACTCAAATCCCTTACCCCCATGGTGGAACCCAAATCATAATTTTTTGGTGTAATTTTAACATGGGGCACTCTCATGAAATTTTTTGTGACCTTAAAATATTTTTCTACAACCTCAGATTAGGTGAGAAATTTAGCCACTACCTAAATATACAACACTTAAATGATAATACCTATAGATGGAAGATAAGTCTATAATCCTATAATATCATTCTCTCATACTAATGATGGTTCACATAGTTTATCCTAAAACATTAATTTCAAATGAAAAAAATTCACACATTTTAATCTAGAAAAATACTTCATATCTTCATGGAGTGTAGAAACATTATCTCTCTGAATAATGAAGTAATCAATCAAGAGATATATCAATATTACATTTTAAATTATAAATACTACTAAAATTAAAAATATCATCATCACAAAAAATTCAAATATTACCAACCTCATCATCATGCCTTACAAAAAATTTCATATGTGCAATAGAAGGAAATTATGATAGAAATACATTGATTCACAATATGCCAACACAAAAAAATTAAACTACTAATATATTACCATGTATAAATATATCATAAAACCTATAAAAAATACATGACTATAAATGAAAAACCTAAAACTAAAAAACATACAACATCTATTGAATAACCTACTCCTAATATAGAGGCTCAAACTAAGGTATAACTTCCTCCTATAGTAAATTGTCTCAAAGAATAACCTAATACATAACAAAAATATCGTTATGGTTCTTACCAAAAATCTTATAAATGGATTTTTTTATAAGATATCAATAACAATAGTTTAAAAATATAATGGAACCCATGAAAATAACATTCTATCATTGAAAATTTCTTATGTAATAATTACAAGGTACAAAATAATATCGATCAAACAAGGAAAGTAATAAAACTAGTCAACCTCATCTAATTGAAGTAAATTACATTGAAACCATTATAAGTATTCAATTCAATAGTAAACATCCCATATGATTGCTAATGTATGACATTATCAATAATGAAATCATTTATCAAGTTAAAATTGTTTCTCTCTTTATTAATGCATGGTAAATGACATTAAAGTTAGGGAAGTGTTCACATATTAATGTTCCAATAGTAACATTACATCCTTATGGTTAATCGATATTTTAGGATACTATACCAATTATCTAAATAAAATAATAATTATTTGTTATGAATTTGTTAATGATAATTAAAATTAATTTGTATGAATTTTCCCTTTTCAAACTATAGGACCAAAATTGACCTACATCTTTTTTTACAATCTGCACTTAGGCCAAAATTTGAATAATCATATGAGGGTAGGTTATTTTAAATCTATTGAATGCCTAAATTATGTCCAAGATAATGTTTGATATAAACATATAGACTATCCTAACCCATTGGATTTAAGTTGGTGAACCCTCAAAAGTAATTCCAAATTCATAAAACTAAAATTATTGATATAACTCCACAAAATGAGTATATCAACATGCACCACAATTTTCATGTCATGATTATACACTCCAATAATGATGGGCCAAATGAACTTGAAAAATAATTTTAATTTTTTATCCCAATACATCATTTATTGTCATCCCTCATATCTCATACCAAGAGATATATACCTTCCCCTATTTTAGATAGAGAATGAGAAATAACCTTTATGTAATGATAATGAAGACACATATGATGATGTTTTTTTCAAATGCAATGATAATTGGGTTTCTAAACTTTACCAAGACCCATTATTAATTTATTTTAAAAAAATAGTTAAAATAACTTCATTCCCAAGGATACCGCAAACATAGAATATCAATAAGACCATATTAAAAAGTAATCTTTCAAAATACAAAAATCTTATGAAAAATATTACATTATTTCCAAAACTCAATCATGAAACATGAAATTACTTCACTATCATAATACTATTAATCAAATACATAAATTAAACTATGAATCCAATATCATCCATATATATTATGAATTTTACAATGTTTGATATGACTCAAGTGTCAATGAGAACAAATTTATTTCTTTAGTCATCCTATTAATATACCATTATAATACATTAGATGAATGATTCTATAGATTGTATAATAGACATGTAGTATCATAAAATGGATTTATGTCGATAATACTACACTAAACAATACAAATAATGCATAATTTAGTTTTGAACATAGTAAAAATATAAAACTAAACACATACCTAATTTACAGAAGGGACTAAAATGAATTATTTAAATTGATGAAAAGAGGTTTTTAAGACAATAGTCATGGTACTACATAGATAAGGAGGCATATGTTTCTAGTAGATAAGACCATGATACTCATATCCTAATTGAAATCAATGATCCAAATATACATATACATGCTAATAGCATATCAAATAATTATTTATATACAAAATTTTTATGTGTACATAAATCCTAACTTTGATGTGTTTGTGTGTGTGCACACGCATGAATATAAAAGTCTCCATTATAAGGATAAAATAAGTAGTTATGGAAACAACTTTTAATATTCCCAAATTTAATTTTAGATATGATAATAATCTAAATGTCAAAAGGAGGAGAAAAGTTATCATAATTTCTAGCTCCTATGACCTCTTAACAAAAAGAAACCTTATCTTCTCATAATTTTTATGGAAAATTTGAGTATATGAAATAAATATGAATATATTTTTAATTATAATTCACACTCCTATGTCTATAATATTAAAACTTAGGGTACCTACTATTTTATGTGGAGGTTGCATAAGTTTCCAAAACATTACACCAACCACATGTAATATGGTCACAAAAAAATAAGACCTAAATATAAAAATAATGGCTTTTATCTAAGTGTGAAATAAATAAAGTACCTAAATTATTTATAATGTAAAAGATAAATGTAAAGATAGATATGTGTTTCTAATTTCTAATTTACTTAAGATATTATAGTGATTGAGGATGTTGAAAAGGTGAATTAGAAGCAATGTAAAAGAACCTATAAAAAGAATAAAATGATTTAACATGATAAATATATTTAAACTATTATAAAAAGGGTACTAACCATAATTATAATCTAAAAATTATATAATTTCCTAAAAACGGTTAGACATGTCAAAAAATATTTTTTACACCTTTGAGGTCCAAAAAATTATGAAACACTTTTTTAGTAGTAGAAGTCCATAATTATCCCTCTAATAATAATAATAAGGCATGCATATGTCACAATATTATATAATTTTATGTAACCTTAATCTAATACAATATATACCCATACATTTGACAATAAATAAAATATGCAAATTTAGTGATATGAGCCCCTTGAATAGGGGATTATCTATAAATTTTACACTCTTAAGAATCATGACTCATGTATTTATATTCATATTAGTGACCCATACAAATTATTAATATAATAATTTATTTTATCTCTATATGATAATAAAATAATATTAGATTATACTTAACTAATTTAGTACTTCTATTGGTATAATTATGTAACCACAAGTCTTTAGAAAATATAAAATAGAATAGTAACATAATAGATGTGATATCCTTGATAACACTTGATAGGATTATGAACTCTTGATGCTTGTTATGAAATGTCTTAGGAAAAATGTATATATATGCATCTCTGAATTTAAATTTTAACACATTCATGAATAGGCCAACCATGGAGATGTGTTAAATATGACAATCAAGGCATGAACACAAATTACGTTGGCACAAAAAATACACAAAAATATTAGCAAATTTTAGACACTTATAAAAGAGGTAAAGACTAATTTAAATATATTATCAAAGTGGTGAAGACCAATTTTAGATTATTTTCAAAAAAGTCAAGCCAAAATACCCATGAAATGAATACCAAAACTAAAGGCATGATAATTAGATGAATCTCAAGGTATACAAATGTTAGATATGTAAGTGTTCGTGAAGAAGATTAATAAATAATATTATGAGTTAAAAGTGAAGGGAAAGTATACAAATAAGATATTCTAGCATGAAAATGAATAAAATTTATCAAAGCATGACAAAAATATTACACTTACATGACTTATACCGATATTAAGTTTATACATAATTTCCCATCAAAATAAAACATTAAATCAATAAATGAGAGGGTGTACATAAAAGTTTTCAATCCTTGAGATATTCATGAATGCATGAATTTAAATATCTCAAGAGAAACTTCAATAAAATGTGAATATGTACAAGTACATCAGTGTATTAATAATTTGATAAGATGTATCCAATTGATATGAGTGAAATTTTGAAAAATGAGAAAAGGATATAATGCAATTTCTAGTATGTCAACCATTGTGCCATATCTTAAAAATTTAAAATGATCATAACCATTGAGTTCCACATATAATCAATGTAAAATATATAATATGGATCATACTAGCCCATACTATGGGGAAAAATATGCTTTTTATCAAATAAATCAAACATATGGAACCACTCTTTAACATATGGTCTTTGAAATTTGTAAAATATTGAAATATATAATCAAATATAGATTACTCTAAATATATGGACCCCTTTTGGGGTGAGGAATGTTCTTATATATCACTCATATCAAAATAAAATTATTAAAAACATGTGTAACATTTATAAAATTAAAATGTTGGTATAATTATTAGAGCATATTTCTAAAGACACATATATAAGAATCAAAACATATCATGTTAATTTCAATAGTCACCTATAACCAAATATTAATATGCTAGAATTAAGGCATGATGAAAAATGGTATAAAAAAGGAGGATAGGTGATAGTCCCTTATTATACCCTATAAGGATGGGACTATTGATATTTCTTATTGTAAATATTGGAAAGATAAGAGAACATCAATGGAATCATTCATGTGAAGTGAGAATATATGTCCATATATTCAAACATATAAAATATAATCTATATCAAGATATGTATTAAAATGTATACATATTTATATGATAATGTAAATTAAGAAGGATATAACTATAAATTCACTATAAAAATACATCACTATGTATGTGCCCCCAATATTTGGATATCCCCTACTTTTGAAAAGATGAAAATATAAATAAACTATAAATCTATGACCATATGTAACTTTATATCTTACATATAATGTGAATAATACTATGGGAATACCACATAAATATCTAGTAATAGGTAGATAAATAATTACATGTAACCATGTGTAGGTATGTAACTAAAAATGATAAATAAATCTATTTTTTTTATTTTTACTCTATATTTTTGTCATTTTATCAATTTTAGGAGACTAGAATGAAGCAAGTGATAAGCCAAGAGGTGAAAATAAATAATAATTCAAGAAATAAGCTAAGAGTAAAACATAAGGATTAATCAATCAAGACACAAGCCAATAGGAGAAAGTAATATTTATCAATAAATAATCCAAGATGTGAAATAAATAGGATAAAAGTATAAAAATATCAATAAAAATAAAATTTAAGGTTTGAAATTGAGAAGAATCAAGAAGAGGATTATCTATGCTACCTATAGCTTCTATAAAAACTTAGTGTGCACTGGGAAAGAAGGACTAAATATATGTGTTTTCAATTTTAGAAAATCCATGTAGGATTTTGGAATGGGAAAATATAATTCAATGTAGATGAAAAATTAAATAAAAAAACAAAAAAAACTAATGGGATAGAATAATAACAATGTAAATTGAAATATGAGAGAAGGCAACTTCAAAATTCAAGAGAGAACATAAATATCAAACCTATAAGAAACATGAATCAATAAATAACTCAAGGAAGGATTATGATGAAAATATATAAAGAATCATAATGGACCCAAAATACATACATGACACTATATAAAAAGGTAGTAGAGAGATACGTAAAATAGAAAAACAATATTTGTAATAGATTATTTCATTGAAGTGCATGAGATAGGATATAAATTATAACTTATAATACCATATAAATATCCATTATATGATAATATTCTATTACTAATTTTTAAAATCAAGATATGAATATATCATATACTATGAAGTTGAGGATCAAATGTGTCACTAGTAGTATATAAAACATTATCATGAGATACATGGTAACATAAATCATCATCACCATGAGTTTAATAATTACTATTGAAATTTGTTGTAATAATTGCGTTATCCTCTTTGATAAGAATGAATTTATTTGTATTATATATGTTGATGCTTAAAATTTCATTGTTTCCAACACCAACATGGGAAGTTTCAAGAATGTGGGACTTGCAACCTGAAATGACCTCTAAATTTTAAAGAAGCTAGCTCTTCTTTATCTCAATTATATTGTGGGAAAAAGGGATAAAAATTAAATGGAATCACCAATGTAATGAAAGAAAATTTAAATATGGTGATGTGCCTGAGTATCATTCATTCCTTAATACTAAGCATAGTGAATCTATCTTTAGGATTCAATTACTTTAAAGAGCAAATAATACATGATCAATGTAAAAGATGAAAACAAATTGAATCAAAGGTTCACAACTTAGATGATTTTGCAATAACACAAAAAATATCACCAAAGTCACATAACTTAGTCTTCTTATTAATTTTCAAGTCACATAAAAGGCACTGATACATGCACAGTTATACAAACTTTTTGAATTAAGAAAACAAAACAAAGGCAAATGATATTACTAGCCACAGTAAGAAAGTCTCAAAAACTTCTTGTATATCTCTTAATATAATATATATGCCAGGAATTCTCTCCCTTTCCTTTCTCCCTCTTTTTTTTTCTATATCTGAACCTATGATTTGAACCCATATTTATAGCATAGGACTAGTTCAAGATTGCCTACATGATCAAATCCCAATGGTCTAACCGAACTAAAACTTAACTGGAAGTGTCTGACAAAAGATATCTTTCAAAGCTGAAATGGTTAGCCTCTCTGCAAGTTCATTAGATGAAATAGATACTCATGGAATTTCCCATTATGAAATAGGTGAGGACACTTGGCAGCATCTGTTAGTCTTAACAAGTGACACGTGGTGGCTTTTGCTTGTCTATAGAAGCTTTAGATACCTTTTGAGAGTCCTACAGAAGATGACACATGGTGGCTTCTACTAAGATTTAGAAACACTATAAAAACATTTGGGACCCATTTAGATTCACATGGATGATCACACTTGGTGTAATCCACCTAATTTAGTAACTCACCCAGGGCCCACCACAGTCCTTTCTCAATAATGAAACAAAAGGAAGAAACTAATGATGATGACACATGATGGCTTCCACTAATATTACAAGGGACACATGGTGCTTTCCATGTAGCTTAGAGAAACATATTAAAAACCTTCCACAATTTCCACTTGGTGCCTTCTATGTGCATGAAATAAACCTATTAAAAGAATATTTTGAAACTTATAAGAAACTAAAATGTAGATGTTGACACTTTTCAGGCTCCATAGGTATATCACAGGACACGTGGCTTCATCCACATAACTTAGAGAAATTATAATGTGTCTTGGCTGATGACACTTGGCATGTTCCATGTAAATTTGAGACTTAGAAAAAGATTAGGCAAAATGAGAACTTACACCCATGGTCTGTGTCAAAACCTTCAGTACCAAAACTAAAACATGTAGGGACAAAACTAGAGCACACAACTGAAACTCAAAACAAAATGTAGAGTATTTTACTCTACAGTTCTTGGTGACCCTGAGGAATTTTGAGCCTACTCAAAAAAGAATCCAAAGAATATAAAAAAAATTGGCAAAAATCACAAATTCTGTAAGGCCATCTAATAAATAGACCATTCAGCATCAGCTAGTCCTTATTTATTTTTCAAATCCAAGAAGGCTAAATCAAGGTTGATGATATCCTTGTGCAAAAAAATCTATAAAACATGAATTGTAGTCTTCAATTAGAAATCAAGCTAGGCCATGGGGATCAAGACAACTTCCACTTTTGGCACTGATGAAGCATCTATTAAACCCTAGAAAATTGACTAATCATTTTGTCTAGCTAACAACAAAGGCTTAATCTCATCAACCATTAACATAGTGTTGCTATCAGGAAAAGGGGAGGGAAGACCCAATTGCACTAGATCTTCAATATGCTTTTTCATGTCTTATACTCCCTTTTTTACCACATCTGGGAGCTCTTTGCAATTAATTGCTATGGAGTTGCAACTGAGAACTTCGTTCACCCTTTTTGCAGAAATCATTCTGTCACTAATCCCTGCTACTGATAATGTTTCATCAGTTGTGTCATATAGGTTTTTTAGTAGCATTTGAGAATTAGACACTCTCAAAGAGACAGTGGATAGAGTGGCATGGACTGAAGTCTCCACCTTTTTTCATAATTTTTGGGCATTTAGTAGGAAAGCTAGAGAGGTTCTGAGTTGAGTAATCTATTCAGAGATTCTTTTCCATACTGATACATATAGCTCCTTCACCAAGTTTAGAACTCTTGCATTTTTTGGCCTATTAGCCAACTCAAGTGTCAATTTTTTTTATTTGTTTCTCAGCTTGAAGTTGGCCTTATATGGCAGTGGTATTATTTTCCTCATTCAATAGCTTCTGGTGGAACTGAGTGACCTATTGCAAGTTTTCTTGACATTTTTATATAGTTTTGCATTTTCCTACCTTAGGGCTATCACTGTAGCTTTCTCTTGTGTTAGCTCTTCTGTCAAAGAATCATTTAGGGCTTGAATATCTTGGTGAATCTGACAAGAAATAGTATCTTGCAACTATTTGTTGAGACTCTCTATTTCATCATTCTTTATTTTGATTTCTGTAGCCAGATTGCTACCCTATACTTTCTCTTGATCTAGATCAACTTCCATCTTCTGCAACTTCTTTGATACTTTCAAATAATCAATAGTTACAACATAAGTGGTTTCATTCAGTAGCTCAACCCTATCTTGTGGTCTAAAAAGTGACATATCCATAGCCAATGCACTCATTATATAATCTTGAGGCTGCATCTACTCATTTGGTCTGACTACATTAGGTGACAAATGAGTCATAGTTAGCTACTACTAGATTGGGTCAAATAGTGACCTCATGTGTGGTGCAGCTAGAGCTTTATTATATTTATTCCTTTTTAGATCCATCTAGGCTTCCCTAGCCTTCTTAGCAGTGTTTTCTTGAGCTTGGAAGGTAGAGGGAGAGGCAATATACCCACCTGTAAAAAGATAACCCTATGGCAATCCATAGGGAATAGCCAAATATTGGCTAGGGGGAATCTAGGGAGGTATTCTCTTTAAGACAGAGGGGGAAAAGGGATGCAATGATGTGGCCTATGATGACATGTCCTGAGTAGTGATAGGTGGAGCAAATTGGGAAATTGGCACAATAGAGGTGGTAGGGGATAATATTTGGCTAGTTGGGATTGCCACCCCTATAGAAGAAGAAAAGATTGAGAAGAAGAAGGAGAAATAACATGTACCTAAGGAGAAACATACATACTCAGTGGTTAATGTTTTGAGGGATCTACATCCTCATCTTAATTAGGTTAAAGTTTTAACTTCTTCTGTTTCCTTGGCCTTTCTTCTTCTTGCTGTGCTTCCTTCTCTTTAACATTTACCACTGCTGCTAGTGGTGATTGCACAAAACTAGGAACCCCAAAGGTTGACACTAATGAAGAAAATATTGGTGGTGAGGATACCACATTCTTTTATTTTTCTATAGCAACTGTAGATGAGGTTTGTCCTGGGGCATGCACTGTATGAGTGGATTCTGCTTCGCCCTCTGACTCTCTACACTATGTTTGTAGTTTGCTTGTATCAAGGCTAGAGACAAGAGATGGATGACATTCATCCCAAATTTCCTCCCATTTCTTATCTAAGTTTACATTACCAAAAGAGTGAGTTGTCTCAAAAATCTCTTGCCTATATTTCCAATAGGCTTCTATTTTCTCAGGTTTCCATTCTTTATTCTTCAATGCCCTTTTTAAACCAGAATTCATTCTAATTTTAGGGTCAAAAAAAAATTTCTTAACATAAAAGGTCTCCCATGGCCTAGCCTCCTAAAAGGGCAAATGTGTCAATTCTACATACAAATCAAGAATATCTTCCTTAGGGTTTCTTTTGTCTTCCCAAAAGGGACAGCCATCATGCACAATTTTAGCATTGACCTTGTTATTCTTGACCCATAAGGTTATGAAACTACTTGGGTCATATCTCCATTTATCTTCAATTAGAATGAAACCCAGGATAGCTAGCTTCCTTAGTAATAAGTGCTCAACATCTTTGACCTCTAGGGCCATGTTTTTATTTACACATGGAATATCATACATTTTCTTTTTCTTCTTCTCGGTGCCATAGTCATTATCAACCATAGACACTTTTTAGGTGACCTCTAACAATGCTAGCTTAGGAGTCAAAATCTTGGGTAGCAACACTAGTTCTCTATTAAAACCATGGACCCTAATGATGGTATGATGATATCTAAAAAAGTAGTCATAGGGAATAGTGCAATTTGTCATGAGGCCTCTAACACTTGGAGTTAATCTATTTTCAATAGGCTCTGGGCTTAGGTGAAAAAAGGTAGGGGCAACAAAAAGTTTCCAAAATTCATATGGGTCAGACATTTTGGATAAGATATGTGTCCATGCAGACACAGGAATGGTCTTATTATGACCAAAACTTGGTTCATACATATTTAAATGCATATATTGTGAAAAGAAGCTAGAGTTTTGATTTAATATGAGGTGAAATAGATAAGAAGAACACTTGAAAGCCCATTTATATTTGAAGTGAGTGAGTTGGTCAACCATTGAATAGGCAATCTACTCTAGGAAGTCTAGCCGATACTCTTGAGACTTGTCTACATTTTTCAATCTGAAGAGACTGGCCATTTGCCAATCATAGACAGTTATGTCCTACTTCATTCCAAAAATAAATGCCATCATGGATAGTGCCTCTTGATTGGCCTATGAAAAATTTTCCCTTCCTATTGGTAGCACTAGCACAATGGTATCATCATCCCCTAATTACAATTCTGATATGAGAAACCCTAATTGATTGTTAATGTTTGTCCACATTTTTTGCATTTTGGGAATGGTGGGAAATGTGGCTATTTTGTCATGATATAGGGCCAACATGTCCCTAATGGCCTTTAGTGTAATTTTCACCATGAATTTACCCTATTATATGGTGTGTAAGGGTGCATGAAACAATTTTTCACACATTTCAACTAAGTTAGGGCACGAATGTACACATGGGACAATGAATTATGTCAATTGAGAAGTCTATATCCTCATCCTAAATGTTTTGGATTGTCTATCCTTAGCCTTCTGGATACATCTTTTATGCACCCCTTCACATAGAGCTTTGCCAAACTTTTGAAGGGTTGGTTCTGTGATTTTGTCTGCAAAATCCTTCATCTTTTTTGGCTCGATCGCATAACCAAATTCGGGGACTCTAGTCCTTGGATAGGTCCTTAAGGGTTGTGTAAGGGCCAAAGCATATGATTTACTAGTGAGAAGCTTATCAATGGATTCATAAATCCCAAACCCTTATTGTGAAGACTATGCCTCCTCCATATCTATGTCTATATTGGGAATTAGTGAACTTATGTAACAAGTATGGAAGCTTTACAATAGGGAAGGAACTTTCACTAAGTAGGTTTTGCTATGAATTGAAATGTAGGTAACAGGGATTTTCCTAGCAGATGTAGGAAAGGGTGAGACACAATTAATCTTTAAATCTTGTTATTAGGGTATTTAATGACACATCAAGTCTCATAAATGGCATTACAACTGAAAAAATATTAGTAAATCTTATTAAATATGTGTGGGACAATGTGTCAAACACATCATTAAAGTGGCTGTGTAAAGGTACCTTGGGGAATTTTGGGGATTTGAGATAGATTTAGTGAATGTGAAAGTTTTGAAATTTTTGAAAATAATTTGAGCCATGGACATGTGTTCATAGAACACTTATTAAAAGAAAGAGTGGGGAAAAAAAGGGGGGAAATAGAGCAACAAGGAAAGGGAAACTATCTAACTATAATACATGGGAGATACTACTTAAATGAAATGTTTCAAGGAGATCCCATTCATAGGAATCTCTTCAGGTACACCCTCCATGATTTCAAGCTCAAATGAATTTTTTTGTTTACATTTATGAATCTTATAGGGGCCAATCCACAATGACTCAAATTTATTGTGTCGACCTGGCTTGGCAGCTCTCGTATCCCATTTCAAAACAACTAAGCCTACTTCAAAATGGGGGTTTGAAGTCTTCTTATCAAAGTAGTATTTGATTATTTTCTAATGCTTCATTAACGATTCATGTGTTATATCCCTTTTTTCTTGAACTTCTAGGAGCTTAACAAGTCTGACCTACATGGGGCAATTCTCCTCAATTTCAATCTATTTTAATAATTGGAGAGCAGGAATCTCCAAGCTCAGGGGGAATACAGTAGGTTTACCATAGACTAATTCATATGGGGACATCTTTATCACTTGTTTAGGCATAATTCTATCATCCCATAGTGCTATATTAAGCACTTTATGCCACTCTTTGTGATGATCAACCCCTATTCTCCTAATAAGTCTAATCAGATTCTTGTTGGTTGATTCTACCAAACCATTACCTTGAGGGTAATAATTTGAGGAAGTCTTCAGATAGATTCCATACTTTAGTTCAAAGTCAGATATTTTTGCCCCTAAAAATGCCTTAGCATTATCAAAAATTATGGTACGAAGAGGCCCAAAGTGAGTAGTGATATCCCCAAAAAGTCTAGGATCACCTTTTTTGTTGCTTCTTTGAGTGGCACTACCTCACTCTATCTGGTAAAATAATCTATGGTAGTTAGAATATATTTATGTCCCATACTCGACACTAGATTGATCATTTCAATGAATTCAAGACCCCATTGAGCAAAGGGTTCATCAACAATTATAGGACTAAGGGGCATTGTTGCATTCCTTCTCTTCCCCACATAATACTGACAAGATTGGCACTATTTGACCAATTGATAATAGTATGTAAATAAAGTGGGCCAAAAATAACCTGCTTGACTTATCTTTATAGCTATGGTTCTTCCAAAAAAATGTCCACCTGAGACTCCATGGTGCATTTCATGTAGTATTTTCTAAGCCTCATCTTTCTCTATGCATCTTAAAAGTATGCCATCAGTATTTCTTCTGAAAAGAACTTGGTCAATTAAAACAAAATGGACCCCTTACTACCTATAGTATTTCCTCTTAGCCTAAGAGAGCTCTTGTGGGAAAATCCCATGTTTCATAAAATGGATTATGTTTGTGACCCAAGAGTTTTGATCAATTTCTTGTATCCTCAATACATTTTCCTTTTATGTTTCTTCAGTTATCATCTTTTCCATATCTTGAGCCATGTATTGGCACAACCCCCTACCTCTGACTAGCTTAATGGGTCTGACCTCTACATCATACTCAAGGATCTTTGTTATCTAGTTTTCTCTTTTTTTAGTAATTTCACCCTCTATAATGTATTCTCTGACACTAGGATAAGCCACATGTATCAAAATCTTATTTCCTGATACCATATGCCTGAATTTCTTGAGGGCTTTTACCATAACATATGCCTATTTCTCCATAAAGTTGTATCTAGCTTCAAACTCCCTAAGAGTCCTTGAGAAAAAGGATATTGGGTGTTCTCCCTCTTGTTGATCATCTTTCTATGTTAGGATAGTAGCAACATTGAACTCTCCTCCATAAACATACATTATAAAAGACTTACAGAAGTCTAGGTTACTAAGTATGGGGGCTGTTGAAATTGCTTTTGTGACATCCTCAAAATCTTGTCTTCCTTTTATAGTCCAATTGAACACTAGGTCTTTCTTTAACAAGAGTGTCATTGGTCTCAATTTGCCTATAAAGTCTGATATGAAGTGACTAATAAAATTAATCTTTCCCAAAAAGGACTGAACTGCTTTCTTATTTACTGGTAGGGACAAGTTCATTATGGTTGTGACTCTCTCTGGATCTATAGAGACTCCTTCTTTGGATACTATATGTCCCAGTAATTTGCCTTGAGGTAATACAAAGATATACTTCTTAGGATTTAGGGCTATTCCAAACTCTTGACACTTCTTAAAAATAGATTCTAGATGATTAAAATGATCAACAACATTCTTGGAAAAAATAGTGAGTTCATCAAGATAAATTAGAATGATTTTATTTGAGTTCTCCAAATGCTACATACATTGCTCTTTAAAAAGTGGCTCTAGCATTTGACAATCCAAATGACATCTTGGCATATGCAAACATTCCCTATTTGGTAGTAAATGCAATCTTGTGTTGGTCTTCATCAACCAACCAAATCTGATTATATCCTGAGAAATCATCTAGCAAGGAAAATCTCTTTGATCCAACCACAGTCTATAAAATTTGATCCATAGAGGGCAGGGGATAGTGATCTTTTAGAGATGCTCTATTTAAGTCTCTACAATCCACACAAAACCTTATGTCACCATTCTTTTTATGACTGGTACTATATTGGATACCCATGTTGAGTGTTTGATTGGAAAAATTATTTTAGATTCTAAGAGTTTCTGCAACTCATCCACCATTAGAGGTTCAATCCTTGGATTCACTAGCCTCTGCTTTTGTCTGACTGGCTTAAATCCTTCAGTCAATTTTATGGTGTGCTAAATGATGTCTCTTCTATAGCCATGAAGGTCTTTATAGGTCCAAGCTATTACTCTATCATATCTTTCACACAAGTCAATTAGTCTTTCCCTTTCCTCTTGGGTTGTGGAATTTCTAATCTTTAGTTTTCTCCCTTCACTCACGTGTATCTCAGAATAATTTATTTTATTTGATTGAAACCTTTTCTTCTCTAGGCTTACATCTTCTAGATCAAATAGGTTTTCTAAATTAATCAAGCCTTTGGGAAGCTTATTGGTCTTTAATTGAATAATTTGGTCTCCATATGCTTCTTCAATTTTGGGTTGCAATTAATCAACAAATTCCCTTGACTGTTACAAAAATGAGAGTACCTGAAAATCATTTTCAAAGACTTGCCAATTTTCATCATTGTCTAGGATAGTTGGCCTTATTATAAATTTGACCGACTCATTGTTGACTAATAGATTAGTTGTTGGGTCAAACTGTGAGCCAATCTATGCCATCCTATCTGCTTCAAAATTTTGGGTTCTAGGAACTACTTCAATATTGAAAGCTTTAAAATCATCTATTAAGTCCAAAATTATGTCTATAAGATCTCATCCTTACATTTTTGGCTATTGCCTTTTCTCTGATTTCTTTCACTACTAGTTCTGAATCTCCTTTTACTATCAAATTCTTTACTCTCTTTTTCTTGGCTAACATGAGCCCATGTACTAAGGATTCATATTCAACATAATTATTAGTACAAAGAAATTAGAAATGGATAGCTCTTAAAATTTTCTCACCATTTGGAGTAATAAGACAAATTTCTACTCCAACACCATTTTTACTTCTAGCCCCATCAAAATTTAAGGTCTAGATTTCTGAGTCCTTTTCAGATTCTTGGGTCTTTAACATTTCTTCCCTTAAAACATTTTGGATTTAATGGTCTTCTTCAAATATGACATAAGTGCCTAGACCAATAGAGTCATAATTTCCATATGGGTCACTTTGCATCATAGTTAACAACTGGTTATTTTCCTCTTGGTCATGTTCAATCCAGTCACCTAACTCTTCAACAAAGACCCTTCCTTCCTTATTCAGCATAACATGAGCTACCTCTAATTTTGGGGTTGGTTCATTGGTGATGTGATCCTTAGATAGTGACTCAGATAGTATTCTCAATTTTGTACCATATTTGGTTCTTAGGATGAGGTGAGACCAATCAAGTGACATATAACCTCCTATCTTGGCTGTGAAATCTCTAGATAAACATAGGCCAAATATAGGGGGTATATCTATGACTACCACATCTTGATTTACAATTATATTAGGGCAAGTATATAATTGCAATGGAAGTTGTTTAATTATCTCTATTATTTGCACTGATTTCCCATCTAGCTATATAACTCCTCTAGTAAGTGGCTCATACTTTATTTTTAAAGCATCTACTATTTGTTTAGGAATTACTATAGTACTAGACCCTAAGTCTATCATCACATTATGTAATAGTTTCTTTCCAACTATCAAAGTCAAATAGAAGGGCTCTACTTTGGATTTACTTACCTTTGGTGCATTGTTTAAAAGGGTTGTTGTCTATAGAGGAACCGTGTCTTTGACCTTTTCCTTATCAGTAGGTCATCCTTTGGTACTAGTATGTTTAGGCACTGCTTGGCCAGTAGATCTTCTTGGAATAGTGTCTTTTTTCTCAGGAATAGCTAACATGTCCCATATTAACACATGTGTTGGGGTCTTCTTCAAATGATCTACCACATTCATTGGTCCTAGTGTTTGGGTTCTTAGATAATAAGGGTACCTTGATTTTTATTCAACTTGTCTAGAAATTACTTGGTTCTACACTAGCTGAGGTATTTCTTGTCTAGTAGCTATGTTTTGATGACCTTGAAATGGAGCAATCCCCATAATTTCATTATCTGTGACTTCAGGCCATTCTATCATCCTTCTCTTGGCTCTGGTGTAGTAATTTGATTATACCAATGCCTTCTTAGAAGTAGAAGCTTCATTTAAGAATACTGACTCTTCATCTTCAACCCATGAAAACAAAGCATGCTCAGGGGCTATTTCTTCTTCTTACTGCAAGGACATCCCTTGCATCTGAGCCACTAGGACTAAATTTTGTATACAAGGGGATTGGTAGGGTTGAGTTTCAGAAGTATTTACAAATTTTCCATATATTCTTCTTTGCTCTACTATGTTTTACTATAGATTACCCATGGGACAATCTATGGGCATATGAGCATTATTACAAGGGAAACACCAAGCATTGGTCTCATTTACATAATTATTTTGCCCTAGAACAATCTCCTTGTTTGGATTAGGGGGAACAATTTATGAGGGTGTAAGGACTGTAACTGATTGATTCGATGGTTGAGGGTTAGTTTACCTTTGAGGACCCTGACACTGATTTGCCTGTGATGGAGGTCTATTTCTTTGGTAGCCTTGATATTGGGGTCTAGGATAAGGATTCTACTATCTTTTTAGGTTAATTATCTCATTATAAAATATCCTTAAGATGTTCTTGACATCATCCATCTTAGATGACTAGACAGGGGCAACTACTTTAGCAAGTTATTGAGGAAATGTATACATAGACACATGGGGGCTATGAGATTATGGGATTCTTGAGGCAAAGGTAAGGTAATCTCTAGAAACATGGGCATGGGAGGCCTTGGGGGCAAATTTCTAGCACCTATTAAGCTATTTTTAGCTCTGACTGCATAGTCATAGGCTTCTGGCAGAGTCTGACCTCCAAGTGACTGAATCATTACTGATACATTTGAATTTAAGGCTTTAAGATGAAATACTATAGCCATACCTAGTAATGGTCTTGTTGTAGTAGGAATTCTTTCCCAAGTCTTTTGAAATCTTGAATTGAAATCAGTTATTGCTTCTTGTGGTGCCCTTTTGATAGTAATCAATTGTTGCAACAAAGAACATTTATCACTCTTTTCTTCAAATCTTGCAAAGAAAGCATCTCCAAGCTAATCCCATGTAGATATTATATTTGGGGTCAAAGATTTATACCAGTCCAAAGCCATCCCCTTAAAAGAAGCTACTAAAAATCTTATAGCCACATTTTCCTGTGTGGTCACATGTATTGCACAAACATCAAACACATCTTGTAGATGTTCTTCAAGTGTTTTGAAATCTTCCCCACTAAATTTGGGAAAAGCTTTTAGGGCATTTACTAGAATAGTATCCCAAGTGGTTGGTGGTACTAGGAGAATCAGAGCACTGCTAGTGTTCTAATTTGCATAATTCCTTAGGGCTATAGGTGCTCCCATGTTTGCTCTTGTTATTGTTGTAAACTGATTAATCGTTATTATTGAATTAGTTATCAATGGTGGTAAAAGAATACCTAGGTTCACATCAAATTGAGCTCTTGTTACTAGACCATAGCTCTAACTCCTTGTAGCTCTCTGGTTCATACAATATTGAAATAAACTTCAAGAGATTGTCCCACTAGGTGTGCCAAAAACTATTGATGCTTAAAATTATGTTTTTTCCAACACCAACATGGGAAGTTTCAAGAATATGGGACTTGTGACCTGAAATGACCTCTAGATTTTAAATAAGCTAACTCTTCTTTATCTCAAATGTATTGTGGGAAAAAGGGATAAAAATTAAATAGAATCACCAATGTAATGAAAGAAAATTTAATTATGGCAATGCACCTGAGTATGATTCATTCCTTAATACTAAGCACAATGAAGTTATCTTTAGGATTCAATTAAATTAAAGAGCAAACAATGCATGATTAATGTAAAAGATGAAAACAAATAGAATCAAATGCTCACAACTTAGACAATTTTGCAATAACAAAAAAAATATCAGCAAAGGCACATAACTCAGTCTTCTTATCAATTTTCCAGTCACATAAAAGGCATTGATACATGCATAGTTATACAAACATTCTGAATTAAGAAAATAGAACAAAGGCAAATGATATTATTGGCCACATCAAGAAAGTCTCAAAAACTTCTTGTAAATCTCTAATAACAATCTATATGCCAAAAATTCTCTCCCTTTCCTTTCTCCCTCTTTTTTTCTATATATAAACCTATGATTTCAACCCATATTTATAGCATAGGACTAGCTCAAGATTGCCTGCATGATCAAATCCCAACAATCTAACTGAGCTAGAACTTAACTAGAAGTGTTTGATAGAAGATATCTTTTAGATCTAAAATGGTTAGCCTCTCTACAAGTTCTTTGGATGAAATAGATACTCATGGCATTTCCCACTATGAAATAGGCAAGGACACTTGGTAGCATCTACTAGTCTTAACAAGTGACACATGTAAGCTTTTACTTATCTATAGAAGCTTTAGATACCTTTTGAGAGTCCTGCGGAAGATGACACATGGCAGCTTTTGTTGAGCTTTAAAAACACTATAGAAACATTTGGGACCCATTTAGATTCACACAGATGATGAAACTTGGGCACTCCACCTACTTTATTAACTCACCCAGGGCCCACCATAGTCCTTTCTCAATAATGAAATAAAAGGAAGAAACTGCAGATAATGACACATGGTGACTTCTACTAATATTACAAGGGACACATGGCACTTTTCATGTAACTTAGAGAAACATATTAAAAACCTTCCATAGTTTACACTTGGCACCTTCCACACACACTAAGAGAACCTATTGAAAGAAGCTTTTGAAACTTATAAGAAACTAAAACGTGGATGCCAACACTTGTCAGGCTTTATGGGTATATAATAGGACACATGGCTTCATCTGCATAACTTAGAGAAATGATAATGTGTCCCAACTGATGACACTTGGTATGTTCCACATGACTTTGAGACTTAGACAAAACTTAGGCAAAATGAGAACCTACACCTATGCTCTATTTCAAAACCTTCACTGCCAAAACTAAAACATGTAGGGAAAAAACTAGAGTGTATAACTAAAACTCAAAACAAAATGTATAGTATTTTACTCTACAATATAATGAAAATCTTACTAGGTGATTTAGCTTGAGAAAATGTAAGAGGTTTTCAATAAGACTATATTTTCATGTTTATTAGTAGACTATTGAGATTTATATGTTTTAACTTGATGTTTCATAATTTTGCATTTGGTTATAAATTTCGGTAATACCTCATATTATTTTTTGTATAGTTATTCAATTCACAGCATGTTCCCTGAATAGGCATCATTTTTTTTATCAGTACAAAATTTAGACATTGATGTAAATCTAATTATATCTCTCATTTGATTTATCCAAGGAAATATAAGTAATAAGCATATGTATTGATATATTTAAATACATGAAACCATATGAAAAATATCCTAAGGTATATGATTATAATAAATGTGATACCCCCAAGATGTGTCTATGTTAATACAATTGTAATGTTTAAGAATTATGATTATACCAGTTAATTATATTTGATTCTATCCTCTGATATGAATAAATTTCATTATATATATGTTTATATTTGAATGATTTTTAAATATAATTTATTTTGTTTCCATTTCTTTGCAATCAATAAATTATTATATAAATGAGCATCAAAGTCAGATCTTGATTTCTATCTATAAATAAAAATGAAAATGATGTTGATTTTTAATCAAAATATCTCCATGCAGAGCCTTATCATACAAAAATGTTGTTAATCCTCTTAAATCACCTAAGGGCCTAGCACTATAAACCTTTACATCTAAAAACCTTATTTATGGGCTCTACCATTTTTTCTTTCATTTTAGTTTCTCGAATAGCTACTATAGAAGGTAATTGATTTCTTCAAAGATCTCTTAAAGTACTATGTTTATTGGAATTAGTTTTCCATAAAAATTAAATAATGTGTCAATGATAGAATCATTTATTTGAATATCAAGTCATAAAAATTAATAGAGTGGATGTATTTATGTGAATTTTTAACCATAGTTATGAAATTACCTAATATATGATCATTTAAAACTAGTGGTTGTTGTTTAGGTGCCACCATGTGAATAATATATTTATTTCTAGTATCATTATTCGGAAGTAGATTATGAAATAATTTAAAATGTTTATTAGTTGGAGTGACATGTTTTTATCAATGTACTATTATATCCTTCTACTTGAATATCACTATTATCACTTATATCTTAAATATTATGTCTCATTGTAAAAACATATTGGTAATATGATCTAGAGCTCTATGATAATCACAATATAAATTCAAATAATAATTTCTAGGTAAAGAAATAGATAATTTAAATCATATTGTGGATGTGAATAAAACATATTGCATTCAATAAATCATTTAACTTCTTGGTGAGGACTCTCATCTAACTATGTAAATTATCTATTCTCTTAAGAATGAGAAACACGCTTGTCAAATAATTTTGAAACCATACATTATTGAACACATAATTATTTTGAAAATTAAAAGTATCATCAACCTTAGACTTTAATGTTGATTTACCATGATACCTAGAGTTAGTAAAGGTAGGGTAATTAGTCCATAGTTTACCATGTTATATGTAATGTATTAATCTCATAGTTTTAAAAAATATGACAATATTGATTGAAATATTGATAAGTGTTGAACATCACTTTATATTTGATAGGTTGTAATAAAATTTGATATAAAATAAATTATAACTTAATAAAAGTGTTTAGTGATACATATTCAGAGTAAAAATAGTTTTTAATTTAAATGTTTAGTCACTAATAGGCTCATTAGATCCTTATTTAAGCCAAACAGTCTATTAAACATGACATTTTGGCTAATTTTGATGGAAAAATGAGCTAAGAAACTATTATCCAAAACATTTAAATTATGTATGAAGTTATATGGTAGGGAATAAGAGGATGAAGCATAAAAATCTCTATTATGATGTGAAGAATCAACCTTATAGTTGAATAATTAAAAGTTTGTATGAAAATGGTGGATAAGGACCTTATAATCCAAAGGTTATGTAATATATAATGAGAATTAACCATGTGAATTTATATTTTAAATCCTCATTAACAAATCAAAATTTACACTTCCATAATTTTAATATTTTATTGAAATAATTCATCTTTAGATGTACGATAGAAATTTATATTAGTATGTGAAGGAAAATAAACACTATTTTGTTTTCCCATGACCACATATTGAGATTGAGAAGTAATTCAAAAAATGTTGAGAAATAGTAGGAGGCATAAAATAACAATTAATATGAGAATAAATATAAATAGTAACTTGAGTATAAGTAGTATGTAGAGGAATAAACATATGAGAAATAAAAATGTTAACCTCATAAAATATTGTATAAGGACAACCTCTAATAAGTGGATTAGATGCTTTCAAATACTCATTTACAACATGCACTTCCTTAGATACAAACTCCTTATCTAAATTTGTCTATTTTAATTCATTTAAAATAATCAATATGACAAAAAATGTTCAATGATTTCCTTAATCATTATTATAAAGATAGTTATTATTTCAATTCTTTTTCTATCTGCTTCATTATTATATGTCATAAGATCCACTAGCTTCATTATCATTCATATCATTGTCATACATAGTATTTTCATCAAAAGTATTGGAATTTTATGCATTTTAATCTTTCAAATTATTAACATTTGCATCATCATCATCATCATCATCATCATCATCATCATCAATGTAAGGATGAGGAATATCATCAACATTAACTATTTTATTTTAAAAACATGCATAAGTACCAAGCAAAGTAATTTCAAATAAATAAATATGTATACCACTCAATATAAAACTTCACCTAATAGGTTTTGTATTTTTTATTTATTTATTTATTTATTTATTTTATTTATTTATTTATTTATTTATTTATTTATTTATTTTTGTGTGTGTGTGTGTGTGTGTGTGTGTGTGTGTGTGTTATAGAAACATAGATATAATTAAATAAACAAGGAAAAATGACATTATGATAAAAAACCAAACCCATATGAAAATTGAATTTGAAACAAAAACACTTGTAAAACCTATATGGAAATAGATAATGAAAACTCAAGGCTGGATATTTGAAAATTAGGGGTTAAAAAAATATGAGGGCATAAAAGTGTTCAAAACATCCTACAACACCCCATTTTAATTTTTATATAAATAAAAGTGTCTAAAACATTATATTGACCACATAGAACATGGACACAATGAATGTATAACCTAAATACATTAAATATATACATAATTTTTTAAAATAATGGTATTACCTTGATAATTAGTAGTTAAAATGAAAAATAATGATATTACATTTATATTTACTACCAAATTATGGAATCGATCTACCCATTTTATCTATCTAACATAAAAGTAGCCCCATCCCACTACACATCACCAAGGCAATTAAAAATGAATCTATCATGTCCTATGGTGTGGTGGTGTTGGTTACAAATGTTAAATTTACATTTAGGTCACCATGTTTCAATAATAGTGTTAAATCACTATAGTTAAACATGGGATCTTACTAATTTGATTTGGGTGAAATAAATGTCATTAATTCCGTTTATTTTTTTTATTTGTAAGCTAAACTAGGAAAATGTGAGCCTTTTTCACCATTCAAAAAATCTTATCTTAGGCTAGCATATAATTGGGGGAGCTATAAATAGTATCATGCTAACATCATGCATGGAGGTTCATTCTAATAAGAAGGTCTGGTGGAAGCTAAACAATGGAGGTATAAAAAAATACCTACAGTGAATCATATGGCATGACATAAAGCTTTCTAAAGATTTTGTTACAGCATGGAATAAAATAACTATGGAGATTAGAGGACTTATAATCAATGTCAATGAGGATATGATTAGATAGGTAACTAGGATGTCATGTGAGGGTTCAAAAATATTCAAGGAAAAATAAAATAATATGGAGCTGATGTAGAGATTTTTTAGGATGAATGCAACACTAAAAATAGATAAAAGGGTTTTTAGCATATGGACTTACTAAGCTACTGGCCAAAGACATGCCTTCAGATAATGAAATAGCTTACCTTTGAAAGTAAATTTACTCTTATTTTATTAGACCATTTTTTATTCCTAAACCATTTTCAAGTTTTTAAAATTAGTTTGCCATATTACTTGTTGAAGTCCTTGTAAATTACATCCCTCGCTTTTGAAATTAATCAAGTGAATGCCATCATCCACCAAAGGATTATATTCCTATTTGTAAAGCATGGTGAGACACTATGCAAGAATTAAATCCCACTAGGAGGTCTTCTATATAGGAGGACTCACTCAAAGAAGACCCAACCATGATTTCCTCCTATCCTCTCCCCAGTCTTTCCCCTACAAGCCCCAATTCTAAAAGCCTCACAATGGATCTTCCTCTCTATCTAATCATAAACAAACTTAAACCTATTATTTTTTATGATGATGATGTAGAAAAATCATATGAAAAAGTTAAGGCCTCAATGTATTAATTAGTTAGGAAAAATAAGAGATAACTAGATGACTTTAATGGTAAAATTCACAAAGGAGGTATAGGCCTAGATAGTTTGATCAAGGAATGGAATTATATTAACAAGTAAGTCATTAAAAAGTTACAAGATTTCATCCAACTCAATGAGTCAAAGGTTTCCCCCATATAAAAAATGATGAGAAGGTAGAGGTTCATTTCACTCTAAAACCTTCCTCTAAACCCCTCAATGTGAACCCCCTTAAGAATATCTCGGAGAAGGAGCCTTGAAAGAAGAAAAGAATGATTATGCCAAAGTATGTTACTTAGTGCCTGATGATTAATAGGATGATGGATAAGGTAGAGGACAAGGATGTCATCAAGGTACACATGGAGGAAACTGCTCTCCCATAGTACTTTCTCCATTTTGTTTACTTATTTTTTGTCATCTACACTAGACTTCTATTAGTTGTTTTTATCTTAGTTGTACTATGTTTTTTTTTAGATAGAGATATGAACTTCATTTTTTATTTAATTAAGTTATTATAGTGAATAATAGTGTTGAAAAGGGAACTCAAAAGTACTGCAAAACAACCTCAAAACATTAGATATATGTGATTATGACTAGTTTTGGATGTTCTAATAAGTGTAATGACTAGAAATAGAATTTGAAATGAAATTCTCTCTTTAAAATCATAATTTTTTAAAAAAAAATTCTCTATATATTCCTAGTGTCTTAAAATTATTCAAAATTTTCATTATAAATAAAATTATATAATATTTAATGATACCCATAATGACATGCACATATTCCAAAATATTATCTCCTTTGATGTAACCCTAATCCCCTAAAATATATATGAATACATGTAATAACCAGAAAAATGTGTAGAGTTAGTGACACAAGGCCCCTAAGTTGGGATTTCCTTGCACATCATGTATGATTGAGAATCAAGGCTCATATATTTTTATGGATGTGAATAACAAGTATAAATAAGTGAGTATAATCCACATAATCTAAACATGGTAATCAATTTATACTATATGATATTTCATTAATGAAATCCTTCTCTTGGTATAAGTATGAAACCATAAGCCTTTAGAATATATAAAGTTGAATAAAAACATAATAGATGTGATCTCCTTGATAAAAATTAAAAATGTTATTAACCATTAATAATTTTTGTGAAACAACTTTGGGTACATGTGTAAATATAATAATATTTAAATTCAAATTAAAACACATTCACACAAAGGCTAACCATGGAAATGAGTGAAAGACAATAACAAAGGAATGAGAAAAAATGACATAGTGGAAAAAATAACTCAAAAAAAACTTGAAAACTTTTGTTCTCTTTTAAAAGAGATGATAACTAGTTTCCAACATCTGAAAAAAAAGGTTATGCCAAAAGACCCATGAAATAGAGAAAAAATGAATTGTATGATATCTAGGTGAATATTCAGTTAGATAAATGGTTAATCTATAAAATTTCATGAGGATATATGGTGTAAAAATACTTTTAAAGGTACAATGTAAAGGAGAAGTGTACAAAAAATATTGTATAGTAAAAAATGAACAAAATGTAGCAAGTCATGAATAAGTGTTGTAATTACAAGAGTTATAAAAGAATTTGGTGTTTAAACATATAAAAAGATAGGTAAAATATAATTAAATCATTATATATAAATACACAATCAAATAAATATAGATATTATTGAAAAAACATGAAAATTAAGAACTTATACACCTAATTGTGTGAAAATTATAAGGTTATCTTTCTAATATCTGTATCATCTCTAATTATGCATTTCATTGAGGAACCAAGTGATGTTTTTCTTATAAATATCTATTTTTCACCTTCATATGTATAATTAATTAGAATAATGTCTTATATATCTTTTTTGAATTCCTTCAATTTAGAAGTAAGATGTTTATAACTCTCTTTAGTGTGCTTTATAAAAATATAAAATGTTATCATTATGTAACTAAGGAAATAATACACGGATCAAATTCCACCATTTAGGGTGTGATAAATAATTATTTATCACATATATAAAAATATATTGATTACATGTACCATGTTTAAAATAGGAAATTATAAGATAAAATCATTCTTTAAAGCAAATTTATTACACATTTGATATAATTATGGAAACATAATATCACCATTTAAGATCATTTGTAGTTTTTTTTTGGTATAATGTTATAAATCTATCATTAAAAAATAACAAATATAATAATGAAATCAACTCATATATTACTAAGTGAAATAAATGTATGGAAAGATGGTGTTTCCCATATTTGAATAGGGTATAATAAAAATAATCATAGGAAGGATAGGCTACTACTACATTTGAAAATATGATCAATGCAGTACCAAACAATAACATGACCTAATGTAAACAAGATGTAAGAAATGAAACATGGATATAACATTATCAAATATAATAAATGTATATTCTTTATATTCATAGTAATAACATGCCATTAGTGATAAATATGTTACTAATGAAGTAAATAACTTGCATGTCCCAATAGATGTATGGTAAGGACAATCAAAATCTAACATGATATGAATCTAAATAATAAATTACTCTAAGACACATGTTGACATGATCATAAAATAAAATTTAGTAGATGATTAAATGTGAAATATATGTGGAATGATGCTTAAAAAATAACCAAAGTAAAAATTAAAGAGTGAAGTGTAAAATATATGAAAATGAATAATGTTCATTATATTTTAAAAATGTTTTCCTTATAATGTGGCTAGGTGGTGTACCTCTAAACCAAATATTTTTATAATAATAAAGGGAACTATCTAATTAGGTTTGAACATACCTTTATTATTTTTGTCTAAATATTTTTTGTTTTAACTTTATTTATATAATTTATTACCTGCATTGAATTATGTTAATTTAAAAAATTTATTATGGTCTTCCATGAGTTGGTTCTGATAAAATATAACATGATAAGTGTAGATGATCTTTATGGATTATATATCACCTCAATATTTTATGATTGGAAAAAATTTACCTTATCCTTTCCTCTCAGTTCTAGACCTTTCCCTCTTTAGGAAGTCTCACATCTATTCTATCTTCTACCACTTGGCCTATCTCTTGGTCTGACTAGTCTTATGTTGATGACCTAGACTTGATATCTTACCAATAATTCTTTAAACCTACTTATCTTCCACATCTATAGGTTATAAACCTATATATACTTTCTTATTCCCTAAACACTAGCATCCTAGATATATAATTATGTCGATGTAGGTGTCTAGTGCCCTAAATTCATCTAATTTACAAATAAAACTAATCTTAGTAGTTATAATATGTGCTTTATTACAAGTTATTTATACAAAGGAATTGATATAAATACAAGGTCAACCCTCATTCATTCCTCACCTAACATAGACCTATAAAATACCAAAGGAAATTTATTGAATCATTCAATAAAGTACTAAATAAAGTATATCTTCCTTATTTTATCCTATTTTCATATCTGTCATAAGGAAAACACATACATAGGTCTAAATTTTCAAAGAAGTAACAAAATATCCTAATTTTCCAAGTTACAAGCTAGGTCACTCTCATATTTTTTTTTTCACATATTTCATGATTCACACACAAAATCCCTCTTAATAGTATTGGATATATAGGCAGAAATCATTAACAAAAGGTTATTTTGGGTTATCTTGATATCATGTGACCACTAATCCATTTACCCTAAGGCCACTATGAAGATGAATAACTAGGGTTTGGTAATTTAATGAGGAGTGATAGTCCACAGTCTAGATCTAAATGCACTAGAGAAAATGTGAATTCAAACATAGAATCATCTAGGTGGTTTCATCTTTTTAAAATAGTTATTATATATAAGACACCTGCATTAGGTTCAGATAGTAGTGTCAATGCAACCATCCAAATATTATGCTAGTATTCATGACTCTTAAGGGTAATCAATCTAGAATTTGGTAATTATTCTAAAATCCTATTCTAGTCTAATTCATACCTATTTTAGATCTATAATTATGTAAAAATTAGAACCAACTAGGTACATTGTTTATTTTTTATTTCCATATCTAACATAGTTGTACTTATTATTTTTAACCTATCCCATTTTATTAAATTCAACATATGTTATATCTATGTTTATCAATTAATTGGCCTAATATAGAGATATTTTATCACCCTTGTGCCTTAAGAAACATCTATCTCATTTAACCCTAGCTAACCCCAATATAAATTTTTAGGGCTAAAAATTTGGTGAACTTGATCTTTGAGCATAAAACCCTAGGGGGTTTAGGGGTTTTGTGGTTGCTATTTTTCTTGAATGCTACACTTTGTTGAAAATTTTAAATTTTTCATTTGTGAAGAAATGAAAAATGTTAATATGATAACTCAGTTTCAAATTAAAGATAAATAATCCTTGATAACTCATCTCAATAATAACAAAGGCTTAATCGATGCATTTTTGTATGTTACATGACATGAATTCAGTACACATGATAAAACTAAGGATTATTCACCTAGTGATGGTGAGTCTTTATAAGGTATTATAACTCATTATATTACATTAAATCTACCTACTTATATTGGAGGCATATATTGTGTCTTCCAACATTTTTTTCCCTAAAACTACTATTGATATATCTACCATGGGGCCAACAAATGTTTCAACACAAATACTGGTTGGTATACCTATTCAAACCATGATTACATCCCCTTTGGTGATTACTTATATTGTTAATCTAAAATCCTATGGGGAAAACATTCAATCACTCTTTCAAGTCCTAAATACCTTAGAGGACAATGTTACAAACATTGAACAAAACTCTATAAAGTTTCCTCATGCTATTGATTCCCAATATGTGTTACATAATCTACTTGCACTTGAGATATATTTGCACCCTTTTCCAACTAGTTTTACCATACCTAAGTTCACATATTATTATGGAAAGGGTGATCCCAAACAAATATTTTATCCTTTTATGTGACATGACTTGATTATTCTTGAATGATAAACTTTTGACCAAACTATTCTCAAGAAGCCTCAAGGACTATTCTTTGAGGTGGTTCAGTGATTTACCTCTCCAATTTTTTAATGCATTAAAACCTCTTGTAGATATGTTTTTGGCACAATTTTCCATTAATATTTCTAAAAATATTTCCTATAGTTAAATTGAAAAAATAAAACAAGGAACAAATGAACCTATCAATGAATGTGTTTTGAGGTATAAGATAATTTTGGCTAAAATGATATGGCAAATAAGGAGTTATAATACATATTAAATAAAAGTTTTATTTCTCCTTTACATGAGTCCATCATTTAAATAAGTTCAAATATTTTTATGATTTAGTCCATGTTGATGGGATGATGAAATGAGTATTGTTTCATTAAATAAACTCAAGTATGTAGAAACATGCAGTTGCATCTACATCTAATGCCAAATTTACAATCAAACCAAGTTATAAGGTAAAACCGTGATTAAGTTATGTTCTATAATAACTTTTCCATTTCATGAGGTAGGGTTAGCCCCATGTTCCAAAACTCATTTGATTAACATTTCCAAGTCAATACATTCTTTTTATTTATATATTTAGGTTTATCCAAACCTTATTTCAGGTTATGCACACATAACTTCAAACATCATTTTTTTAGTTTCATCATGAGTTCAAAGAACTCAATGTAACTATATTAAGTTTACTTATAAATCATCTTAGATCACTATCATTTCGACTAAGTTTTTAATTAATGCCAATGCATTAAGGATTAGTAACATTAATTTACCCTATATTAAAACTTCATTTATCTTTCTTACCGTCCAATTCATAATTTAATTGTTTAAAACTCAAAACATTGTTTCTTACAATTCCACAAGGAAGATAATTCTTGATATTACATTCAAATAGGAGATTATTAACATTCCATCTATTATTTCTAAATAAATAATATATGTTCTTAAATCACATCATGATTCATTTTTAGAATGATTATGCTAATAATAATCCTTAAAATAATATCAAGTTATAATACCCTTTTGAAGTTCTTAAAACAATCTTAATAAAATATATATGTTCACCAAGTATATTCTTATAGATTAAGGTAGGTATATGTATTATTTTAGTCCAATAGAAACATATCAAAATTATCTATGAAAAATAATTAACTCAAATTATACAAGTAACATATGTATTTACTTTATACATAACATAAATCTTCAACTTATTTATACATTTAAATAAAAAATGTTCACATATATATCATAATTTAATCTCATAAACTTAATTAAAAATGAAGTAGGTAATAATATCAATATCCAAATAACTCAATGACATGTTCATGAGATAAGAAAAATAAGAGTATTTTTCAGTCATATGAACCTTAAAATTTCCACACACACTCATTATTAAAATAGTTAGCTATAGACAAAGAGATGATTTAGCATACATAATTGATGAATGTCAATTTTATATTAAAATAAGATGATGCCTACAACAAAAACCTAAAATATAAATAATATTAAACTAGTTAATATGCAATTTTAACTTATATAACTATATGATCACATTCTCCAAATGCCGCAACAATATTCCTCAAATCCATATGTATATGGAAACATAATGAATGGATTGATAAGATAAAATATCAACCTCCATTTTATAATTAAAAATAAACTTGAATATAACTAACTTATTTATGCAATTTAATCATATAAATTACATTGCATATCATAATTGTAAACTATTAGGGACTAGTATTTACATTGGGTAAATTGGTGAGTTAGTATTATGGTTATATTTTATTATTAGTTAGGTTATATTATAATATAAATAACCTATGTAATTATACAAGTTTGTTATGAGTTTCTAGAACAACTCATGTGTTATTAGAGAGTTTTTGTAGGAGCTATGTTAGGTTTCCTAGATAATAGGATAAACATAGACCAATATATGTATTATATCAAGTGTAATACTATGTAATAGAGAATATAATGTGTAATTTATTATATATATTTCTATGCTTAGTTTCAACAATATTTTCATGAGTTAATATTTTGTATAATCAGATCCAATACTTATAATAGGTATCAAAGTAGCTATGGGTATGTGAGAACATGTGAGGGGAAGTTGCACTCTATTTTATCCCTATATATGAAAGACTAAGCTTCTCAAGAATGAGTTTATATTAGTATAATATACTAGGAGTATTTTAATAATTATAAAGTATATATTTGACTTAGATATATGTTGCATTAACCAAACAAGAAGCTCAACATAGTGATATACTTAGCCTTGGAGGACTTGAATGCAACTTATATCAACAGTTCGATCGAATGTGCATCATTATGACAATAATATTTATGTCTTCCATGCCTCCATCAATTCAAAATTAATATAGTATTTTTCCTCAAGTCAACTCCATTATTTTAGTATTTAACATCAAAGACATTAAGTTACACATTTATAGTTGTTAACATCCTTTTTATTGAGTTTCCTACAACATTATCAAACTCAGTTCCATTCCCACTTTAGTACACTCAGTGAAATATTCCTCTCTTGTGTTTAGATCATCTTTATAAGCTCTACCTAGTTAACCCCACTCCTTTATTTAGTGTTTCATCTTTAGTTGTAACAAAATAAAAATATGCATTGAATTTATCTAGGGCATACATGAGGAATTAAGTGATTTTATATTTTATATTGCATTTTTTGCATGTAATGGTGAAATCACTTTTACAAATCCCACCACATCTTCAAACTATCCACCATATGCTATCTTCTATCCATGTGTAGATCTCTCAGCTTCATATTCTAGTGTCAACTCCTATCGTCATGTTGTGAAAGATGTGTTTCACCATCATGAATGCATGTAATAGGATTTCAAGTATTTAATTCTTCACCAAATATCATAAGTCACTAGTTGAGTATTTTATAATTCAAACAAGTTTTACGTTTTGGTCTTATTTAGGTGTTAGTTATGCAATATGATTATAGTCTAGTTTATTTTTCTTTATAAAGTTTAGTATTTTTCCTATAAGTTTTTAGTATTGTTGATAATAATCACTATGTTATTAGTTATTTTTTAATTATATAGTTTTAAAAAGGTATCGTATTATGTTATATGGTTAGTCAAACCATATTGTCTTTTATTCATTTATTTTAGTATATTTATGGTATATAGTAAAAGTTTAGTAGTTGATATATTAATATTATATTCATCAAAATATCATGTTTATTGTCAAAATCAAAAATGATTTGAGTATAGAGTCATTTTTTGTTCCAAAAGAGTCAAAATTATAAAAAATAAATATAAATTCTCCTACAAATGCATTTTCAGGCCCCTTGGTATCTTATGTATTATTTCACACTAAGGGGGGAAGTAAACCCAATGTGAAAACTATTGAGCTTCCATTTTCAACCAGCTAAGTAAGCAATGACATGAAGGAGGTTGAATAAAATAGGGGAATGTTGATTTCTACACATCTTGTTAGTCACCAATGATGGGGCCCATATGATTTCATAGAATTTTATTTCAATTGGATTATTTTTGTTTGTTTTTTAATAATAAAAAAAGTTTCATTTATATTCACTTGCATATGTGAGATATTGTTTATAGTTTCCCCTGAAGTAAGATAGTGATGAGATTTGATAGAGTATTGTAGCATCATGATATTCACGGTTTTTGGTTAACCATTTAAAAAACCATATTACTTTGGTAATTTTTTATCCAATTATAAAACCATCATGTTTTGGTTATTGGTAAACCATTTTAAAAATTATTCTATAGGTTTTTAGCTTTCCTAAAAAATAAATCCATCCAAATCATGAGCTTGTATAGGTGGCACATTATAGTGAAAGATATTTTTTTCTACATGTTAAAAAGGGGGGGGGGGGGGAATTTTGGTGATTACTATTTAAATTGGGTAAATTGGCGAGTTAATATTATGATTGTATTGCATTATTAGTGAGGTTGTATTATAATATAAACAACCTATGTAAATAGACTACTATGTTATGAGTTATTAGAACAACTAGTGTATTATTATAAAGTTATTTTAAGAGTTCTGTTAGGTCTCTTAGATTATATGATAAACATAGGACTATATATATGTATTATGTTTTGTGTAATACTATACAAAAGAAAATATATTATGTGATTTAATATATATCTCTTTCTATGTTTGGTTTCAAAAATCTTTGCATGAGTTAATCTTTGGTATAATCACATCCAATACCTAACACAAACCCCACATATAACCAATAAAGATAAATATACAAAACTTAATCAACTCATTTTTAAAAAATGATCTTCTTTCCTTCACTTTTGTTACTAAAAAATAATTCACATTCTAAATAAGTGTAAGTTAAGAAATAATCCACATGAAAGTCCAAAAAAGCAAATGCCCACTTCTCCATTCCTAATGACCCTAGCCATTAATGGCCCTAGACTACCCCATCCATTAGTTGGATGTGATCAGGCCATTTGAGAAAAATGAGTAAGATAAATAGTGATCATTGAATTTGAATTAACATAAACACTTGATGAAAACATTAAATGGCACTTTTTACATTCTTGATTAATAACACGAACACCTTTGTAGTTATTCCAATTGTTACAACTCATGTTAAAGATTATAAGATTTGAATAATAAGAGTGTAATACATGTAATTTCACTTGTAAGACCCAAGTCTTTATCATGGTACAACATTCAAAGTTAATTCATTTTTATTACTACTACTACCCCTAAATACACATATTATTATTTAAATATTTCCGTCTAAATAAATTTAAATTAAATGACACAAATTGGTTTCAATACATATTCTAAACAACATGCTCAAGACAACATCAAAACCCTCATCAATAAGAACAATCAAAATTAAAATATTGTAAAAGTATACCAAAACTCAACTCAAGTCTTCATGAAAGATAATACATTCACCCAGTCAGTGAAAATAAGGTCAGCCACACTATTCAAAGTAAACAACATCGAATAACATAAAGTGTCAGAGAAATGCTGACCAAACAATTCAATGATAAACATTATAAAATAGTATAAAGTCATTATCAATAATTGGTAATGATAATAAAAAAAGAATTTAATCATGCCAATGTTTAAAGTCAAATAATTTAAGATTCATTATGTCTTCACATCATACAAAAAATATTTAAATCAAAATCAAATAATCAGGATTAAAGATGAAATCAAAAGACCAAATTAGACTTACAAGAATAAGTAAAAAACCCTCATAATAACCAAATATAATATAATGGTCATATAGGTTTTGCTTAAAAATTAATAAAATAGTAAGAAAATCAATATTTTATGAAAACTTAGATGGTATTCAAACCCTCCTTAAAACTCAAGGAACTTCATTGTTTTATTCTAAGGGTGTGGCCTAATAATAATGCATAGGTTTTTTTAAATTAAGAAAAAAAGACCCAAGGTTTACAAGTTTTAAAAAACAACATGTATAGTAACTACCTAAATGGATTAAACATATAAAATATACCTAAATCATATTTTAACCCTTGAGGTCAGGTTAGGGTTTGTAAACAAAAACTCATTTATATTTGTACATGGTTGTAGCATATGGATACAAGTTTTTAAATGAAAATAGAACCTTAAATGAAACCCTTAACCTAAGTTTTTAGGGTTTTTTAAATTAATCAAAAACAAAACACAAATCGACCCATATGCAACCAAAACTCAAAATTTTCATTCTTGCCCATAAAATCAAAAGCCATAAATATTTAAATATATAATTCACTTGGAGTCTATAATGTAAAAAGACAAAATGGGATTCAATTTTTTTTCCTACGTCATCATGAAAGTATTCCACAACTTTCCCAACTTTCCCAACATACGAACAAGCTAGTTGAATCCTCTTAAAAACCCAAAACTAATATAAAACTCCACTAATTCATCTTCATGGCTGATAGCACAAATAAATTGTTGAAGTTATAAAATCATGATAACTCATACTATTCATGCAACCAACTTCCCCATTATTTCCCTTGACCACCATGCACTAAAAATTATAAAAATGTGTCCCCATGTGATGGGATTTTCATAATGAAACAATGCAAAATGACCAAACAAGAATGCTATTAGTTTTAAGAATCCTCTTGACTTTCATACCTCAAGTGGAAAACTAATGCTACAAGATAATTTTTAAAACAACAATAACTTCCAAAATAATGCCAAGTCCCAAGGTTCATGGGCCATATTTATAGAAAATTCAAGCAAGGAGTTGGTCACATAAAATATCCACTACCAAATAAGAATCCAAGAGACTTAGACACTCAATGAAATATATACAATCCTTAATAATAAATAAAAATATTTAATTATTTCCAATATTTTATTAAATCTACCTTTTAATTCAATCAACATCATTCAAATAATTCACTAAATCAAAAACTATTCAATCTAAAATAGAACTCAATGGTTATAATGGATATCAATGCAAGTCTCCTCAATAGGGTAAATCAAATAATGAAAAACCTAGACAAAGATAGTAACACTATCTTAAAAGACTAATTTCATTCAAATCAATGTTGACAAGTGTCATATTATACTAAGAGTTGAATTTGAAACTATATAGAACAATGTAAAATCAAGAAGTCAAATCAAATCAAGACCCAATCCAGATATGCATTTGAAACCAAACCAAGATAAACACTCAATAATTTAAGTTGAGCATAATAAAAACTCAAAATAACTCTTAAAATAGTCAAATATCAATTTTTTTGTTCACTATTTCACTTCATTCACTTTATCGACCTCACCTGACTACTTAGAGTCACATCCAACTTAGATCATATCATGTACATATGGTCATAATATACCATTATCAACATTTATACTCTATAGGAGTTAAAAATGAAATAATAATAATAATAATAATAATAATAATAATAATAATAATAATAATAATAATAATAATAATAATAATAATAATAACAATAATTCAGTAACTCATTAAGCATGAAATACTAAATTCTAAAATGAAATTATATAATATTTAATTATTTCAACAACATAATAGATCAAATCATAAATCATAGACTGTATCACAATAATACTTAAATAATCATGTCTAAATAGTTCATAATAAAACAACTAAACATGTGAAATTAGTGAAAGAATTAGGTTCATGACATCCTCCCCCACTTGAAAAAGAGTCATCTTAATGATTAAAATAACAAAGGATAATGTTCATTGAATATAATCTCATCTTCCCAACTAACACTTCTTTTAGACAAAGGATCCCAGTGAACAATAATTTGGGAAATTTCATGATTTCATAGTCTAATGCTATAATGGTCCAAGATCTTCACTAGATCCAACTGCATCTTCTCCTCTTATGAAACCAAGAGATGAGTCCAATTTGAAACATGAGAATTATCAAGCATATACTTTATTAATAATGCAATATGAAAAACATCATGAATCAAAGATAAATAGAAGTAAAGGCTAGTTAATAGGAAATAAGACTAATTTTATCCAATATTTCAAAGGGTTTAATAAACCAAAGAGATAATTTTTAATATTTTTCAAACTTTATTGAACTTTTATGTGGTCTTACACATAGAAAAACTTTATCACCCACTTCAAAATCACACGATGAAATCTTTAAATTTGCATAGATAATTTGTCTATCAGAGAAAGACTTAATAATTTTGCTTATAAATTCCCTTTACCTATCACAATCCTATAAAACATCAGGATTAGAAATAGTTCTATTTTCTAAACTTTACCAACTAAGGGGAGTCTTACACTTATGTCCATACAAAGATTTGAATGGTGCCATTTTAATTAAAAAAATGATGTGTTATTGTATGCAAATTTAAATAAGTGTAAATTATCTTCTCATTTACCTTGTTGATCCATCACATACATTATTAACATATCTTATACAACATGATTTAACCTTTCTATTTGACCATCCATTTTTGGGTGATAAAATGAGCTAAATTTCAATCTTGTACCAAAAGTAGTAGTCAATTTTTCCATAATATTGATGTAAAAAGTTTATCTATATCAAAAAATAATAAATTCAGGCATGCCATGTAACCATACAATTTCTTTCACAAACCATTCAACAAACATAGATGCACTGTTAGTCAAAATTCTAGAGATGAAATGACCAACTTTAGTAAATTTATCTATTATGACCGAATAGTATCATGTTTGTTTCAAGATTTTAAAAAACTAGCAATGAAATTGAGAGAAATAACAACCCACTTACCTTGTGGAACATCATGAGGATATAAAATTCCCCCTAGGTAATAATGTTTAGCTTTCACATGATAATATTCTAAAAATTTTACCATGAAGTCAACAACTTCAAGTTTCAAACTAGGCCAATAATACAATCTTTTCAGCTGATGTGTCATCTTCATGACACCAAAATGAGTTAAATGAGGTGTTACATGCACTTATTTTAGTAAAATATTCCTTAAGTCACTAGATTCAATCAAAAAAATTATGTTTTGTGTTTGATTAAACAATTATAATCAATAGAAAAGTCAAGAACTTTCTTTTCTATAGGATTTTTAGGCAAAATTATACTTACCTCTTGGTAGTATTTATCAAAATGATGTTCTAAAGTTTTAGTTCTAAATTTTTTATGTATAATATATAAGGCCACAAGATATGTGAGTCAGCTAAGTACATTAGTAACATGATTTTCCTTACCTTTCATGTAAGAAATATTCATATAAAAAATGCTCAAAAATTCCATCCATCTACATTGGCATGCATTCAGATCATCCTAGGAAAATAAATATTCCAAGTAATTAAAATTTTTAAGGTTTATGGAATTTAAGCCCTAGGTTTTTAAAGGTTTTCAATTTAATAAATCAGGGTATAAATAAACAATAAATATAGACATTAATTCTTAAAATAATTAACCTAGTTTGACCTTTCAAAAAATAGAAATAAACGATGTAAATATGTAATTATTTAGAAAGTGACTAAGATGGGAGATATGGAGGCTAAAAATAGGAAAAGGGTTGATTTTAGTGTCGTGAATAGGATCCAAGTGATAAAACCCTTCCTAGATAGTAGTAACCTAATTGGTTAGTAGTTCTAATGGTGTTAGTGTTATTTTGGTGCTAGTGTCCTCTTTTCATTATGTTTTTGAGCCATTGGGTGTACCTATATCTAAATCTTCTAATATTATTCCTATGTACACAAGTTTTGATTCCCTATAGGTGACCTATTTTGGTTGGTTTTTTATGCAAACCCAAAATCTACATGTTGTTATGGCATCTGGTTGGCACAAGTAGAAAAGTGTGATGTTAGTGGGGTGGGATGGAGATCTTAAATACCCCATTGTGATGAGAGTTACCTCTATACCAATAATACAAAGAGGTATCAAAACCAATGTAGTTCTCCCCACCTAAATGTTGGTGCAAGTGTAAGTGAAGCTAGTATGAATACTAGTTTGATTACTTTCAGTCTACTTGAGATTGGAAATCTAAGTAATCTAATCATAGGAATGGTTGTAGATGGTTATATATATATATATATATATATATATATATATATATATATTATAGAATAAGGATTTATAACCTTGATTATGTGAAAATTATTGTGAGTTAGTTTGTGTTATTTCCATAGTATTTATGTTTAGTGGATAAAGGGCTAAGAGTCATGTATATAATTATTCTAGTGATTATACAGGGCTTAAAATAGGTTTAGGCTAAACCTAGGTAGTTATTATTTTAAAAAAGATATCCATTAGAGGGAAAAGGTGAGAAAATGAAAATGTCCTCCAAACTAGGATATTAACACCATTTGTAATAGTGTCTAGGTGGTATAACCTGAGGCACTAGGGGTCAAGATGCTAAAGTGAGGATATAAGACTGCTTTAGGGACTATTAGGGATGTATGTGTCCCATATGAGGGATAGTTAAGTGTCTAAATAGTCCCTAAGATATTTTTAGGACTAAGATAGGGATGGGTGGTCTCAAATAATACTTATATCACTCAAGTGTCATTTGTAGATAATTACATTTATCCCCCATTGGTTTTTGAAATGTAGTAAAGTAAAATGACTAGGATAAAGGAAAAAGAAGAATACTTAGACTTGACTAAGAGGCAAATCCTATGAATTTTGATATAAGTATTTAAATCATGTTCCATTGAATGTATTGGTATGTTTTCTTGAAACTAACTTTTGTACTATGTGCATGTGTGCTAAAAATTATTCTCTGACCACATTAAGATATCCTAATCTTTGTAACAAACCTCTATGAATGGCCCATTTTTTTAGGAGAGTTTTTGAACCTATGAAATAATTATCCTCAAAATAAAAATATCTAAAAGAATGTGTGTTAGATAGAGAATATATGATATCTTCATAATAAATCAATATAGTGTGTATACATAAAAATGTAATGTAATATAGTTTAAGCATAAGTTTGTAATGTGTGATGTATGTTAGATATATCATTCACAAGGATTTCAAGGTAGATATAAAAATATATATGAATAAAAAATATAAGTAATAACCAAGTACCTATAGGGGGATAGGGCATGATGTCCATAAAGGCACCCAAGTAGGAAGGGAGATGCAAAAGGTACCTCATGGAATCTAAAACTAGATTGTGTAAGAATCAAGAGACAATTGTCATGGCCATGAGGTATATAATAAAACATACATAGAACATATATGAGGCACAAAAATTATCCCAATGGGACATAATATAAGTGACATGGCCACATGTCACTAAATCTGAGAAAGCAAGACATACAAGTACATGTTCAATTATCTACATACATAAACAACAAGCAAGTTAGCTTAGATCCACATGAAGTACATGTTCAAATTTATTCATACACAATAAATAAGACACACACAAGGACATGGGAACATGTCCAAATAATACATATAATGAGAATCAGCTAGCATAGAGACTCAGATTAATGACATTCAAATACCCTCAAATAGAAGAAACATAGCGAAATAATTAAGTATAAATGGGGAAAACTATAAATGAGAATATGCATAGTATGTGGTATAAATATGTATATGATAAACTATGTACATAAGTTGAGTTTAAACTAGTAGTCGTTGGCACAAAATTTGAGTAGGTGTAGGATGATCAATATCAAGATATAACAATGACAAATATGTGATGTAGAGTTTAGAAATATGTATCTTGGAAATCAAAAATATGTATAAGATTCCCCCAAATGGTAAAATATATCAAACAAGGAACACATGTATCTATGTATATGACCCCAGTAGGTAAATAGTATCAAATCTAGATCTGTGCACTAGACCTAGGTCCTATAAACATCTAAAAACACTCAACAAGAATAAGTGAAACATGTATGTATGATAAAAATTGAGTATATTAAGATAGCTAGCATATGTAGTACCTAGAAAGTATAAGAATTGTAAACATGAAAATGCATACAATCTATAATTTATATATTTTGAGTAAATATTTTAATGTTTTTGTGTTTTAACAAATTATTTTTTTTGTATTTTATGGATATAATTCATGTGCAAGCAAGATGAAAAAGTTTTTATATATAGAATATCCTTCAGTGCACAGTGTTCAATGAGTTTTTAATTACCTTGAATTCAAGTGAAGTTATATGATATACTTTGGGGATAATTTTTTTTGTGATAAAGTAATATCCAAGCCTTTTTGTTTTGAATTGTTATTTTTTTCTCTTCTTTAGAATTGATTTTTTTGAGATTTAAAAAAAAATCATTGACTTTAAATTATTTGCTATGAACATGACTATTGTAGACCCATTTGATTATTTTTTTGATTTAATCTGAGGTATTTCTTGGTTTTAATGCATTTGTGATCTAAATATTCTAATTTAGGGTGATGTATCTATCTATATTGACCATATAAAATAAACCCTTTAAGGATACCCATAAGGATTGGGTTTCTAATTCTAGTGGGATAATTGCTTTTGTGCTATATACTAGTGAATAAGGAGTAGCTCTTATTAGTCTATGAATACTAGTGAAGTAGGACCAAAGTGCATAGATAAATTTATTTTTCCAATCATCTCTAAATTTGGTAACCCTTTTTATAAATATAGTATTAATTATATTATATATATCTTCCTCTTGACCATTACCCTGTGGGTAGTATAGAGTAGAGAATGTGTGTCTAATCTTAGATTTATCACAAAATTTCTTCATTTTTTTGTGTTTTAGAAAAATATTACACACTTGGAGAGGGTGTTTAAGACTATACCATATTTAGACAACATGGGATTACCTCTAGGGCTATGGGTTGCCTATAGAAAAGGTAGTTGCCTATAGAAAAGGTAAACCTATAGGTTAAAGGTTTAGAGCCCTTGATTTATCTCCTAAGATCACACACTACACTAGAACAATAAATTGGAGGTGAAAATAGAAGAAGGTAACATAAATTAACCTATGATAATGAAGTGATACACCAATGATAAGTCCACACAACACACTTACGTCTGCACTAAGAATTAAAACTACCAAAATTGACCTCAAATCTATGACATTATAACATAAATGTTTATCATAGAGGCATATTGTTGTGCACACATATAGGTGTTTGAAAATAAGGTCTAATACTAGACACTACTAGTCCCTCTCACACTTCAAGTAAACATTAACAAATAATACAGTTTATGAGACCTATTAGAGGAGATGCCACTTACACAAGGCATACAAGAGTATAATAGAAGAAAGGAGAAATAATATCCATCACTTATCATCAAAATATACTTGAAATACTTAGGCAAGATGAAAAGAGAATAAATCAACTTCAAAATCTTTTTTTCCAATGCAAAATAATGTGCCAAACTAGCAGGGCTTTACCATAATAGGTGTTTACTAAATAGAATTGCCAAAATGGATTGCATAAATAGATGATAAGATAAGAGAGAGAAAGAGAGAATTAGATGGGGCACAAATACAAGTGTCAAACTATGAGAACCAATTACAAACTGAGAGAATGAGGTGGAAAATCGACCATAAATTCCTCCTAGATAGGTGTTCATCACAACATGAAACATCTTTTAGGTTGGTGTAGAGGGACTCTAAGGTTCTTGAAACTATCTTGATGATGAGAAATCAATTTGGATATATAAAAATTACATAGGTATATTTGACACACTTTCACTATCATGAGAAGGTGAAAAAAATATTGTAGCATCCCTCATATGCCCTTCAATCCATGGTCTCTCCTGCACCACTTGTCATTCATTGTATAACAACTACTCACTAGCCTTCTAGGTTTCACTCTTTACACTTGTCATCAAGGTGACTTGAATTTATCCAAGAGACATTATTCATAGGTTTTATGAAATATATTTGAATCATATTTGTCCTTTGGTATATAATAAACCTCAATGGAAATCTCAAACCATACTTCTCATATCACACTTAGGTAGTCACTTCATTTCCTCACTGTCTGATTCAAGATTTATAATAATGAATGGTGTAGCATAAGTAATTTCCTATATCACTATGATTATAAATGAGTATTAAGAGCGGTAATCAGGCTCTATAGGCCTCCATTAATGATTTTCATTCAACTATACTCATTTATAACTATAGAAAACATTGAAACTTATAGAAAACTTTGTATTAGGTATGTTTGTATAGAAGATAGCATGGATAACTTGAGTGTCAATGATTTGGGAGAGTTTAAAATATATTAAAATTAATTTAATGGCCATTTTAACCCTCTTATATTCATATCCTTTCATTTATTCTCCATTGGGTATGGGCAAGGGTTTTAGGAGGGTTTTTAGTGTCTTAGAATGTTAATTATAGTTCATAAAAAATAGATGATAAAACTCCAAAAAAATTCCATTGAGGACAAGATAAGGACCCCATGTAACTATTCCCCACTCTTTGTGTCACCATGCATAGTTTTCGTATGGATATGAGTGAGTGAAACTGGTCATTGAACTCCTTCAATGCATCTTAAGTAGGCCTGATACATTTTAAGGCCAAATTGACCACTCTTGGGATTCTTTTTATAAACAAATTGTTCATGTTAGTCTTATATCCTCCCATTAACTCCATCACATGATATGTAAAATATCATACATCATTATGGATTAATTTGATAGTTATTAAGGTTTAGGCTTAGTATTAGACCTAGTCTTTAGGGCTATGTTCCTATGTGTTTAATCAAATGAGTATTCTTAATGATTATAGATTATTTATTTTTACCTATTAATATTAATACAAACCTTATGAATCATCTCACCATATTAATTTTTTATTCATTTCATCCTTCCATCATTATTGCATAGGTCTATAGTAAAGACTACCTATGGAGTGCCCTCTATTTGAGACAAAATAGAGGGCATATCCTCTATTTTTATAACCTATATAAGATCATGAAGGGATATTATTACTCATGAGGAAAATCTTAAATAATTTTCAAGGCTTTTTCATTCTCCTAAATCCTTTTACACTTCAAACTCTCAAGATTGGCTACTAGTTTCTATGACTATGTGCAAGGTTCAGGTAGATTGAGTATGACATTTGAAAACCATTTAGTTTATGTTCCTTATATATGAGAATCACATGAGGATTATATTAACATTGTGAGAGTGGTATAAACATTTTAATCCATTTTTATTTACTACCTATGAAATAAACTTGCATCTTTCATTGGCTTAGACTAGGTTGCAGACTATGTTAACTATAGGTGTGCATTAAGTAGAAGTCAAAAGCATCGTGTAGGTGTATATTCATGCTTTATTACTAAGTTCACACATATTCTTCTTATTTAGGTCAATAATTAAATCTCATACTTGAATGAACTCAACTTATCCCTATTAGATAGGTTCTCATATCTCATTACCAATGTGTTATGTGCCACTGTAAGTTATAGGCTTCTTTGAGCTAAAAAACACTATGTTTCATTGAATATGTACAATGAAAACTTGCCTAACTTTGGAATAATTTAATCCTCCTTTCCTCTTTATTTGACCACTTCCCTTCATTATAATAAGTGACTTCTAGGGTCATGATACTAGGATAGATCACTAACACTCACACAAACCTCACTAGACTCCACCAACAGAAGACATTACATCAATCAAAAACCTTATTTAGAGAAAATAAGGTAATTGATCCCATTTTGCATCTTTATCACTCTATTATAGGTTACTATGTATGATATTGGATTTTATTCTTTTTAATAATTCACAAAATCAATCCTATGTCAATATAAATTTATTCTACTACATCCCAAGATTTATAGACTCTCCAAGGCATATCATCATGTCTCTATACATTGACTACCTACACACACAAACATATAGGTCTTCTTCATTTATACTTGACTGTAGGTAATAATCTCATAGTATTCAATAGTTGGCTCCATTTTTTAAGTTTGAAAATTATTTTATGATCCATGTAGATAATGGGGACTCATTTCAAGATTATGAACATGTAGTTGAATCCCTCATAGACCATTGGACTCTACTTTCCTTGAGACATACATATTCAAAGTAGATTATGTTTGTATGAAAGTTAAAGTATAAATTCACCATGACCTTCAAAATCAAGTTTTATTTTAAGATAAACTAGGTTTTGGAGAACACATTACATTTATGGTGATGTTAATCTCAATTTTATTCATAAACCTCAATTTTCACCTTCACCTGCAACTTATCAAGACATTGTTATACATATTATAACTATTATACATTTATTATCACAATGATATGCTTTTTTTTATTTCCTCACCTTTACATGAAATAACCTAGTTAGGAACACTATTAAATTAGTGTGCATTATTTCAAAGACCTTTTTCATTACTTGGTTGACATAGACCAAACAAAAAATTGAGAAACATGAAGCCATTGAGGATGTGTAAGCTATTTAGAGTATCATTCATAAGGATGGTTCATAAAACATTGTACACCATTATAAACACATTAAAATGGAATGAAATTCCATTAGGATTAATATCATCCCCCAAGTGTACTTAGACCAATTCTACTCCTATCTATACCAACTACAAACCAGTTGGCATTATTTGACCTGCCAAAGGGAGCAAAGAGAAATATAGAATGATTTTCACCAAGTTTAGTATTGTAAAATTAGTATGAACATGGATATGACTTGTAGGGATTTTAAGGGACACTAATAAATCTTTCACATGTACCTTAACTACTATATATTTCATACAATAATTCAAACTCCCACTTTTTCAACTGATTTTCTTACTTCCAACATTTAAACCTACATAATTCAATTTCAAAACTGACAAGTGACACCTTAATGACATGTGAGACATTTAATTACAATTTGACACACTTTTCCCCTTGATGAAATTATAAATTAATTCCAAGTGTCTAGAAAGGATTTTGATGTCAACATACCCCATTTTTGGAAATGAGGACCCTTGTTCAAATTATACAAATTTGTGATTTAAATTAAATATATCACTTAACTAGAGTGCATTATTTGAATATCAAGGTTCTCATCATGTTTACATTTAGAATGTATATTTAATTTTCATTTGACATTATCTAATATTGCTAATGTTTGATGTTTATTTCCATGTTGTAGGTTTAATGGAGTGTTACTGGAATGAACACTATTTAGGGTTTTATGCTTTAAATCCTAACTTAACCTTTTTTTAGTAATCCTTTTGTATTTGGTAAACTAATTGAATATATGTCTAAATATTTTTGAAAAGCCTTAGTCTGAATGTTTTAACCAAAGTCCCTTTTGAAATAGATTGAAATTTATGCAGGAACATTTTATTATGTTTTAAACTTAGTTCATATTTTGTCCTAAAATTCTAATCATGTTTATTAACATGAATAAAACCATAGTATAAAAATTTATCCTAAGTTTTATTTATGTTATAGATCCCTTAATTTGTTTATTTTCATTACCCACATGAATGAATTAATATGAAGATGTTAAGTGGCAGGATCTTGAGAAATTGTAGAAAAGATCAACAATCTGTAGGCACAACAAGAGTCAATAAGTCAAAATAATTAATTTATGGTACATGTTTTAGATTGAGGGTAAAAGCAGGTTTTGAAGGGGCCCCGAAACTCTATTATAAAGAGTGAAAGAAAGAACGTGTAAGACCACAGGCAAAGCCTAAAAAACACTACAAGTAAGTAGCAAAAACAAGTTTTAAATGGACCTGGAACCACCAGATAAACATCCGGTCTAAACCTAGAAAACATAGATCAGGTAACACATCAGACAAAAGATAACTAAAAGAAAACAAAGAACAGTACCAGTTTCAAAACTAACAAGAAGGACCAGATTATTCATCCAGTTCCAATATCAAGTTCATGGCTTCTTTTCCTTTCAAAATAGTTTCCTCGATGGTAGCCTCCAGCAGAGCTCCTTTTTGTGTATCTTTCTTTCTAGAGCTTTGCCTCTAGTGCTTTGGTCTCCTCATTGGCTCGTTTACCTATATTAATAGCAGCAGCACAAATGTTGGATGTTACTTCCTCCATTTTCTTTCTATTATCCTTTATAAGTTCCTAGAGGTTGTTTTCATAAGCTTTGAGCTTGACTGGGATCTCGCTTAACTAATTTTCCATGTTGTTTATTTTGTTCCAAGCAATTTTCAGGGAATCTTCCAAATTTTCCATTTTTCTCTTGAGATCCATGATCTCCCTGCACATCCAGGAATCGATTTGGGAAGAAGCCTCTGCCTTACAGTTAACCTAGGTCATAGGAGTGTATGTTTCATCATTTTGATTCTTCCCTCTCCAGTCCTTAGGCTTTTTATTAGGACTATTCCTGGCTTCTTCAAAGATATCTTCTTGACTCTTTTGTTCCTGCTCCTTGATTCCAGATTGTATTTCCATATTCTTATTTTGAATATCATCCTGATCAGATTTTTCCTTTTCGTTCTTAGAAGTTGGGTCCTCAACAGGATCTTCCTGATCAAATTCTTCCTCCGACACATTCTGGTTTTCCTCCGTATCTACAATTCTATTAGCAAAATCCTCCTCAGTATTCACTTTATCTTTTTCAATTTCCTTAGAACATTCTTCATCATCACTTGAGTTAGTATCCTAGCTTTCAGTTCCTTCTTCTTCCTCTAGTTTTTCCTTCTCGGGTTCTTCAATTTTCTCCCGTCCCCTTTCTTCTTCTACATTCTATTGTTTAGGACTAGGGGACTTGAATTTGCCTCTCCTGATTACTCTTTCATTCTTTTTATCTCCCGACACCTTATTTTTCCCCTGTTTGGGGTACTTAACCAGTGCCCTATTCTTACAGTAGCCTTCAATAAGTAGAATAAGGCCTTCATGGAGGATAGGGCACATTTCCTTTTTCCTATGTGCATATAAGCTTTGGACAAGGGAATAGCAAAGATAAAAAGGAAAAGATAGACTAACCTTATGCCTGATATGGTTGAGGAAAACAAAATGGAACTTGTGCACTCATTTGCTTCTTCCGTCTAGGATGAAGTACTCCCTTATACAGCTTAAGACATCCCTCTATATCCCTTTAATCTGGTCCAGCTCATAGAAATCCCCATTTTTGACCAACTTATACTCTTCCTCATCCATTTTGGGGAACTTACAAAATGCCTCGTTTGAAATACTTATTTGCTTGGAAAATTTGAGTCCATCCATTGGGAACCCTGTAACCTCAGCAATAAAGTCCTATGTTAAGTTTATTGATATACCATGCAAGGTGACCCTATCATCAGACCAATTTTTGAAGAAGGCCATCGTGATATGCGGTTTTGAGCCATGGAGTCTTTCCATGTAGCTCGTAACTTTTCCTTTCTATAAGATTCTCCAGACTTCATGCTTCTCTCTCCATACTTCACAGCTCTTGGGTTCTTGTTTACGGGGTTCTCCTTTCCTTTCATGAGCCATACTCGTATTCTTCAAATCCCTTTTGCTATGGACTTTGCCCTGAAACCTCCTGCTGTCATATTGATTGGGAATTCAACTTTGAATGTGCTTTTTCATGATCCACTTATCCCTCTTGAGGGCCTTGCTCTTTAATAATTGAATTCCTTTCCCCGTGCTGCCACTCCTCCTACTCATTATAATTTTATTATACTCCAATCTTACCTTCTTTCACATGGGTGGAATCATGAAGAATGAGCGCCCTTAAATCCACATTCCTTTCTAAAGTTTCATACCACCTCACTATTTGACCTTCCCGAACAGCACAATTAGCAAGCCAATCAATAACACCATTGGCTTCTCGAAAGGTGTGGGTGATTTTAATATCTTCAAATTTTTTCAAAAGTATTTTCATCTCCTTTACCTTATCCTCTATGGTCCAAGATACAGTATTCTTATTATTGAGAATATTGATAACATTCAAAGAGTCCCCTTGAAGCCACAATTTAGGATAACCTGAATCCACAGCTAATTTAAGGGTCTAGAGGGTAGCAGTAGCTTCGACAATGTGGCAATTAGATATACCAATGGGGGTTGTGATAGCATCAATAACCATACCCATATGGTTTCTCAAGACACCTCCACAACCAGCATTCCCCAGGTTCCCTTTGGCAGCACCATCAAAGTTACCTTTAATCCAACCTTGAGGGGGAACATTCCAAGTAACACCTGATCTGGGGTTTTTAGGTTTACCAAGAGGAATATCCGTCCTCAAGGGATTATCCACATTGAGAGAAGAGCTTGGATTCTTTTGAGAAGCAAAATTTTCCTTTAAAGCTCTAATGATATTCTATCCTACCACCCATCCAGGAAGTTCTTTATTTCTAAATATTTGGTTATTTCTTTCCTTCCATATTCCCCACCAAGTATGGGGAAGAGTAATTTTCCATAAGAAGAGAACATCAAGATTCTTTGAAGGGCAATACCAGCTTTTGAAAGAAAGTTCCACGTTTTTGTGGTGAATCCATGTAATGCCCCACAGATAGAGAACCTCCTTCCAAATGAGCTGAGTGAAGGAACAATTCACAAACAAATGATCTCTATCTTTAAGGTCTTTCTTACAAAGAATACACCTGTTAACAATATTGATTCCACGTTTCCGTAAGTTATCCAGAGTCAAAATTTTATTTTGGAGAAGGGTCCAGAAAAAGAATTTGATTTTAGGGATGAGCCCCTTAATCTAGGCTCTTGTCTATAATGGTTTTCTACCATTTCCCTTAGAGATGAAGATGGAGGAGACTTTAAACTGTCCACTTGGCTCATAGTGCCAAACAATTCTATCTTCTTGATTGGGATATAGAGATATTGCATTTAGGGATAATTGAATATCCTTGAGATCTTGATCATAGTCAGTGAGGTTTACCCAGGTGTTGTTCTGCCAGTATTGATTAACCATTATTCCCACTCTTTGCTTACATCTTTCTATTATATCTTTATCTTGGATTTCTTCCTATAAAGGTTTTCCTCTTAACCAAATATCTTCCCAGAATTTCACCTTTTTACCATTTCCTACTTTCCAAGAACTTCCTTCTTCGAGAACATGTTTTGTTCCCTGGACTGCCCCCCACATGGTAGAAGGATGGGAAATATCTGGAGTAGTAAAGAAGTCAGGAAGTGACTTTGCCTTAAATAAGTACTTATGCTTCCATATTTTACTCCATTCTTTGTTTTCCTGATAGACCCTCCATCCCTGTTTAGCTAAAAGGGTAGAATTTATGGTACATGTTAATATTGTAAAAAAAATCTAATTATGTGTGAGGGATCAAAGCATAAATGGATTATAAATTTAGATTCAATAGTGACAAGTGTCACAATTTTAGAGGCAGATCAAAGATCCAATATCAAGCAAAGAGTCAAATTTTAAAAGAGCCTATGAGGGAATGTGAAAGAAATAAGTGTCATAATCTTGGTTAGTGAAAAATAAAATCAATCATTTACATTAGTACTTAAGAATAGGGAGTGAAATGGATCAATGATCTACATTTATTTGTCCATCCAACAGATTGAGTGTGAATGAAGGTGGACTTTTCAAAGGGCCTTATCCAAATGTGATGGTGACACATGTCACAACCATGAGTATTTAGATGGATATCATGAATAGAATTCAAAATTATTGATAAATATCAATATTTTATATTTAGTCAACAATTCAAAGAACTTAGATATAACAAGATGTTGCCATGTGGTGTAAAGGCATTAGGTGATGGAGTTCATTTGTAAGGTAAACAAAGAGCTTGTAGAGCTACCAAGTGGCACACTCTCAGGATATCAAATCGAAGATCAACAACCTATGATGAATTCAAGTCTAGAGGAATTTTTTATAGATCAACAGTGTTAATTGATCAAGCTTCAAGATTACATAAGGTAATGACATGTGTCTAAAAATAATAAAGGGTCATTTTTTAAATAAATAAGCAAGCATGACATGGTACTACCAAATATGTAAAACATGTCATATTCAAATATTTTATGGACCCAAGAGGGAAAATGTATAGATATATGATTTTAGAAAATTATAAATCATGAAATTCATAGTAAGAACTTGATTTTTACCCTTAAGGCTCTGTGTAAACTTGAAAAAAACCATAGAGTGTAAGGATTGCCCCAATTGTCTCTATTTTCACTATAATTGAGCTAAGAGAAGATTTAATTATTTTATAAAATTATATAATTTATTTAGGATCATAGTAATGGAAACCCATAAGCATATTTTAAAGAAACATGTCAAGTTATATATAACAATAGATGCAAAAGTTCATATATTCAAGGACACCAAGTTTATTGTTGTTGCCTTGAACACAAGGGACAATAATGGATCAAAATTATTCTTGAAAATTGAGAAATAGGTGGATATCACTAGGGGAGAAGTGAAAAATATCTCAATAAAGAGGTTATATGATGACATTGTAGAAATATAGATGACTAGTCTATATTATATAGTTGTAAAACTAGAGATACTCCATTGCATTAATATTCTTGCTCCAATTTTTAATTAAGATAAGATATATAAGGTCATGTTAATTAATGAATGTAATAATAGGAAAGTGGATTACATATATTCTATTGAATTTGAGTCTTATTACAAACTACCCAAACCCTAAATTGACATAGCTTTTATTAACTCATAGGTGAAGGAGAAAAACTTGATGGACACCTTATCCATGTGGTTAGAATTTTCTAACTAGGTATTTTTAAACCTTAATCAAAACATCCCTATTAGTTACTTTAGACCTATAATTAGGATGATAATGACAATTTTGAACAAGTTGTGGTGATATGAAACCACAACTCATGTTGATACTATGTGGGTAACAATGGTGTATTTTATTGTTGAAAAAGTGATAGTTCATCCACTGAGTGAGATAATTAACATCTCTTTGAGTAGACAAATATATGAAATCAAGCATAGGAAGAAGAATGAGTTTTTCATTATGTCTTATCTCCTAGATTCCCTATGTGTGACAAAAAAGATCCCTAATTAGAGAGAATGGTCTCTAAATGGAACCCAAACCATTTCTTAATACTGTTCTTAGTTGCACATTTACAAATATAGGGATCACATTCAATTCATTTGTGATTATGTCTATCTATCCTTGATTAAAGCTATAACTAGTATCCATATATCAAGAATTAATACTTTAATCAAGAAATATATTAGACGAATGGGGGATATATGGTTGTACCTTGAGTTTATAGTCATAAGGATTGAAGGCACTCATAATTATCCTTTCAAGTTACTAGTACATGTTATTTATAAGTTATCTAAATAAGATGTGGCCTACCAATTGTTTCATGGTGTAGAGGGCCATTGTAAAACCAAGAGAAAGGGACTCATTCACATCTTTCTTACGAAAATTTCCAAGACTATCTTTAGGCAATGGGATAGTATTGAGGTTGCATCAAAACACAGGTTGTATTTCAACCTAGAGATGGATGATCTTAGGCAATGGGACCCTTATGGGAAGGTGAAAGAACATTTAAAAAACAAAGGTATCTTGAATGTACCTTATGAGCATGAGGCTAGTGCCTTTGATTTCATAAACATTAAAGCATCCTCATAATTTGAAGTAACATGGAGATTGAAGGAACATAACATAAGACCTAACTCTAGATTAAAAAGAGATTAGAAGGTGGATGATAGGTGTAAATTGTGCCAAAATTAGTACCATCTAATAAGTGGTAAATATTTTAGGCTTCCATCATTAAGTACATAAATAGAACATAATCTTAAAGAGAAGAGGCCAAAAGAAATAAATTCAAGTGATATTGATTCTACTTCATCAACTCCATAACCTTCCAAGGTATGTGAACATGAATTACATTAAGAGGAGATTCATATGATAGTCATAGACCCTCAAGATTTTGTTGAAGATATATTGAAGATGTTATCTATGACATATATAGATTTAGATGATGAAGAAAAGACAAGTGTTGAGGGAACTCAGGATGACAAAGGGAAACTTTGGACTTAGTATTTGTTAACCCTCCCAAGAGGAAAGAAGAGATTGCCCTTGTTTCAAAATATAATAAGCTCAAGGTGACCATAATTCCTCCCCTAAAATAAGTCAATTTGTTCAGTGAAGAAAACATATTATATGGCCTGCCTATTCTTGAGTGGTTCTTATATGAACCTAGATTGGAGAAGCTACCTACCTACCATCCATGGGCTATAGTGAAAGCCACTAACATCTCAATGGGGTAAGAAATGAAACCATATAGTCTATTTACAAGAATAGGAGGTAAGAATACTGGCTACTCCAAGCCATTCAATAGACCAATCACAAATAGAGATACCGGCCCCACATGTGACCCAATCCTTAGTTGTATTCAAGTTTAATCCAATAATCACTAGCTTTCAAAAAGTGATAGAGAAAAGGGTCATGGAAAGAGGAGAAGAAATTATATATCAAAAGGTAGATACATTGACTAGTTTGACTCAAAAGCAAGGATAAAACCCTAGTGAAGATCTTATATTTGAGGAAGATGTTCTTGAATTAACTCAAACACAAACATAATAGTTTCAAGATATTATCAAAGGGTTAAAGTAACAAAAGAAGAACATACAAGAACATTCTATTCTATCTATTCTAGGAGATATAGTCAACCAATTTTAGGAAACTATGAATGATCTATTCAACTCCTTGAAAGTAGTAAAGTCCAAGCAAGACTTGGTGGACAGACATGGTACTTTGGTTGTAAGTCAAGTTAGCCAATGGGAAGCCTAAATAAATAAGGTGAATCATTTGATAAACATATTGATAGAGGATCAAATCACTAAATTTGAAATAGTCATCCTATCCCATTTAAATATGGCTATGGAAATATTGATAGAGAAAATCAAGTCTTTAAATAAATGATCCAAGGAAATGAGAGATTTTTATAATGAGTTCAAGAAATTTGGAAATAGGATGATTCACATACTGGGGAGCCTAATCAAGGCTCCAACTATTCTTAGTCCTTTGGTATTGATCATAGATGATAATTTCAAATATAGAGATACTTATTTCATGTAGGAAGTAAAGAATAAAATCCAAGGAAAAACATGGGTAGACAACTAAAGGATCTTGGACATAATCCTATCTATAGAGGAGAAGATAGGATATGTAATAAGTATCAATGAAGATTTAGATATGATGGATAAGGACATAAAAAAATTGTAGTATGAATAAAATTAACTCTTCATGGAACCCATCATAAACTCCAAGTTGATTGATGATTAACATAACAAAGTAATGAAGATCTCCAGCAAAGACAAGGGACTGCAATAACAAAGGAGTCTCAAAGTCAAATATATTAACTTGGAATATTATATTGTATAAGAATATGTATATAATTTTTAAAAAATAATATTCTTATTGTAAAATCATTGTGCAAATTTTAAAGTGCATTTATTATAGGTCAGTCTATTTATAAAGTGTCATTAGATATATAAAGTTATAAAAGGATAGTTGTCCATGACACTTGTACAATTACCATTTGATATGACTAAATGACATACCTCATTATTATTATATAATAGAGGTATTTTAATTTGTAAAATAGAGTGAGTTTTTAAACAAAATGTTGTGTAAAATTTGAGAAATTAATACAAGCAAGGAATTTTGCAAAGATTGTCCAGTATTTGTTTATGTGTTTGTTATTATGACTAGTCTCTCAATTATATATTTGTATATCTAGATTTAAATTATTTTTATGGATTCTTTACATGTTAATATAAATGTATATTTGTCAATTTATGCTTAATCTAGGTTTATTGACGGATTTTAAGTTAATTTCAGTATCCAAGATTTATTTATAGATGTGTTAATGTAGTTTGTTTGTGGAAGTAAATGTCTAAATTGAACTTGATTTCTTATTTTCATTATTTCACTTTTCCTTATACATTTGCCTGATATATGGTAGGATCTACAACTTTATAGTTTCATGTCATATATTGGTTTAATACATGTCTTGATGAAATTTAAGCTCTATCATAATGTTTGGATTGGAAATCAAAAACACATTCTTTCTGCCCTACCCTTCCTTTTGCCCATTTTTAGATCAAATCACTTTCGTTTAAATTTCATTTTAAATATACATGCTATATTAGACTTTAGGTCTTATGTTTTGATAGTAATTCACTATAATTAGTTTAAATTATCTTCATACTTCACAAACTAGCTTCTAGACCAAGGTTACTCCCAACAACTAGTTTTATTATCATTTTTTGAAATAATTATATTATTATCATGCAATGGATTATTTGAATCCATAAATGAGAATAATTATTCTCAACACTCTATAAATCCTTTTATATACTTTAAATCATCATTAGGAAAGTTTTAATGGCATTAGAAGGAGAGAATTAGCTAAAGCTTTATGATTTTTTAGTATCTTTGCTAATTTTGTTGAATTTTATTCAAAAATTAGTGGACTCTTTCCATATTTTTGTTGATATTATCTCAATTATGTAAATTTAATTGATATTCATGGTTTCAAACTAGTCATTAGGCTTATTTAGCTAAAGATATATATTATTTTAAGATTCATGAGAAATTATTGTAAAGGTAGTTTAAGCTTTGTAAATCCAATGCATTCAAGGTTAGTGATTGTAATTTTATTCAAAGATTGATTTACTATTTGTAAATTTAGGTCTCTTTAAACTTAGAAGTGTAAGTATAATTCATATTAACTAGTTTAGATACATCTTTAAGCTAATTTAGTTAAATATAGTTGTTATTTTTATAAATTTGCATAAAGTTTTCTTAATGTGCAAATTTGATCATTTTTATTTAAAATGATAAGGCCTACACATCATAATTTAATTAGGATTAAAATTTTACAAGATATAACTAACAAGAATCATGACTAGGTCATATTTATAATGAATATCACCTCTCCTTTTATTAGAATTTCATATGAAAGTAAAAGTAGATAAAGGTAAGTGCAAGGTCTATAAATATCAACCTACTTCACCTATTTTTGGGGTACCTATGTTTAATACTTATCAAGGTATGGCTTGGTTAGGTGGATCTTCTATCAATGGGCCTAGTTAGGTACATGACGTACCGAAAAATCTTAAGAAATACTTGCATTATTTTAGTCCTAATGGTGTGGTTACTGTTGAAGAACATATCAAGAGCTTTAAGGTTACTTTAATATTATTAAATGTTGTTCATGAATATGTTGCATTTAGATTGTTTATTTTTACATTCAAATATGCTACATATGATTTTTTTCTAAACCTTATTGAGAATTACATTACTATTTGGAATGATTTTAAGAGTATTTTCATTGATCAATTTGGAAAAATCATTAGTCCTTATATCCTTTAACAACAATTCACTATTGTGAAAAGGGATTCAAGTGAAACCATTAGATATTCTAATGCTAGCTTCTATAAGATGTTTAGTATAACCATAGCTCCCTATAGACCTAATGAATCTTTGTCTTCAGATATTTATAAGTATGCTTTAAATCCCATGACTTAAATGTATTTAAAAAGGTCTGTTGGAGTTATAAATACATTGTCCTTGGCCTATGTTAAAGCTATGATAGTCAATGATCAAATTAAACCTCAAGGTCCGCTATCATACACTATTCCCAATTTCAATCCTAATATTACTATGCTAAATGGAATTCCAAATGCCAATCAGAACATGTTTGCTTTAAATCAGACACCAATGTTGAGTCAATTACACTTGAGTCACATGTTGGGGATCAACCAACAATAGATTACACTTATGAAAGCAATAAACCACGGAATTAAATTTGATAGATAAGTAACTAGAATCAGATAATAGCAAAGAACAAGAGATACAAGAAACCACCCTGAAAACTTGTATTAAAACTCTTTACAAAGGGAATACAATTGAAGAAACTTCTTTCTTCCACACCTCTCTCAGATGCACAAGATCTCTCTCTAGATCTCTATCCTTTAAGAGCTCTCTCTCTCAAGTACAATCAATTCCAACAACCTGGATTGATACAACTCTGTACTTTTCTTCAACATTCACATACAATGAACTACTACAATAATCACACAAAGCTAAGAAGATCTAGTTTTACATATAGAATTAGGAAACTTGTGCATGCACTCTCAACCAACAGTTAAGCCTCTTGAACAAGGGCTCTAAAAATAATCTTACTAATAATAGAAATGCAAAATTAAGACTAAGACTTAAACTCATCATGCAAACACTTGCTTCTATCCTTGGAAATAACATTCTGGATGCACAGGTAACCGACGTCGGTTCCTGCCTGCTTGCCTGTGACCGACGTCAGTCGATCCACTACCGATGCTGGCGTCTCTTCAACTACTACAGACTGACGTCAGTCACTCTTGACCGATGCCGATGACTATTTAAACCTACAACTTTGGTAATGCACTCATATGTGAAGCTTTTAGGCTCCACACCTTAACAATCTCCCACTTGGAGATAAACAGCTGCACTAGTACCTGTACAGTAACATCTTCTAGCTCCTCTATCTTTAACTCAATCATGAATACCAACAGAAGTTGAATGAAGATTCAACTTCTCCTTTGTAACTGGCTTGGTTAACATATCAGCAAGATTCCTATCTGTATGGATCTTCTCCAGCTTCAAATCACCATCTTCCAATACCTACTGTGTGAAGTGGTACCTTAGCTATATGTGCTTGGTTCTTGAATGAAAGGTTGAATTCTTAGCTAAATGGATCGCACTCTGACTGTCACTATACAATCTGTAACTCCCATGCTCCCTTCCAAGCTCTTCCATGAATCGTGTCATCCATATCATCTCTTTGCTAGCTTCTGTGGCTGCAATATACTCTACTTTTGTAGTTGACAAGGCAACAACCTTTTGCAACTTAGATATCTAGCTAACCGCCGTTCCACCTATAATGAAAACATAACCTGTAGTGTTCCTCCTACCATCCAAATCACCTGCCATATCTAAATATACATAACCATGTAGAGAAGTATCTGAACCTCCATAGCACAAGTGCCTACTACTGGTTCCTCTCAGATATCTAAGGATCCACTAAACTGCTTTCCAATGTTCCTTACCTGGATTGGCCATATACTTACTTACAACTCCCACTGCTTGGGTAATATCTGGTCTAGTACACACCATTGCATACATCAAACTCCCTACTATGGAATAATATGGAACCTTACTCACGTACTCTACCTCGTCATGTGAATTAGGACATTGTTCTTTACTCAACTTAAAATGTCCAGCCAAAGGTGTGCTTATTGGTTTAGCATCCTGCATATTGAACCATTTCAACACCTTGTCCACATAATCCTCTTGAGACAATATCAACCTATGATTTTTCCTATCTCTCTTAATGTTCATGCGAAGGATTTTCTTTACTACTCCCAAATCCTTCATAGCAAACATTTGAGCTAATTTCACCTTAAGCTCAGAGATATCCTGCATGTGTGATCCTGCAACTAGCATATCATCTACATACAATGATAGAATAATATATCTACCATTATCCAATCTCTTAAAATACACACAATGGTCAGTTTGACACCTACTATAGCCATGCTTAGTCATAAACGTGTCAAATTTCAAATACCATTGCCTAGGAGCTTGCTTGAGGCCATACAAGATTTTCTTCAATCTGCACACTAACTTCTCCTTACCCTTAACCTCAAATCCTTCTAACCAAAAATAGTCAAACCACTGAATGACACGTTGAAGAAGGATGTGAAGGTCACATAGAATGAAGATTCCAGAAAAGCATTCAATGACATCAAAGAAGTCATCAGTCAAGTTCCATTCCTTATAAGTACTTATTTTTTAAGAGACGTCTACCTCTATTTATTCTCATCTAAATCTCCATGAAGAAATGATGTCTTAACATCTAGCTGCTCAAGATGCAAATCCTCAAAAGCAACCAAAGACAATACAACCCTTATAGAAGTCATTTTAACAACAGGAGAAAAAATCTCACCAAAATCAATACCTAGCTTTTGTGCAAATCCTTTCACTACCAATCTGGCCTTATATCTCATCTATCCATTCTCACCTTATTTCAACCTGTAGGTCCATTTGTTCTTCAGTGTTCTCTTACCAGCTGGCAATTCAACCAAATCCCATGTTTGGTTCTCTCTTAAGGACTCCATCTCCTCAACCATGCCACACTCCCACTGACTCTTGGACTCCACCTATATTGCTTCTTCAAAACTTTCTAGTTCTCCACCATCAGTTAGCAATAAATAGAATAATGAAGGAGAATATCTAATTGGAGGCTTACTTACCCTTTCAGACCTCTTGATGGGTGTCTGAGACTCGTTCACAACATGCTGTCCACCCAAATTCTCTGACAGTGACTGAATTCAGTCACCTTCAGACCTGTTACTGGCCGATGCCGGTTTTGCCTAACTGATGCCGGTGCCTATCCTACCGACATTGGTCTCTGTGTGATCGACATCGGTTTCTATTCTACCGATGCCGGTTCCTAATCTACTGATGTTGGTCTCTGTGTTTTCCTGCAAGTGATTATTTCTTTTTCTTGTGAGCTCATTTTGGACCATCACCTCGTCTAATTCACTATTGCTCTACCTAGATTGATTCAGCTTCTTCAGCTGATCACTATACATCACTTTTTCATTGAAAACAATGTCACAGCTCCTAATTACCTTGTTAGTTCCTAGATTCCAAAATCTGAAACCAAAATCATCTGAGCCATAGCCAATAAACATGCACCTCATAGACTTAGCATCGAGCTTCTTTCTATTTTCCTTATCTATGTGCACAAAGGCTTCACAACCAAAAACTTTGAGAAAAGAGAGATCTACCTTTTTACCTGTCTAAGCCTCTTCTGGAATTCTACCATCTAGAGCTGTAGAGGGTCCTTTGTTAATTAGGTACACTGCAGTGTCAACAGCTTCTACCCAAAACTCTAAGGGTGAACTAGCATGTAATCTCATACATCTTTCACGCTCCATAATTGTTTTGTTCATCCTTTAAGCAATTATATTCTGCTGAGGTGTCCTTGGAACCATCCTTTGCCTATGGATTCCATGCATGTAACAATACCAATTGAACTTATAATTGCAGAACTCTCCACCATTGTCAAATCTCAAGCACTTTAATCTTTTGCCTGTTTCATTCTCAACCATAGCTTTCCAAATCTTAAAAGTCTCAAATACATCAGATTTCTTCTTAATACAGTAGATCCATACCTTTCTTGTAGCATCATCTATGAATGAAACATAGTACTGTGATCCTCCAATAGAAGCTACCTAAGCCGGTCCCCACACGTCTGTGTGAACAAGCTGTAACTTATGCTTCTTCTTTGTAGACCCAGTCTTGAGAAAACTAACCCTTTTCTATTTTCCAAATACACAGTGCTCACAAAATTCTAGATCCATGCTTTTCAAATCTGAAAGCTTACCTTTAGACTTAAGAATTGACATCCCCTTCTCACTCATGTGGCCAAGCCTTGAGTGCCACAATTTTGCATCCACATCTGAAGTAGATAATACAGAAGGAGAATTGTTAGTAACACAATTACACAAATAAAGAGTACCTACTCTCTTACCTTTGGCCATAACAAGTGCACCCTTGGTCACCTTCCAAGATTCTGCTGTGAGAGTTACTGTACAACCGTCATCCCCTAACTTTCTTGCAGAAATCGGATTTCTCTTCAAGCTAGGAACATGCATAACTTCTCTCAACACCCATGTGTTGCCATTCTGCATTTTTAGCTGCACTTTACCTTTGCCAATAATTTTGCAGGGTTCATCATCCCCTAGATATACTATTCAAAAATCTCCATGGATATAGTCACAGAAATATTCCCTATTAGGGGTAGCATGAAAAGATGCACCAGAATCTAACACCCAAGATTCTATATTATTATGCAAAGAGAATATTAAAGCATCTTGTGTAATACCTGCAACCATTGCTTCTTCTTTTCCTTTGTTCTAATTGTCCTCCTTAGGCTTTGACCAGCAATCTCTACTTATGTGCCCCACATTTCCACAATTCTAGCATTGTGGCCTTCTGCCATTTCTGGATTTGGATCTGCCTTTCCCCTTAGACTTGGATCTTGATCTCCCTTTCTTGCTCTTCTCTTTTTGCCTTCCCCTACTCTCAAAACTTAAAGCATTCCCAGATGTCTCCTCTGTGCTTTTCCTATGAATTTCCTCATTCAAGATAACACTAACAACATCCTCTACTTTTAAAATATTTGATGCAGATGCAATATTGCTAACTGCCATTACTAAGCTATGCCAGCTTTCAGGCAAAGAACATAATATTAAAAGAGCTTTAATTTCATCATCAAATACAATTTTGACTGAACTTAATTGATTTACAATACCATGGAAATCATTTAGGAGATTAGATACAGATCCACCTTCCTGCATATGCAAATTGAATAGCTACTTCAAAAGATATACCTTATTAGAAGCTGAGGGTTTTTTGTACAAATTTGCTAGAGTAGTCATCAACTCTATTGTTGTTTTTGCTTGTGATAAATTAGATATCACAGTAGATTCTAGACTCAATCTTATAGACCCCAGAGCCTTTTTGTCAAAAACTTCCCATTCCTCATCCTCCATGTCTGTGGGCTTCTTTGCAATCCCACCTAATGGTAAGTATAGATCCTTTTGATATAGATAGTCCTCTATCTGCATTCTCCAATGTTGATAGTTTTTTCCATTGAACTTCTCCATTCTCAATTTACTTTCATCTACCATTGCTTCTCCCACTCAAACAAAAATCCCTGCTAAAACTCCTGTGAGCAACCTGTAATCAATACACACTACACAAATCTGAACCACCTATTAGTGAACCTGAGCTTTGATACCAATTATTGGATATCAAACTCTAAACCTACAACCAAGGCTCTGATACCACTTGTTGGGGATCAACCAACAATATATTACACTTATGAAAGCAATAAACTACGGAATTAAATCAGATAGATAAGTAACTAGAATCAAATAATAGCAAAGAACAAGAGATACAAGAAACCACCCTAAAAAATTGTATTAAAACTCTTTACAAAGGGAATACAATTGAAGAAACTTCTTTCTTCCACACCTCTCTCAGATGCACAAGATCTCTCTCTAGATCTCTATCCCTTAAGAGCTCTCTCTCTCTCAAGTACAATCAATTCCAATAACCTAGATTGATACAACTCTGTACTGTTCTTCAACATTCACATACAATGAACTACTACAATAATCACACAAAGCTAAGAAGATCTAGTTCTACATATAGAATTAGGAAACTTGCGCATGCACTTACAACCAATAGTTAAGCCTCTTGAACAAGGGCTATAAAAACAATCTTACTAATAATAGAAATGCAAACTTAAGACTAAGACTTAAACTCATCATGCAAACACTCGCTTCTGTCCTCAGAAATAGCATTCTGGATGCATAGGTAACCAACGCCGGTTCCTGCCTACTTGCCTATGATCGATGTCAGTTGATCCGCTGCCAACACCGGTGTCTCTTTAATTGCTACAGACCGACGTCAGTCACTCCTGACCGATGTTGATGACTGTGTAAACCTGCAACTTTGGTAATGCGCTCATATGTGAAGCTTTTAGGCTCCACACCTTAACATCACACTCATCTTGGTCAAAACCTAGGATTATTAAATAACATTACAAACGTATTTCATCCATAAGATCAAAGATATTTTGTGCCAAAAACTAGTATTAGTACTCAAGTTCACAATTCAGAGGCACCTAAAAGTGATAATGACCTCATACTCTAAATGGTTCAAAAATTGAGCACTGATTTCGTTTAGTTGAAAAAATAAGTAGGTAATGTTGGGAAAAACTCTAATATAAATTACTCCTATAAAATGTTAAACATAAATAAAAATAAGTTTCACAATAATAATAATAATAACAATGAGTCATTTTCCAATAAGAACAATCCTGAAATAAACATATGTGATGTGGCTTTAATTGAATATTATAGAGTTCATAAAACTTCAAAACATGGTGAATTGGATTGTATTTAATTTTTTAATGCTTTTGAGTTACTTCAAGATAAATTAGATACACTTGAATTTATACCTAACAAAGATAATATTTTAGGTATACCAGGTTCTTCAAAGTCATCCAAATCTACAAACACAACTCTCATGGTGGAGATGTTTGATTTTCCATTCCAAAATGAGAATGAGCTTAAGGATATTCTTGAAAATATTCATGATTTTTATAAATATTTAAATAATACTTATCCTCTAAGGAATAGAGAGAAAAAATAACCATTGACCACTTCAACTCCACCAAATAACTTTGATACTCCTCCATAGCCTACAGCAAACAACAATCTCGAACCTCTAAAGGAAAGTACCTCTAGAAGTAATGTTGAATCATCTAGAATTTCTACTAGGAGTGGATATAATATAGTTGAGATATGAAAAATATTAAATCTAGTATCATTTTACATGAATTGACTCAAATTTTTAAACAATGAGACTTTTTTCTTGAATCTTTATCCAAGAATATTAGTAAATCAGCAAAAGTTGTAAATGTCAATGTAGTTATGTATAAGAAAAAAGTAGAGGTTACACCATTATTGATAACATTTAGAGTTTTTGGTAAAACCTTTCATAATTTTTAGTTAATTCCAGTGATTTTGCCAATATCATGATAAAAGGTATTTCTGAAAAACTTGGTTTAACTCTAATTAAGTCTAATAGAGTAGTTACTCAATTAGACAAATCAAGAGTTAAAGTAATTGGAGAATCTTTGAGTGTTCATATGTAGCTTTATATAGATCCAAGGATACAACAATTCATAAACATTCAATTGATGGACATTCTAGATGTTTATGATATGCTTCTAAGTAGAGATTAGACCAAGTCATTAAATGGATACTTGTCCATTGACTGTTCTCATATGTGGCTTCCATGGAAGGGAGTTCCTAATAAAATTTTAATTAAGAAGGAACAAAAAATGAAACACATGATCAAAAAATACATTGATGACAAAAAAAGGTCAACATTGTCAATTATATGTTAAGAGTTTACACTATTAACACTCTTAAGGTGTGTGACTCTAAATATTCTCATGTTATGCCTAGAATATGGAAATTATACTTTGGTGGTTAAATCTAGTCCTGGATTAGGAATTATTCTAATCAATTCCACTTGGAAAGAATTTAATGCTTCTTACAAACTCTAGCTTCCATGCACTAACAATTTGGTAGAGTATAAAGCTCTAATATTAATATTGTAATTTTCTATCAAACATAAGGTCAAAGAATTTCTAGTGTATGGTGATTCTAAGGTAGTAGTTAATAATGTTAGAATTAAATACCAATGAAAATTATCATATCTTAAGAAATATAAGTTTAGAGTGTGGGATTTGATAGAGTAATTTGATGATTTTAATAATGTCTCAATTCTTAGAGAGGAAAACAAGCTTGTTGATGAGCTAGCCTCAGTTGTAGCCAATATTTTTCCAAATCAAGACTCTAAAATATAAAACCTTAGCATTGAATTGGTTCCATGTCCCTCAATCGCTAAGAATGTCAACCATTTATAAGTATTCAATGATGATCAAAAAATCATATATTTCATGAACAACTCAAGAATATTTGTGTCTCATATCATAGATGAGGTCAATGAAAATTATCTTTATGAAGACAAATTTGATGACAAGATTATTTAATTAAATGACAACAAAATTCCCAAAGGCATGATTGCTTTAGAGAGACTATTTGATTAGGATAGACTAGCTAAGACTGTCAATATTACTAAGGTGAATGTGAAGGATTATAATGTAGTTGACCTAAGAACTCAAGGTTAACCCTAGATATTAAATATTGGTAAAAATTGCATAAATGAAGAATTGATAAAGGCTAAAGATTTTCTCACCAAGTGTAAAGATGTTACAACATGGTCCTATGAACACTTAAATATATTTTATCCTAGAGTCATTACCCATACCATTCCATTAAGAAAATATTATAAACCATTTAGAAAAAATTAAAGACCAGTCAACCCTATTGTAGAAACATTGATCTATAAGAGGTCAAGAAGCTATTGGATGAAAAAATAGTGTTTCCCATTAGACATTCTACCTAGGTAGCTAACTTAGTACCATTTAGAAAGAAAAATGTATAAATTAGATTATGCATAGACTTTAAAATTTTGAATAAAGATTTTGAAAAGGATAAATATTCTTTACCCTCTCTTGACAAATTCATTCAAATTGTTAATGGTTCTTCTATGATGTCTTTTCTTGATGGTTTTTTAGGTTATAAATAAGTGCTTATCAATAAGGACCTAATGAAGACTATACTTACAACTAAGTGTGGAACTTTTGCCTAAAAAAGAATGCCTTTTCAACTAATAAATATAGGAGCAAATTTTCAAATAGTTATGGACCATGATTTTCAAATTCTCATAGTTAAGTGCATTATCATATATATATGGATGATCTATGTTTTATAAAAATAGTGAAGATCACATCATGCACTTACAATAGGTATTTAAACATTGTAGAAGGTATGGAATATTCCTCAATCCTAAGAAAAACATTTTTTGTGTTATAGAAGGGATGTTACTAGTACATGTTATAACCAAAGATGCAATTTATATAGATCCTAATATATTTAATTCCATATCTAAAATAGAACCCCTAATAGTATAAAGAATTAAAGTCTTTCTTTGGGAAACTCAATTTTGTAAAAAAGTTGATTTTTGGGTTTGTAGAGATTGTAAATACACTTAATGACATGTTTAATAAGGATACTAAGGTAATATGTAATGAAGAGACAAGGAAATCCTTCAAGGACATTAAATAATCAATTGGATAGGCACCAGTGTTGATAATTCATAATTTATAAAATATTTCTATCTTTATTCTTTTACATCTAGTCATACAATAGCTATTCTTTTAACTTAAAAAATAGATAAATGTGACCATCCTATTATATTTATGAGCATTAATATTAATAATTCTGAGTTAAACTATTCTCTAATTCAAAAAAAAGCATTAGCTTTAGTTGAGGACATTAAAGAGTTTAGACACTATTCATAGGAATACAGTGCATGCAATATTCCTAGACTTTGCCACTAAAATTATGCTTATTCAATGTGAATTAGGAGAGAGAAGGGGTAAATAGATGTATATTCTCCAAGAGTATGATCTTTAGATTCAAACTACCAAGTTGGTAAGGTGTTAAAGATTGATTCAAGTAATTGCTAACACCAATCCTAAAGTGAATGTCATGCTAGTGGACCAGAAACATTATCAACCAAATGATTGGTATGATGTAATTATTCATATAATAATCAATGGTTATTATCATAAAAGGTTGAGTAGAGATAAAATGAGAGCTTTGAGGCTCAAGGAAACACATTTCTTGATCAAGAACGGAGTACTCTATAGGAATAACTATAAAGACATATACTTGAGATGTGTCTCAAAGGAAGAAGTAGCTAAGATCATGAGTAATTTTCATGAAAATCTTGGAAGTAGACACCATTATAGAAAAAAATATCTCACAAGATCCTAATGGTAGGTTATTATTGGCCAACAATCTTCAACGATGCACACAAATATGTTAGAGAGTGTCATCAATGTTATATTTTCAACACTAAAGAACCAAGAGCAGCCATGCCATTAAAACTTTTTATGATTGATAAACTTCTCAATGGGGATTGGACTTTATAGGGGTCATCAATCCCAAATCTTCATATGGACACAAATATGTTTTTACTACCATTGATTACTACACAAGATGGACATAGGAAATGACAACCAAACAGTGTATAACTAAAGATGTAATGAAGTTCTTAGAAGAGAACATGTGTAAGAGATTTCAGACACTAATTTCATTAGTTTGTGATAATGGATCAACATTCATATCTATTTAGATGACCAAGTGGGATTATGATAAAAACATAATTATTAAGTTCTCACAAAATAATTATCCTCAAGGTAATGGAGTCTTAGAATCAACAAATAAGAACTTGATGAAATCCAAAAAAAATCTGAAGCTAAAAAACCAAGAACATGGCATAAATTGCTTAAATATGCTTTATGGGAAGATAGATCTAGAGTGAAGCAAGTATTGAAAAAATCACCATTTGTTCTAGTGTATGGTCAATAACCTATATTTCCTATTGATCTAAAGCTTTTAACTTACAACTTCATGTAAGAATACATGGAGGAAGACCAACTTACAAGTTCATGCAATAATACATGGAGGCAAACCAAGAGTATGCTAAATCAAGGTTGCTTGACATTATTAAAATGGAAGAGGTAAGGGAAGAAGCATTTTATAACTTTAGTAGACATCAAACCAATGTCAAGATATGGTTTGGAAAGCATTCAAATATTAAGGTGTTTAAGCATGGAGACCTAGTCCTCCTTTGGGATAGAGCCTTAGAACCAAAAGGAAATCATGGGAAATACACTCCTTTGTGGATTGGTCCATATAAAATTGTTGAGACATTGGGAGACAACACCTTCAAACTCAAAGATTTGAAGGGATCATCGTTAACATTCCCAACTAATGGACAATAACTTAAACACAACTTCTCTACTATAATACCATAAGTATTCATGGAGTGATTTGTAATATTAGTTAGAGGTAGTGTAGGTAGGGTTATATTAGTTTATTTATTGTTCCTTATTTTTACATAATTATTATAAATATTTGTTTGCTTCTTGTTTGTTTTGATTTTTTTATGTCTCATTTCCTTTCTTTTGTTACCTTCTTTCAATAAGTATTTTTCAAGATAGTTTCCACCTCCATTCCATTTAGTTTCTCAAATAAACCTCTCAAATCAAGAATGCAATTATGACTCTCAAATATTGGTTGATTATGGACGTTGGATATTTGAGCTTGATTTTATGATTTTGATAAATTGGTAAAGATTGATGGCTAGGCTAATTATTCCTTGAAAAATTTAAACATTATTCTTATTTAAGTTTGGTTCTAATATGGATTTCACATGTCTAAATTATTAGATCAAAGTCATGTTATCACTTAAAGAACATTATTTCTTGGGATGAAGTTTTTAACCAAGGATGATTTTTTGAAGATAAAACACTTGAAAAAATCCTAAAACCTAGCTAATTCCGGTTCCCAACCTTTGATAAGAGATAAATATACTTGAAAAAAAAGGACTTTATTGAAAATTCAAAATATTTCTAAGCAAAGGTGATTCTAATAACATCCACCGAGGCTATGGATGTCTAGTTGGTAGTGGAATAAGGCCTCGAATGGATCCAAAGGTATCTTTATTGGGGTTATAGATGCTTGGCTAGTAGTAGTGTAAATATGAATCCTTACCTATTATAAAAGCATGATTCTTAATAAATATCTAAATATGTAATAAGTCAATGTTAATTATTAAGGTTATGAAATATGGAAGTTATTCTCTAAACCCATGGAAATCAGTTAAGGAATCAAATCACACACACAACATGACTAGTTTTTGATGTTTGAGCCTAATTCTACATCTATAACACTTATTTTAATGATGAATTGATATTAAAATTGGTACTTGATCATATGGAGTGATTAGTCTTGTTATTAGTTTAAATCAAGAGTATCTAACTCCACAATCTCATTTTGCTAGAGCTACCACATATTCATGGAACATTTATTGATAGGTTTGCCACATGCTTTGATCAAACTCCTTATTAACAACTATATATTAATCTATATATTATTTTTATTTACTCAGTAAGATGGATTCATTATGATTATTCTCACCAAGGGGATTTCCTATGGTGATCTCTTCTTCATAATCACTTATGTTATCTTCTTGATCAGCTCTACATTAATTTTGGTCTTATTTACTTACCTACATTAAGATGGGTTCTCCTTTAGAAGAGGAATGAGGTGGGAGGATGGTGATTTGGTTCATGGCTTGGAGATGAATTAGGAGTTGTCATGGAGGAATCATGAATGGGTGTGGGGATGGAAGGAGACACTTAAAATAAATATTGGAGGGAGAGAAAATTTTGCTAATCTATGAACACTTCATTTTCTTCATCAACCAGCTCATGGTTTTCATTATATTATTGGAAATATTTAACAACTATAACTTTGTCTTACACATTCTCAACTAAGGCTTCCTTTTAATGTTGAAACTCCACCTTTATGGAATTCTAATATGGAAAATCTATAATTTTTTAATGAGAAAGCAATGTGGTTTGACCATACACAAACTTTTCATTGTTATCCTTATCTTATTGGTTTTAAATTATAACTTTGAGGCTACTAGGATATTTTGAGGTTTGGATAATATCTTCATGAGGATGAGAGTCATGAGAGGACTAATATGAAATATAGGAGGAAACTTTAGGATATGAGGGAGATACTTAACCTTAAAATAGATTTTCACTGTCTTCATTGTTTATTATATGTCTTTCAATAGCTACAAGTTACCTCTCAACTTCTTGATTTTTCCACCTTGAAAACCTATAAACCCACCATTAGATGTAACACATCATTTCATGTAAGTCCTCAGTAATGATGTAATTAGCTTCCTCAACCAACCTCCACTTATTCATAAGGAAATGAATTGATCTTCTCATCCTTTCTATGAAATGAATAGGGATTACATCAAGATCTTGATCTCATTTCTTCACTAAACTCTATAATTTTATAATCTTAGGAATAAGTGACAACAAATACTTATATTGAGGTGGAATTTAAGGGGAATAAGGATAAGATATTTGGTATTGACCTTGAGGAGGTTGTATAGGAGTTAGATAAGATGGATAGAGATATTGGGGAAGAATGTTTTCAAGAATCTAACTCATAATATCTTTGACTTCCTCTTTGAGAAATTATATTTTAAAGGATTCAATTTCTTCTTCAAGGGCCTTATAATCATCTCCTTGATAGCCTTCTTCATAGGCTTTCTCACAAGACTACTCAATAACTTCATAACTATATAGAGGAGGAATAGGTTGAAAAAAGTGTGGATAACAACTTTGATAGGGTTGTGTGTAGTAATAAATATCAAAATATCCATCCATATCAAATTCATTATTAAAATGAAACATAAGAATTAATAAAAATATTTTACAATAGGTACCTAGGATTCTCACAACTAGATGATTGCATTCAGCGTCACCATTGGTATTTGCTTGAATGCTTCCAAAAGCTAAGAGTAAGAACACACCAATAGTTCTTATACTCTTTTGGACCTTAGTCCCACCAGACATGCCAAAAATTTTGTATCCAAATATTTCACCCTAGGATTGGTTTTCAAGACTCTCCCATATCTGGACAACATGGGATTACTTATAGGCCTATGGGTTGCCTATAATAGAGGTAAACCTCTAGATTAAAGGGTTATCTACCTTTATTTATCTCTTAAACTCACACACTACACTATAAAAATAATTTAGGGGTGAAAATTTATTAATGTAACATTAATTAACCTATTCCAATGAGGTGATACACCAAGGATAAGTCTACACAACACACTTGCATTAGTACTAAGAAGGAAAACTACCAAAATTGACTTGAACATTATGACCTTATAGCATAAGTGTTTCTCATAGAGGTAGATTGATATGTACACATAGAGGTGGGTGAAAATAAGTTATGATACTAGACACTACTATTCACTCTCACACTTCAAGTACACATTAACAAACAAAACACTTTATGAGACTTATTAAAAGAGATGCCACTTATACAAGGCATACAAGATTAGAATGGAAGTAAGGAGAAATAATATTCATCACTTATAATATAGAAAAACTAATTGAAATACTTAGGAAAGATGATAAAATAAAAATCAACTTCAAAATATTTATTCTAAGGTAAAACAAGATACCAAACCAGCAAGGATTTAACACACGAGGTGTTTACTAGATACAATAATCAAAATGCCTTTCATAAATAGAACATAAGAGAAGAGAGAGAATAAGAGAAGTGGAAGGGTCATAAATAAAAGTGTTAAACTATGAGAACTAGTTAAAAATCTAGATAATGAGGTGTAAAATAGACCATGAAGCCCTCCTAGATAGGTGTTCATCACAACATGACACCTCTTTTAGGTTGTGTAGAGGCACTCCATGGTTCTTCTTGAAATTATTTAATGATGAGGAATCCATTTGGATATCTAAAACTAACATAGGGATATTTGACACATTTTCACTATCATAATAAAGTTACAAAAATATTTTAACATCCCTTATACACCCTTCAACTAAGGGTCTCTCTGACACCACTTATCATTCATTGTATAACAACTACTCACTAGCCTTTTAGGTCTCACTCTTCACACTTATCATCAAGGTGACTTGTAGTTATCCAAGATATATGTTGTATAGGTGTTATAAAATATGTTTAAATCATCTTTGTCCTCTGGTATATCATAGGCCTCAATGGAAATCTCAAACCATACTTCTCATATCACAATTAGGTAATCACTTCATTTCCTCACTGTTTGTTTCAAGACTATCTACAATGAATAGTGTAGTAGAGGTAATTTAATGTATCAATATGAATATAAATTATTATTTAGAGTGGTAATAAGCCTCTATAGACTTCTTTTATTTATTTTCATTTAATAATTCTCCTTTGTACCTATAAAAAACATCAAAACTTGTAGAAAAGCCCATATTAGGTGTGTCTATACAAAAAATAGTATGAATCAAATTATTTTAAATGAGATTGGGAGAGTTATAAATAGGTTCAAATAAATTTCATGGATATTTAACCCATATTAGATGCATATCCTTTCATTTCTTATCCATCAGATTTGAGCAAGGGTTTTAGTAGGGTTTTGAGTGTCTTAGACTGTTAATAATAGTTAATAATAACTAGATGGTAAAACTAAAATCAAATTACAATAATTAAAAGATAAGGACCACCTATAAATATTACCAATTTTTTGGGTCACCATGCATATTTTTTGTACAAATATGATTGAGTCAAACTGGTCTTTGAGCTCCTTTAATGCATCTAGAGTAGGCTTGATATAGTTTTAGGCCAAATTGACCACTCGTAGGATTCTATTTGTAAAAAAAAAAATTGTCAGTATTAAATTATACCATCAATTTCATCACATGGTTTATAAAATATCATGTGGACTTATGGATTAAGTTGATAGTCGTTAGGGTTTATGCTTAGTACTAGGCCTAGTCTCCAAGACTATGTTTCCTGTGTTTGATCACAAAAGTAGTATTAATGACTATAGATGATTTATATATACCTTATCATATTCATAATAAAATTAAACATCATATCACCATGTTACTTTTATCTTCATTTCATCCTTCCATTATGAATGCATAGTTCTATAGTATGGACTGCCTGTGGGGTGCCCTTTCACTAAGACAAAACAAAGGGCATATCCTCTATTCGTATGACCTAGATGAGATCATGGAGGTATTTTATTAATCATTATGACAATATAAAATAAATTATAATTCTTTTTTATTCTCTTAAATTGTTATACACTTCAAATTCTAAATATTGGCTACTATTTTTTATAACTATGTTTAAGGTTCAGGCAGACTGAGTATGGCATTTAAAAGCAAATTAATCTATGTTCCTTGTATTTTATAATTACATGAGGATGGATATTACCATTTTTATATTGGCACACACATGTTTGTGCATATTTACTTACCACCTACCAGAAAAATTTGCATCTTACATTGGCTTAGAGTAGGCTATAGACTACATCAACTATAGGCATTAATTAAGAAGTCAAAAGGATCATATAGGTGTTTATTAATGAATTAGTATTATGTTCACACTTATGCTTCTAGATAAGGTCACTAATTAAATCTCATAATTTAATTAACTCATCTTGTACCTAAAACTAGGTTCTCATCTCTCATTACCAATGTGTTATGTGCCACTACAAGATATAGGCTTATTTGAGCTTAAAAACACTATGATTCATTGAATATATATAGTGAACACTTTCCTAGATTGGGATTTAGTCAATCCTCCTTTCCTCTTGATATAACCACTTCCCCTCATGATAAGAAGTGACTTATATGTTCATGCTACTAGGATAGAGAATTAAGGCCCAAACAAACCTCATTAGATTCCACCAACATAAGACATTACATCAGGTAGAAACCTTATTTAGAGAAAGTAAAGTAAATGTTCCCATTTTGCATCTTTCTCACTATGCTATAGGTGACTGTGTATGGTATTAGATTCTCTTTTTTCTAATTCTTAATAATATAAATCCTATGTCAATATAAGTTTATTTTACTACATCATAATATTTATAGCCTCTTTAAGTCATATCATCAAGTCTATGTATATTGAATACCTACACATAGAAACCTATAGGTCTTCATCCATTCTTGAGTGTAGGTAACAATCTCACAGTCTTGAATACTTTGATCTCTTTTTTGAGTTGGAAAAATATGTTATGATCCTTTTAAATAATGGGGACTCATTTTAGGATTATGATCATGTAGTTGAATCCCTCATAGACTATTGGCACCTCCTTTCATTGAGACATACATATTCAAAGTACATTCTTCTTATATGATAATGAAAATATAGATGCACCATGACCTTAAAATAAAGTTTGATCACAAGATCAATTGGATTTTTGAGATCACATTACATTAATGGTAATATTCATCTCAATTTGATTCACAAAGCTTAGTTCACAACCTCACCTTCAATTTATCAAGACATTGTTCTACAGACTATCATTTTTATACATCTATTATCACAATGAGATTCTTTTGTTTATTTCCTCACCTTTACTCATTAAAAAATATTTGGGAATAACATGAAAGGAGTGTGAATTATTTTAAAGACCATGTTTATTACTTGACTGACATAGACAAAACAAACATATGAGAAACTTGAAGCCATTTGGGATGTGTAAGTTGTTTCGATTCACTAGAATTCGTAAGGATGTTTCATGGAGCATAAAATAGCATTATGAAAATAATTGACATGGAATAAAAGTCCATTTGTATTTTTATTCATATAAAATGTGAAAATTAGTGTCTTGAGTGTGGCTTGTGACACCAAACCCATAATTCCCTCTTACTTTCTCTCAAGACCCTTAGAGGCACTTTTTCACTTATTCCCAGTCATCTATAGCCTTGTAAACAATATTTCCACCTCCTATAGGCTAATGTTTTTATGACAATTACATACCCCTAGGTCATGTACCTTCAAGACAATATCACCTAACTTGGATTATAAAATTGCACCCTAGGGTGTCCATTTCTAGTGTTCCTATCCAATTGCATTTTTACCTCTAAGGGTCACTTCCTTTTAGTTCCTATCCTTTTTGTCTACCTAACATGAATACATTCAACCCATGACCAATATATCTATATAAAATCCCATTTAAAATTAATTTAGAAGGGGCTGGAAAATATCACAAAGTAAGCAAGAATACAAGCAAGACTACTCAAGCATATTTCCCTGTTCTCTACATACATCCATCTAATATAACCATAAGCTTATTAAACCCCTCATATTGATCCCTAACCACCTCAAGCACCCTATATTTATAATTTTACATCTTCATAACATTATCACACAAAGTATATCAAGTGAAAGAACTATATTTAGCTTGATCCCTCTTTAGATTATCGATATGTAGGTAATGTGCCCACATAAGGGGTGTGGATACACATTTAGTACATCTTACACACACTAACCCCCCTATATCTCAATGTTTGTCAAAACATAATGGATTTTAGGGTTTGAAGACTAAATCAGCTCTATAAGGAGTTTTTCAAACATCCAAATCCAAAACATAGGTAGGATCACACAGGGGCAATGAACAAAACCCAAAAATCTTAGGTCTCTTGGACAACAACAATAAAAGAGGACTATAATGCCTTAACCTAGGGTGTCCTATTTTGGCACTCCTATCCTTTCATAAAATGAAATATATATCTTAATTTTTGACACTGTCCCAATCCTGCACAACAAATTTTAGGCCCTATCTCAGCCATCTCATTCTATATGTAGCTAAGTCTTATTTTCTCCACATTTATTACTATTTTTAGAAAGGTTCAAATTATAATTAAATTATACAAATTAATATCTTAATTATTGTAATATAATCTAATGATTTAATTAACTCAACCCCTTAACTAAATTAGGAATAATATTCCAATATTCCCAAAATAGTTAAATCATTTTGTGAACCTAACGTGAATCAAACATGCAACTTTTTGATAAATGATTTAACTATTTTAGGAATATTAGAGTATTATTCCTAGTTTATTTAAGGGTTTTAGCTAATTAAATTAGTAAATAATATTACAATAATTAAGCTATTGATTTGTATAATCTAATTATAAATTGAACCTTTCTAAAAATAGTAATAAATGTGGAGAAAATAAGTCTTAGCTATAAATAGACTAAGATGGCTGAGACATGGCCTAAAATTTTCTATGAAATATTGGGATAGTATCACAAATTAGGATCTATATTTCCTTTAATGAAAGGATAGCAGTATTGAAATATGACACCCTAGGGTCTAGCATTATAGTCCTCTTTTACCTCTATTATCTAGGATACTTGATATGTTTGGGTTTTTTTCACTACCCCTGTGTGAGCCTTTCTATGAAATTTTAGATGTTGGATGTCTATGAAACTCCCTATAGAGCTGATTTAGTCTTGAAACCCTAGACTCCATTATTCTTTGACAAACTTTGAGATAGAGGGGGGGTTAGATTGTGTAATATGCACTAAACATGTATCCACACCCCTTATGTGGTCATGTTTCCTACATACCAATAATTTGAAGAGGGAACAAGCCATATGTCATTCTCCCACTTAATGTGCTTTGTGAAATAGTGTTATGAAGATGCAAAATGCTAAAACTTGGTGTGCTTGAGGTGGATAGGGACTAGTATAAGGTTCTGAATAAGCTTATGGTTGTATTAATGGTTGTATGTAGAGAATAGGTCAATATGCCTGAGTAATCTTGCTTATATTCTTGCTTGCTTTATGATATTTCCAACTACTTCTAAATAAACATTGAATGGGATTTTATATATATTTATTTGTCATGGATCAAATGTATTCATGTTAGGTTGACAAAAAGAAGGATAGGAACTAGAAGTAAGTGACCATTGGAGGTAACAATGTAATTGGATATGAATGCTGAAAATGGACACCCTAGGGTCTAACACTATATTCCAAATTGGGTGCTATTATCTTGAAGGTACAAGACCTAGGGGATGGATTTGTCATAGGAAAATTAGCTTGAAAGAGGTGAAATCACTATCTAGAAGGATATGGATGATTGGGAATAAGTAAAAAGGTTCTTAGAAGGGTCATGAGAGTTAGAAAGAGGGACCTATGGGTTTGGTATTAAAATCCACACTCAAGCTACCAATTTTCACATTTTATTTGAATACATTTACCCCCTCTTTATTCTAGTGATACAGTAAAGCAAAATACTAGGATAAAGGAAAAATAGAAAGCACACATGAAATTTCCTACAAAGGTGAAGCTCATGAAGCTATGTGATACTAGGTGTGCATAGAGAGAGTAGGTCATGAAGTGTAAATCTATAAGATAACAAATAATAGATTAGTTATTAATAGATACACTAAATCTAAAATAAGAATGTATAAAATCTAGGTAAGAGAGAAAGGAAAAGAAAAGAATGAATACACCTCACTAGGTATGTGAACCAATACAAAACTTACTATGATGCTGAGTGATGTTGGATGATGCTGAGTAATGTTGGGTATGTGTTATACCAATAGTAATATCATGAATGGAGCTGAGTGATCAATTTTCTAAGAGTGGCTCAAGAATGCAAAGGCTATCCCTTTGCTCCATCATCACCCACTAAGTGAAGCTATGTGATCATGTGCATGCTAATTTATTTTTATACTGTGTGTCTAATCCCTCTGAGTAGGTGGCTCAAGAATAAAAAGTCTAGCTAGTTCTTTGGCTCCATCATTGCCCCATGAAGTGAAACTATAAAATAATACTGATATGAAATGTGTGTCATATGAGATGGCTCTTTAATCCCATGAATGTAATATAATTTGATAATGTTTCATGGATAACTGAATGTGTGTTAAAAACTAGGCCACTCTCGGCAACTCAAAAAATGTGGAGATTAGGCTTGTATAAAGCCACTCTAAAACTGAGTAATAGGCTTATGTGGAAGACACTCATAGATGTGGAGGTTAGGCTTGTATTAAATCCACTCTTGAAAATATGCTAACCACCTATAGATGGATTAAGGCACATAACTATTGAGAATGCCTAGGTAATGTAATGAACTCATAAGGAAAAGAATTTAAATGTGTCACACACATTGCCCCCAATCACTAGTGTATAAAACATATATTCTAATCTGGAAGTTAAACCAACTACCTTATATAAAACTAGAAGTGAAATCCATCTTGCCATGCATGATGTCCCATATATTTGGATTCTCTAATAAAACCTATACTAAAACTATTAATTTTGAACTGAATTGTAGCTGACAAAACTATAATATACTTAACTTTTCTATATTTTTTTTAAATATAGTTTTTTAATTTTTAAATAGGAGCACCAAAATTGGATACCCTATTCTTTGGTGCTATAATCCAATCTTAGTGCTCTTGTCCTAGGATGATTCTAATGACTATTCTATAATTATCACTATCTACCTACTCTATTTTACTTGGTTTGAAGATGATACTATTTTGGGTATTCTAAAAGATAATTTTTTGACTGGTAGGAGATTTGATATTGATGATAAAACCCCTATTTATTTCCCAATATTTTGAGGGTAGGAATGAAGACCCTAAAATGACTAACCTCATGAGAAAAAGCACTACAAGTGTGTTATGCTATGAAGTCTAGCAATGATAATCAGGAAGATATCTCAAGATATGATAGGGTTTGTAATGGAGATTGTTAAATCAATAGGCATATGCCTAGATAGATAGAAAAATTTAATAGCATGTGTAATGTACTGAACTAAAACTATAAATGTTAGTTTTTAGTTATTAGTTGTCAAGGAGGGATGGAACATGATGTCCCTCATGGCATCAAAGAAATTAAGGCAATGCATGATGTGGATCATATAATTGCAAACAATTGAAAAGAAAGTAAGTAAAAAGCACACAAGGAAAGAAACAAGAATCATAAAAGAGTGGCTAAGGAGCCAAGAAAATAAAGGACATGGTCACATGCCACTCAAACTATAAGGCAAACATACTAGGCATGTTCAAATGCCACATACATATATAATTGAAACAAGGAAGGTTTGCATGAGGGCCACAATCACATAAAAGAGTCCTGGAAAAGGACATTGGAAAATTTCCTAAGGCACACACAAGAATAGAAGTAAAGGACGTTAGAAAATGTCCTAAGTCACATATAGGAGACAAAATAAGAATTGAAAAATGCAATCACATTTAGCTATGTAGAGCAAGAAAGGAAAGCATATAAATACTAGAAATACTATCACATCTAACTAATCAAAGCAAGAAGTGAAAGTATGCATGACATGTAGTACAAGATTAAGTATATGCTAATAAATACACAAGTGCTATATACTAGTGAGTTTTGATAGTGTAATCAATGTAAGCTAGTGAATAATTTACATCATCATGATAACTAAAGTGTGTGATGTAGGAATGACATAACCCAAATGGTGTAATCATGTAGAAGATGCCCCTAGGTTATATATATTGATGTATGTCTCAAATGTAGAAGAATGATTTCCCCTCAATGGGTAGAGTGAAGCAATAAAAGATCTATATGTCACTACACACACTCAAAAAGATCAAGTGAATCATGGTAATGTAGATAAATAAAAAAATAATAGCATAGAACAACAATTTTAAGTCTAGCATGGTAGTAGAAATGTAAAGCATGGATAATGCATACAATCAAAATGTTTTTGTGTTATTGAATTATTTAAATGTTTTTGATATTTTGACATATTTGAATGTTTTTGGATTTTAAAATTTTGTATTGTTTTTATATTTTTAATATAAGATATGTATAATCAATCATAAAGAAACTATGTACAAGTAAGGTTGAGGAGTGATGATACTAATTGATGAGTCTCATAGGAGACTCCCTATCATGGTGTCTTGTATCAACGAAAGGGATCATTAATGATCATGAATCATGACGGAAGGGATGAGACTGTGGCTCTAAAAGTTTTATATGTTGTAAATGCTTTAAAATATCTATAGTGGAAACTAACTATGGGGTCCCCTATAGCTCTAAGAAGTATATGTAACTATAGGGCTCTTAGGGACCCATATGGTAGTAGGATATGCTCTCTAAACATGTGCTCTATGTGTAGAGATGTGAGACTTCAATTAAATCACTCTAGATTTGAACATTATAGCTAGAAGCTATCTAAAATATTGAAATTGTGGTTGATTTAAAATAAGCCTTTGTGGAAGTGTATGGAATCTCCATGTTCATTATAAAGGCCTTGATTGTGTTTTAATCTAAACTAGAGGAAGAAATAAAACTAGTGGAGAAACTAAAACTAGTGGCAGAATCAAAACTGGTGACTACAAAATAGTAGATGGCTTTGAAGTGGGGAGTGGTAAATCATATGTAAATCCTTAAACTATAACAACCTAATTATCATGAACTAATTTCACACATTTATGATTGTAAAAGGTATTTTTCAAAGTTTCTAAATCCATGGTTGACTAAATAACATATCAAAAACTCCTAGACTGGGAAAAATAGTAAATAGTGTGGCCACATGTGTTGGAAAAACCTATAGAGGAAGTAGAATCTCACTTAATGAAATATGTATGTGCCTACTGAATCCACTGATAATTGTATCTATGAGTGTAATATACTACTTTGAATATACCAAATGTTGCAACAATGTCATAGTGCACATGTTTACACTAGATCCATTGTCTATGAGAACACTATGATTAGGATGATTATGAATGTAAGATATAATAAAGAGTGCATGATAATTTTAATCATCTTGAAATATCTCCTTCTTTGAGAAAGATATGGAAGGCCTAGTTGGAACTCTAGAATTGTATACACCAATCATGTTACTCAAAGGGTGTAACTCAACTGAAGGTGTCTGATATGTATCTAGTGGAGGATGTGCATGATATGCATGATGAACACCTAATGTATCCCCTATCTCTTATTTAAAATGTTATGGGAAAGTATTTGAGAATAGTTTTAAATATTTATGCTATGTTTTCTTTGCTTGAGGAGGTTTAACTAAAGTGCTAAGATCAATAACATTGCCATATATCAAGTCCTATATCTTATGTTTCAAAATGATTCATATATTTATTGTGTGGCCTAGTGCCCTATCAAAATCACAAAATGCATTATGATCATATCCCCATAAAAGAGGCTTTTTTGGATAAACTTCTTGAATAGGAGGGAGACATATGATATTACATTCTAAAAGCTACTATAAAACTCTGGCTAGAGATACTAGTAGATTGGAAAAAGTTCACCGAGGAGGCACATATAAAACCCCTTGCTAAGGGGGCTCTAAAACTTCATTCACCATTGGTTGATTTTGACTCTTGCTATCATTGACCTTTACTTTATATGGGAATTTATTTTTACTCTTGTTTGTTGTTTTTGATATGCTCATGTACTTTAGTTTTCCCATTGAAATTAGTCTGATATCCATTTCCTTTATAATATGACATAAATTAGTGAACAAAGAGAATAATTTGTACATTATTGATTCATGCAAATCTGGTAGAAGACTCTATTTAAAGAGATCATGTAACTCTTGATTGGCCATGGGGCTCGTCATCTTAGCCAAGATAGTCTTATATCAAATAACATAGTCTATGAGATGATTATTTGACCTTTGTTTTTATTGTGCAAGTTGGGTATAGTAAACCTTATCATCAATGTTAATGTTGAAATGATATAGGGACATGTTAGCTAAAGTATTGAATGCATTAAATGGTTGATTTAGTATATTATAAAACCATTATAATTCATAATCCTTTAGACTCCATGGAAATAGCTTAGTTAGTAGCCAATCATTTGGCACATAGTCCAGGTATGATGTGTGAAAGTCTTTAAAATGTGTCTCTAGATCACCCTTGCCATTATATAGAGTGAGCTTAGGTTGAACAAAACCTTGTGGCAAAGGTGTCAAATCCATATGACATGTCAATGGTGTAGGAATTAGAGAAAAAGAATCCAAGGCATGTGTAGGTATAAAATCACCTTGATCAAGATGTAGCACCTTGGATTGATAAGATTTTGTCTCTTACACAAGGGCTACCACATTAGGAGGCAAATATGTACTAGTTATAATTGGTTGTAGCATAGAGGAAGCTTGGGTTGCTATAAGGAGTTATTGAGACATAATTTCCCCCATAGTGTCATGTACAACTAGTTGATCTGTGGTTTGAGAAGATTGACCATTGTTCACTTTTTTTTTCTTCTTATATTATTTTAAGCATGTCATCTTACATGTTAGGGTGTTTAGTTAAGATTTCTTGAAGTTCCCATTGATCAGTTTCATCAAAACTAATGTATTGAGTCATTGTTAAAGTAGGAAAATAATTTGAAAATTGATTGAATTTTTTGCAATAATTTGTAATAAACAATGTCATATGGAAGGAAATTATTGAATATAGTAAATTAAAAGTCTTAAAAATAGCTAACTAGAGAATGCTTAAAAAGAATACGAAGCTCACAAACATGTAAGGTGATACAACGAAAGCACGGGACCTAGTATATGTAACTAGGGCTTTGAAAAAATGATTTTTAAAAATACTATGGAATTTTAGAATTTAAAGTGAATTTTTGATTTAAATATGCAATTAAAAAATAAAAAAAATATTAGAAGATTCTTGATTTGAAAGGACCTACTACATGCAACTAGGGTTTAAAAGAAAAATATTTTTTAAAAATTATTATGTAATTTTTAAAACTAAAGTGAATTTCTAATTTAAATATGTAAGTAATAAAGCATAAAAATATTTATAAAATTAAAAAGAGATTATTCCTAGGGTCTGTAGGGTTTTTGTGCAAAAAAGGACCTAGCCAATTTCAACTAGGGTTCAGAATAGATTATTTATAATATTGCTAAGGTAATTTTAAATGTAGGATTCTAATTTAAATATTCAGGAAAAATCAAAAAAATATTGGTAAAAATCAGAAGGAATTTTCCCTAGGGTTTCTAAGGTTTTTGTGTGAAAACGAAGTAAGTTGAGTTCACCAAATGATTTAACTATTTTAGGAATATTGGAGTATTATTCATAATTTAGTTAAGGGTCTAAATTAAATAAAACAATAAAAAATATTGAAAGAATTAAGCTATTGATTTATATAATTTAATTATAATTTGAACCTTTCTAAAAATAGTAATAAATGTGGATAATATAAGACTTAGCTAGAAATAAACTAAGATGGATAAGATAGGGCCCAAAATTTATTGTGCAGGACTGGGACAATGTCACAAATTAGGATCTAGAATTTTTTTATGAAAGGATAGGATCACCAAAATAAGATATCTTGGGGTCCAGTGTTATAGTTCTCTTTTATCATTGTTTTCTAGGAGGCTTGAGCTTTTTGGGTTTCATTCATTGCCCATGTATGACCCTGCCTATGAAATTTTAGATGTTGGATGTTTGTGGAACTCCCTGTAAAGCTAATTTAGTCTTCAAACTATAGACTCCATTATGATTTAAATTTTTTTGAGATAGATGCAGGGGGGTTAGTTTGTGTAATATGCACTGAACATGTATCCACACCCCTTGTGTGGGCATGTTGCCTACATACCAATACTCCAAAGAGTTATCAAGCCATATGTAGTTATCCCACTTGATGTGATTTGTGTAATAGTTTTATGAAGATGTTAAATGATAAAATTGGGTGTGATTAAGGTGGATAGGGACAATTTTAATGGTTTGAATAAGCTTGTGGTTATATTGGATGGCTTTATGTAAAGAATAGGGAAATATTTTTGAGTAGTCTTGCTTGTATTCTTACTTTGTGATATTTTCCAACCCCTTTTAAATAAACTTTGAATGGGATTTTATAGAGATATATTGGTCATGGGTTGAATGTATTAACATTAGGTCAACAAGCATAAGGATAGGAATCAAAAGGATGTGACTATTGGAGCTAAAAATGCAATCAAATAGGAACACTGGAAATGGACACCCTAGGTTCCAGTACTATGTTCCAAGTTGGATGCTATTGTATTGAAGGTATGACACCTAGGGGGATGTAATTATCATAGGAAAAGTATCTTGGAGAAGGTGGAATCACTGTCTACAAGGATATGGATGAATGAGAATCAATGAAAAATTGATTAAAAGGGTCATGAGAGAAAGCAAGAGGGACCTATGGGTTTGGTGTCATAAGCCACATTCAAGCCACAAATTTTCATATTTTATATGACTACAACATTAATTTCATCCCCTAAGTGCACTCAGACCAATTGTGCTCCTCATATTTGTACTAACTACAAACTAGTTGGCATTATTTGACCTACCAAAGGGAGTAAAGAGAGATAAAATATTTTTCACAAATTTTAAGATTATCAAATAAATATAAACATTGAGATGACTTGTGGGTATTTTAAGGGACACTACTAAATCTTCCACATGTGCCATTATTATTGTAAAGTCTATACAATAACTGAAAATCCCACTTTTTCAATTAATTTTCTTTCTTCCAATGTTTGAACCTGCACACCTTATTTTCAAAATTGACAAATGACACCTTACTAACATGTGGGATGTTCACTTATAATTTTAAACACTTTTTCCCTTGAGGAAACTATACAAATCATTCAAAATGACTAGAAAGGATATAAAATGACATAAGATGAACTTTGGAAAATGTGACTAAGATTAAGACATATTTTATGACCTTAGTTATGACCATGTTGGACATTTATGACCTATGAGAACTTATGCAAGTTTTCAACTTACATGGGTTTTGAATTATTTGATTAAGGGATTAAATCAATCAACATTTTATTATTAAAATAAGTTCCATTATTTGTAATGATGGCTATTGTAAGACTAAAATGGGAAATAATGTTGGTCATGAGAAAATAACATATATCTTGTTTTATGGATTGTAATGTAATGCCTCCACAAATTTTAAAGTATTTGGTATCTTTGATAATGAATTTTTGACTTCTTATGGATTCTAGACTTATCTTACCAATTAGATCAAAGCTCCATAGAATGAATGGCCATGGGGATACTATGGGTTATAACTATTATGAAGAGACATGGTGTAGGTTGACATGGAATTAACTTTTTACCCATAACTTGGAATATTTTTGACATTATTATTCCATGGGTGGCCAATAATAACCTTGTCTAGTAGTTTGTGTGACATTGATTTACCATTGAAATGGCCTCCATACATACATACATACATACATACATACATACATATATATATATATATACATATATATATATATATATGTATATATACATATATATATATATATATGTATATATATGTATATACATATATACATATATATATATATATATATATATATATATATATATGTATGTATATATATATATATATATATACATATATATATATATATATATGTGTGTGTGTGTGTGTGTGTGTGTATGTATATATATATATATATATATATATATACATACATATATATACATATATATATATATATGTGTGTGTGTGTGTGTGTGTTTGTGTGTGTGTGTGTAGTTATAGTTATAGTGCTTGTGTAGGTGTTAAAATAGGTCTAGGCTAAACCTAGTTGGTTGTTGTTTTGGAAAGATATCTATCAGTGGCCAAAGGTGAGAATAGGATAATAATGCCCAAACTAGGACACTAGCACCATTGGTGCTACTGTCCAAATTATGGTGTTAGTGTTAAGGTAGTAGAACCTGAGGAACTAAGGGCCAGGATGTTAAAGTGAGGATCTAATACTACTTTAGGGATGTTTATGGATGCATGTGACATACATTCTGTCTATATAAGTGTCTAAATAGGCTCTAATATAAGTCTAGTAAGAATTTAGGGATGGGTGATCTCAAGTAACACTCTTAGAACTCAAGTCTCATTTGCCAATGATTACACTATGTTGTGATGATCAAATTTTACTTCAAAATGTTTACCTGGAGAGAATTGTTTTAATTAATTCAAAGCATGTACAATGGAAACAAGTTCAAGGTAATTAGTAGTGTAATTTATCTCATGATCTTTAAGTTTTCATCACTCATAATCCATGATTGAACCATTCTGAGTTAACATCTCACCCAAGCTATCTTTGTATGCATTAACTCAATTTTCAAAATTACCATTAGGATATGGTATAATAAGTATAGGTGTTGTGGTTAACAAATCTAAGTTTTTGAAAATTTTGTTCACACTCAAAAGTCCAAAAAAACTTATCACCCTTATGCTACAAGGAAGCTATTGGATTATCTAACTTATAAAAAATTTAATAAATATTTTGTAATAACCAACCAACCCCATATAATTTCATACTTCATGTACATTTTTAGGAGCAGGTCACGCTTGGATAGCCATAGTCTTAGCTGGATCAATAACAATACTAGCCTTATATATTATTTGACCCAAAGAGTGGATCTCCAGTTGATTTAAAGGACATTTAAATAAATTACCATATAATTTATGTTGTCTTAGACTTTCCAACACAAAATGCATATCATGTTCATGTTCATTTATATTCTTATAATAGATCAGTATGTCTTCACAAAAAATAGAACAAAATCATCTAGAAAATCACTAAATACACTATTCATTAAATTCATAAATGTAGTAGGTATATTTATTAAACCAATGGGAAATAATTTAAAATCATAATGTCCATACCAAGTTATAAAAGTGGTGTTATGGATGTCTTCATCCTTGAATCTTAGATGGTGATAGCCTGATCTAAATTATATCTTAGAAAAGATAATTATATCCTTTATTTCATCAAATAGATCATCTATTCTTGGAAAATGATAATGATTATTGATAGTAACCTTATTAATCATGTGGTAGTCAACATACAATCACAAGATTCCATCCTTATTCTTCACATAGACCACATGTACACCCTAAGGTGACACACTTGGCCTAATGTTACCATTTTCTAATATCTCTTTTAGTTAATATTTAATATCCTACAAATATGCCATATTCATGTGGTAAGTTGATTTAGAAGCAGGGGCTACCCCTAGCATTACATCAATATAAAAGTCAAAGTCCCTTTTTAGAGGAAAAATAGGTAATTTTTTGAAAAGATATCAAAAAATTCATCTAGAAAGGGATATTACTAAAATGTTATTTTAGTTATAGGTTTTGTTTCTTACATATATATATATCATACAATTTGTATCCCTTATGAACTACTCACTTTAGTTCTAAAGTTGATAGTAGCTTGCATACTTTAGACTTTAGCAAACCTTATATCACTATTGGTTTTACCATTTCATCACAACATTTTACCACTTTATTATAGTAGTATAGATTAGTTTTATGCTTCTACAACCACTCTATACCCAAAATAACATCATAAGAACTGAAGGGATTTATAAAAAGGTTAAAATCAGTTTGAAAGTTTACTATGTCTAATATTACTTGCTCAAGACATTTATAAATTGAAACCCTTTTCTCTAAACTAAACTTAACATGCAAACCATCCCTTAATGTCACATGATTTAGTTTATAGTTATTTACTATCTTAGAATTAATAAAGCTATCAATTGCTCATGAATCAAACAAAAGAGAAACAAAAAAATAATTTAATTTAACTTTGAATTATATAGGAGTTACTTGGAAAAATGTGTTTCTATTATTCAAAATTACATACACCGTGTGGTTAGCTAATTGAGCTAATCTCAACTTGGGATAATTTATTATAGGTATGATTACTCAGAGGGGGGATAAATCAGTGAGCCTAGAAAATCCAACTTAAATTTCAATCTTTGCAAGTTACTAATCAATTACCATAAGCAATTATGAAGCATACATAAAATTAATAGTAATGAGAAAGAGAGACCTTACAAGATCAATCACATAACACAATATTCTCTCAAATCTCTCCATAGTCTCTCACTACAAGTCTAGAAACTTCCACATTTGGTTACACTATTTATAGAGCAATCAATATCATAACCATCTTGGTCAGCCATTAGGCATACCTTGACCTTTAAGGAAACTATCTCTTTGATACATATCTCAATACAATATTCATGGGTTGGACATAGAATCTATGGATCACCCTTAAGCATCTACACCTTTTAATAAGGCCATTGTAGCTCTTATACATCTCATGGAGACCTATTCACCCATTTAGTACATCAACAGACAAAACAAGAACATAGGACCACTTTCAAGTGCATAAAATCATTCACCACATGATCTATAATCAACATGGTACCATTTTACTTAAGCATAATTCCCTCAAACATCATTTTGTGCACATAGTCATTATGAACGAACACATAGTCACCTTTTAAACCATTTTTCATACTACATATGAATGTTTAAACCTTCATAATGCACAAAAATCATCCTAATGGAGTATAAAACACTCCAAAATATCTAATTCACCATTAAAAATTAAAACAACATCTACATAAGCTAAATTAATCTTCTTGGATCACTTGCAGAACAAGCATGAACACATAGTTAACTTTGAACCTTAATTATTTTTACTACACACACTTCTAAATATTTAAATTAGGTTCATTAGATGCAATATGGAGTCCTCTTTATCTTTTATTTTTACATAATTGGAAAATTAGTCATTGATCAAAATATATGGTCCAAAAATAATATAATGGTTTTTCCCTTGTTAAATTTAAATATTTAAATGTAAATAGTTATAGTTAAACCTCAAACACTTTGCTCACATATCAATTCCTCACTACTCAGATTAAATATACATCATTGATATTATTATATGAATATAAACCTTTAACACATAGTATTCCAGTTCCAAATATTAAACCTTGAACATGTTGACATCATCTCATGTAACCTTTAAATGTTGACTCATCACGTATCATCGATCTATGTAGATCAATTAGGTCCTTATCATGCATCGCTCACCATTTTATATTGATTAGAACCCCCATGATCATGACACTTAAAACCATCTCATTTCTTCTTAACGTCTTGGATCAATTCACTACATCGATGTTTCTCAAACTTTAACATTTGAAAATTTTACTATGGGAACCTTGCTTATCTACCTAGAAGGCTAACTTTACATAGTCATATCTTTTACCTTGCTCACTCACACATTATCAAATTTATAAAATATGCTTTTTTACATATGATAAACCAAAAATGTTATAAAATACTCTTGAAACTATCACTCAGATTTTTCTACCATAGAGCCAACTATGTCAAAAACTTGTCTAGAAGGCCAAATTTGAATATGCATATATTTTGTTGTGCTTTGGTTCTTAACCTAAAAATTAGTGAAAATAAAATAAGAATGAAAATAAAAAAAATAATATGATTATCTCCTCATTAAAGTTTCATACATGTGAGATATGATATCATAGATATGTTTACTCAGCTCTTTCTTACCTCATGTGAATTTGGCTAAGGATGGGAAAACAATGTCAAAAATCTTGGGAGCTCAACTTTGAACTTGCATATATTTTAATCTTATTAGGCACATTACCTAAGATTTACTACATATAAACTAGGAAATAATTTGATCATAACCATATGACTAACTCCCCCTGACTCATTGACATGTGGAAATGGTGATGTCGGAAAACTGCCTACACAAATTTTCTACCACTAGACCCAAACTATCTAGATGAAAACTATGGACTACCACATTGATTCCACTTATTTACACAAATAATAAAAATATATTAAAAATCGTAGGTACCTATTTCACATCATAAAAACACCATAATCATCCTTGAACATCTTTAACCATGCCAAAACTAAAGATCAACCAGTCATAATTTAAACATACTAGAACAAGCACATTTCACACTTTGTCATTATGACTTAGATAATCAAAGTGCTATATCCACTCACTATGACACCTATATGACATCACCATGAAATCATTGATAACTCTCCAACATAATCCTTGTTATAATTATTATCATCATATTCCTAA
>JARHVA010002921.1:280000-492500 GCA_037957365.1 Torreya grandis | reverse complement strand
AGTTTTAAGTAAAAAACCCTCATAATAACCAAATCTAACATCATAGGTTGTATGGTTTTTACTTTAAACCTATTAAAATAATGATAAAAAAATATTTTATAAAAAAAATGGTATTTGAACCCTCCTCAAAACTAAAGTAACTTCATTTTTTTCTTTGAATGATGCAGCACAATACCAATGCACAAGTTTTTTTCTCTAAGAAAAGAGGACCCAGGGTTTACAATTTTTCAAAAACTAATAACAATAATCATGGTCATAGCCTAAATGGCTTAAACAAATAAAATACACCTACCCATAATTTTTACCCTATAGGTCAAGTTAGGGTTTTTAAACCAAAAATAATTTCTATTTGTACATGGCCATAGATTATGGCTAAAGGTTTTTAAAGAATTGTAACACCTTAAACAAAAACCTTATCCTAAGTTATCATTGTTTTGAAAATTAATCAAACCCAAAACATAAATCTACCTATGTGCAAACAAAAGTCAAAATTTGTATCTTTTCCCATAAAATTAAAATCCATAAAATTATAATTATAGTACTTAATTGGAGTCTAGAATGTAAATGACAAAATGGGATTAAAAATTCTTTCATAGTTCACTGTCTAAGCCTTCCACAAGTTTCCCTACTTACTCAACATGTAAACAAGCTAGTCAAGTCCTCTTAAGAAAACCCTAAAGTAACATAAAACTCAATGAATTCATTTTCATGGCCAATAAGACAAATATATTACTACAATTATAAATCCATGATAGACTCACAATATTCATGCAACCAACCACCCCATTATTTTCTTGGGTTGACATACACAAAAAATTCTAGGAGAGTTTCTACATGTACTGGGCTCTTCAAATTGAAACAATTTAAAATGACCAAACAAGAACCCTATTAGGGTTAGGAATACTCTCAACATCCATAACTCTAGTGGTGAGATATTACCATAAACCAAATTTTGAAACAATAACAACTTTCAAACTAATTCCAAGTCCTTAAGGTTCATGGGCAATCTTCTTATGAAAGTGAACATAGGACTTGGTCACTTTAAATGTCAACCACTAAAAAAGAGTCCAAGAGACTAATACACTCAATGTAATGAATATAATGCTCAAGATTAAATCAAATGATTTATTGACATCTAAGTGTTTATTAAATATTCCTTTCAATGCAATCAACAACATTAAAACAAGTCATTAAATTCGAAAATAGTCAATCCAAAATAGAACTCAATAGTTATAATTTCTAGCAATGCAAGTCTCATCAACAAGGTAAACTAAACCATGACAAAGCTAGACAAAGACAATAATACAATCACACAAGACTAATGTCAATCAAATCAATGTTGACAATTGTCATATTTTACTAAGAATGAAATTCAAAAGTAAATAGAAAAATGTAAAATTACGAATTCAAACTAAATCAAGACCCAATATAGATATGCATTTGAATCCAAACCAAGACAAACATTGAGTAATTTAAGTGAAGTTTAATAATGAATCAAAGTAATTCATAAAATAGTTAAATCTCAATTTTTGATTTTAAAGTTCACTATTTCACTTCATTCACTTTCTTGGCCTCAACCAACTACTCAGATTCAAATATAACCTAGCTCATATCATGTACCTATAGTCATATTAGACCATTAGTAATATCTATACTATATAATAATAATGTTACATCCTGATTCCTCACTAGGAAGATTTGCTAGATTATCTATGGATATCTATAGCTGACAAATTTATATTTGGCTATTTTTAACTAATTTTGTGTTAAATGTTATTATGGTATAGTAGAATATTACTTATATACATGATTTCTTACTGTGAGTTGGTTAATGTATACATTTACATTTTGAGCATATTAATGTATTGTTTTAGTTATAATTTATGTTATATGTTTATCATGTGATATAATCTAACTACCTACATGTTGTGAGGTAGATGTGGGAGAACTCATTTGTCATAGTGTGACAGAGCGAGAGAATCATAGGATATTTTCATGTGGATCAAGATGTTGGAGGATGATAGAGAAACCAATTGATACCCTACACACACCATAGATAGATATCACATGTTATATGCATAATAAGTGGTTAGCGTATATATATTTTGGATTCTATTTTCATTAAAAATTCATTTATACATGGTTTTTTAGCATAATTTATTGGTTTTGATTGTTGCTTAGATAAATCGACTATTATTATAGTAATGTGGAGAATTAAGCTCATTATCATAATGATATTTGGAAATATCATTAATGGGATTAATGATTTACAATTATTATTGGGTATTAGATAAATTAACATTATTTAAATAGTGTTATAAATTATTAAATAAGTTGTAATTAAATTTTAAATTTAGAAAAATATGTATATAAATAAGTAAAATATCTTACAAAGGAATTGAATCAAATTAAAATTAAATTAAAACAAAAATTCAAAAAAAAAAAAAAAAAGTAAAAATATGATAAAAGAATTTCACCTATTATTATAATGGAAATTATGAAATAAAGGGGCATGATAGTAATATAGGAAGAAGAAAAGATAAAGTTAATGAGGCAAAAAATAAAAAAGACAAGCTAAAGAAAGGATATATGTGATCGACTCATGATGTTTAAGCATTTTAAATAGATGGAAAAACATGGAATTGAGAGTTTAATAGAATCAAGTAAATTTAATTCAACATCTAAAAGGTAGGTGATGCATTTAAATGTCAAGAATAATCTTAATGAATTGGGTTAATTCAATTTTGTGCTATATTTGTAATATTTGAAAACATAGGAAAACCCTATTATTGGCATCACCCAACTCTGTGTTTAGTTTATGTACTATGTGTGAATTATTTAAAACATAATAGTCACTAAAGCAATATATTTGTAGTTAGGAAATTACTATATTAATAAGGAAATAAGAACATCTAGAAAATCTATAAGGGATCAAATATATTTTAAAAAAAACATGTGGAAAATCTGAGTACTAGTGATATTGTGTTAAAGTAATGATTAATATAATACTAAAACCATGAATATCATGAAATCACTTAATACCATAATTATACTTTTCCATTTATATAAAACATTAAATCCATAAGTATTAATGGTTTCAATGTATTATATCAACTCTTCATGTATAATCAATGTACCAATGAATATATATTACCATGATGATACCATGGTAATACATACATACATACATACATACATACATACGTGTGTGTGTGTGTGTGTGTGTGTGTGTGTGTGTGTGTGTGTGTGTGTGTGTGTGTGTGTGTGTGTGTGTGTGTGTGTGTGTGTGTGTGTGTGTCTGTGTGTGCATGCGTGTGTGTGTGTGCATGCGTGTGTGTGTGTGTGTGTGTGTGTGTGTGTGTGTGTGTGTGTGTGTGTGTGTGTGTGTGTGTGTGTGTGTGTGTGTGTGTGTGTGTGTGTGTGTGTGTGTGTGTGTGTGTGTGTGTGTGTGTGTGTGTGTTTGTTTTCTAGATGAATTAGTATAAATTCACTAAGATAATTGAAACCATGGTATAATCAATGTATTATACTAATAAAAATTAATGTATATGAATGGAACTGAGACTTGCTTTGTTTCATGAAAGTGTTATTCACACTGATTTTCAAGAAAGGCTCATCATGATTATAATATTGATGTATTTGGTTGTTAAAAGTTAGATGTTATCAACGAAATGCATGAAATCACTGTATTTAATTCCTGTGTGTGTCAATTTATAGAGTTGACTTATATAAAAATATTAAGCATTATTGCATGTAAATGATCTATCATATACTCTAGTCAATTAATTTCTTAAATAATTGGTAGGCATTGTTGAATGAGCTATTACTGGGTCATTGTAAATCAAATCACCCATTAAAAACTGATAATGAATATAGTTGCATGCTTAGAATCTCTATATGAATATATGTAAGTATGAGAAGTTTTATTATCTATTTATTATAGTGCCCTATGTTATCCAAGTTGTGAAAGTATAGTGACCCATAAGTATTTAAATTATAAAAAAATAAAATAATGTACAACCATAAAAAATCATTGTAGCATTTTTCATAATCTTTTATATAGGAATCTTATTCGCTGGTAATATACAATTTGTTGAAATTTAAGGGTAAAAATTCTATAGTACAATAGATTATCTATATTAGAATTAATTATTCAGCTTTACTCATAGTGATTTAGATAATATAAATACATTGAGAAAGAGGAAGTAGTTAGAATGGGTTAGTTTAAGCTCGAATCCTATGCACCATCAAAGGAAAATTTGATATATAAGGTTGTGTATAGTCCCTCATGAGTTGGTACTTATCTAAAGACCTGGATTGTGTGCTAGATCCCTTTATTCTACTGGTGACCATGGTGTTAAGAGATAACACCCACTATATGGTCACAACATCTATAGGTTCTCATTTTTTGTAGGATGATTGTTAAGATTATGGGAGGGGATAAATAAATATCCCTTGTGAATAATGTAACACCCTTTCTCTTTTTTTAAGTAATAAATTGAAATTGACTCCTTGGTACCTAGATACTAGTATAAATAACATGATTCATTCCCACCTCAGCTACATGTTTGAACATAGAAATCTTTGTGAAAGTAACACTTGGTAAGACTAGAAATTTACCTACATTCCATAACAATTAACTTATAGTGATTTATTGTTAATGGAAGGAGTACATGAAGTACTTAATAATTCTTGGAATCTGAAAATATTATGAATATGTTTTAATTATAACATTATATATGTATCCTTACCCTATAGATATTTATAATATAGAGATGGATATAATATATATTAAATTAATAAACTCATATATGTTATGGGTTACATATATAAATATGCTCATTATGAGAGCATGACGACCATCATATATTAACTGACTCATAGTTAGTGGGTTACACCACTTAGATGCTCACAATTATACACTATTAAACAAGGCATATTCATACAACTTGTAATGGTATATATTTGGTATGTATAAATCACTAGTTTAAAGTATGGCCAATTGTATATTTAGAATAAAGCAATGTTGTATGTGTTATATACCATTACACAAATATATAGGTATTTATAAACACACCAATGTCATAATATGACTTTTTTAAAGGATGAGAAACATGTATGGCTAAAACATAGTATTTCTTTATATTATGACTGATTTTATCATATGCATGAGATCTCATATCATATTTAGCATATGGAAATCATATTATAAATGAAATACTTAATAATAAATTTACGGGTATATATATTTATGTATGGGTGTATTCTTATGGTTTCAATTCCACTAGTGAAATATGAAATGTGTTAAAATATTTACTTGAAATTAAATTAGTGGATGCGTACATTCAAAATGCCTAAAATATATAGTAGATACTAGTATGGACTATCCTATATTCTTATGTTTTTAAGTCCTATTTTACTATATTTGCATCTAGATTTAAGTTTATAGTATAAGTACATAGTGAAAAGGGATTTGTTGAGCCATAAGCCTAAGCTCATAACTATAATTATGATATTATCTAATCATCAAGTGTCTGAGGGACCAAACTATAACCATATTAAACAATCTTTTAGAAAAGAGAATGAGATGTCTAAATTAATGATATAATGGGTTTATGAATTCTCTATTTCTCCACAAATTATTAATTAGTTTTTATTTATATATTGAGTTCTTATGTACAGTGCATGATTATGAGTGTGTTTGTCTATATTTAGTATATAAAGATGCATCTTGATGCATGCTGTGTAGTTTATACTTAGGGTATACTTCGGTGGTATATACCAATACTTTATTAATTATTATTATGTATGTATGTCACTTAATTCTTAAAATCATAAGCTGATTATGTGTTTTATATATTTGTGAGTTATGATAGTATAGGATATCATAGAGTAATATAGAATGAATGTATGTTTTACCTAGATGGTACATATTATAATTATCATGCTTATACTCACATCTATGTTTGACTAACCAATTGTATGCATGTTGTTATTGATAAAATAAGGTAGATAAACAAGGGGCCAAACCCTTATAAAAATCAAAAAAGCCACAGAGGCAACCAACACAAAAAGTGCCTCAAAATAGAAATATCACAGTTTGTTATCCCAACAAAAACAACAACAATAAACTAAGATAGTTATAATAGAGTAGTAGAGTATCATCAAAATAGAAGAAAAAACTAAGGAGGTAGATTCTCTCCTTTCTTAAACATAGATTTAATAAGATCATCCAAATTCATAGAGTTCTCCTCATTGTCAATAGTAACTGCAGCACCCAAGTCCTACAGCACAAAAATGTTAAGGAAAATAGAATTTCAGAGCATAGTAGAAAGGTTATATTCTAGTGTCTTCATGAAACCCCTCAAGACTGAAATTTTAGATCCCAAGATAGCATTGATTTCCATTTCAACATTAGCTTCTTCCACAAACATCTTTTCTGCTTTGCTAGCATTTTCTATAGAATCAGCAGCATCCTCAGCAGTAGCCTCTAATTCTTTAGTTTCCTTCTTACCCTCAACATTTGTAGAGATTTATTGAACATCCATGTCCTTAGCCTCATCACCCTAAGTGGATTCATCAGAGGTTCTTTTAGAGTAGTTAATAAGTTTAGCCCTGGGAGCAAGTTTGCTAGTAATTTGCCCTGATTGCCTAACTCCTAAGGATAAATCCTCTTTAATAGCCTTAGTAGATGAATGAGACTTGCTACCTTGACCCGTGAGGGTCCTACAGGGATTTTTTAGGGTCCCTATAGTATCCCCCATAGTGCCTACTTCACCAGCATATGTCTTCTTCTTCTTACACTTCGTACTCACAATAGAGCCTAGAGTATCTATGATGTTGTTTAATACTATGAATAGTATTTTTATGATAGCTAGTAGGATTGGGTGTATGAATGCATACAACCATGAGAGTTTAATAAATATTGTGTTAGTATATTATTGTTTTATGTTAAAAATATGACTTGTTTTATTATATCTAGATACATGAATAAAAAATTATGTTTCCATGTATTTAAGACTACTTTATATGACTAATCTTAGAAAAACTAGAAGTTGTATTTTAGAACACTAGACTATGGTAATATGGGTTATCATAGGGAGTAGTAGGTTTGGAAACTAATTTTGGTAGTGAAAATTTTCAATTAAATGTGTATTTACCTGGGTGGAATAAATTGTAGTCATTATTTCTAGTATGGGATAGAAATAATGTAAGATTCATTCATATGCTTGATGGAATAAATGTATGCTTTTGTTACTCCTATGTTTGGCTTCTTATATGATTTTTTTTCCAATAGGATGTAAATTATATGAATATTTTGGTTGAATTAAATTTGATCAATTTAAATTATCAATACAACATAAGGAGTGAGATGGAATTCATTGGCTTGTTGTTATCATAATGACATATGAAGGTAGTCTAATCAAGTGTTATGTATGAATTTGATTGATCTATAGATCATTATTATTGATTAGTTATAAATATTTGTGTCAAAGTATGTTTAGTTAGACATTATCTTTTCATGAGTATGATTTACATGTTTGTGCAATATCTTACAGTAGAATTATCTTCTATGTTACAATGCATGTTTAGTTTAGCAATCATATAGCACATGGGTACTTGCTTGTCTCTCTAAATTTTTGTACCATCACTATCTACTCATCCATGAAGGGAGGGCCATTTCTTGATGAGATTTGTGCATGGGATCATTAGTCTATCGTTGGTGTGGAAAATTATTTAGATGATGATCTCCATCCCCAAAATAATACTAGTTATCAAGATGACACATGAGATTACCATAGATACTTGAGTTTGGAAGCTATGCTCTAAGGAAGCCATGTATATTATATGTACATTATATTATATGGTATTTATTATTAAATACTATCATCAAGAGTTATAATTAATTGTTTTAGATTAAGGTAAAAACAGGTTTTGAAGGGGCCCCGAAACCCTTTACATCATATAAGATATAAACCTTAAGCACACCCAGGAAACGAAATAACCTGGAACCCACAAAAGGTAAACCAGATTAACCAGTAATCTGAAAACAATAGATAAGAGCTAGATAAACAATAACTATTAGTTATTATTTTATTTTTACAAGACCGAAGTTTCATATCTAGAGGAGGGACCAGAAACTTAGATTTTTTCCTCTTAATAGTAGTCTAGCCATCCTCTACCTTAGCTGCCTCAGCAACCCAATCCTCTGAAGGCCAAGAATCATGAAGCCCAGGGGGTGACAATACCTTAGCCAAAACCATAAGAGAACCAGCCAACAACCGACTCCTAGGAGAATCCTTCAAAATAGGTGGAGGAACCACCACCTCCTCAGAAATTGATTCAGGAAGATTACATAATCCAATCTCCACCGAACCTTCAATAGGTACAGTCTCCAGTTGAGACTCTTGATCCGTCGAAGTAGATAAGATACTCTTTTCATTCTCATTCTCAGAATCAATCGAAGCTTCTTCAGGTTGTTCTGCAATATAGTGATCATGATCAGCTTCAGCCCACCAAGAAGGAAATCTTCTGGGTTTGGATTTCCTTGCAGTGCACCAGGCAGCAACATGCCCCGTCAGGTGACACTTTCTACATCGAAAAGGTAGCCCTTAAAAATATAACATTTGCATCCAAGATCCCCTAGGGGAATCCAGACAAATCACCTCATGAAGGCCCTTAGAAACATCCACCTCAACCATAAGGTGAGCACAGGTCGATATGAAATACCTCTTGGTTTCTGCGTCCACGAATAAAAATTCCCCTATGGCATTTTCGATGGTTTTAAACACTGATTCATGCCATAGATGCAATGGTAAATTAGGGAGCCGAACCCAAATAGGGATCTTGTTGAAAGTTTCCATAACAGGATTGAAATCCATATGCCACCGTTTGGTGAAGAGAGGGTATTTACCCTGCCAGAAGAAATTTTTGTTGGAAAGAATAGTCTTCCTATCCTTAGTAATGTGAAATAAAGCTATAAAAAAACCTTTACCACAAGGATAAATTTCAACATTTCCATCTATTAGTGGCAGCCATGTCTGGGAAATCCAACCATGTAAATCACCAAGAGATGGCCAGCAACCATGAAATCTACAAATAGCCACAGACTTTGAAAAGTACTCTGCCTGATCAAAGATTTCTTTAACAGTATCAGGATCAAGATTAACCCTGACAGGTTTTAAAGCACTTACAAGTGATTCACTTAGTCTCCCAGCAGAAGCATGGCATTTCACATCATGAATTTCAGCTTCAAAAGCAGCCACGTCTGCATAAGTTCTTCCCTTTGACCCAGGGACAGACCCAAAAATAGGGGAACCATTTTCTGAATCTGTGATTGGAGAAGAACCCCCTTCCATGACCAGGATCCTATCCCCATTCACTGGTAAGGTTTTAGCCACGCCAGCTGCCAGATCTACAGCAACCTAGACCAAACTGGAAGTCCGCGCTCGTGCCTGTGTGCCCACAGCGTTCAAAATCTCCATGCGCGCGCAAGGAACAGGGGGCATGCGCACACTGGGAGCGTTTAAAAAGTTTTTAACAGTTATAATTAATTGTTATAATTAATTGTTATTATATATTGACAATGGTGTTTGTAGACTTGTTTCAGTGATAACCGAGTTATTGTGATTACTTTATATATTCACATTATGATGTGTATTCTCATGATATTAGAGATCGGTGATATGTGATGTATTATACGTGTTACTATTATCATACCTCAATTATTTCTTATGGTATTTATATATTCTCATGGTGTAATATATTTTTGGTATATATGTTTAACAAACAAAAATAATGTAATTCTATATCTAACCCAATAGGGTTATTACATATCAGAGTTATGGCTTGAACTATAGGACCTAATGATTCCATTAACATTTTCATGTTTTTTCTATTTACTAGTGTGAACCTAGTGACATGAAGTATTGCACTATTATTTTGGATTTATAGTACCTCAGTGCAGAGCCATGTTACACCATGACTTGAATTCATATACTTGATAGATCCTCATGTATGGCTTGGTTACTATTATTAGTATAAGACCATTTTTAGTGTGGTACTACCTAGGTTGGTGGGAATTTTCTTATACAAGAGTGTTGTTGTCTTGGTTAGGAATTCCCATGTGTTAGGATTTTGTTAATGGTTTGACACCCTTATGTTTATGAAGATTTGGAAGAGGTGTCACTCTCATAGTGGTAATATAGGTGATTTTTCACTCCCTCATTTTCCTTTTGCACCATTTTAAGCCCCTAAGAGGATTCTTCTTTTCTTGATGTTGTTTTGACCTTATTTTCATTGAGATCATGGGATCAATGTCTTCTAATTCTTACTAATAGAGAAGTTTTAAAATTAGATGGATTGATACATATTTATGGTTAGTATTTTATTTCTCGTAGTTGTGGAAATACATTGTGATACTATACTTATATATTTGGTAAGTAGATAGTATTTTGGCAGCATTGAGTTGTGGTGTTTTGTTTTTACCTTATGTGGGTATGTAGGATTTTTTGAGATGATAGTTATCTACTTTTCACTATTTTACCTAATCTTGTGATTTTAGACCATGTGGGTGGTAAATCTTAAATTATAGATTAGGATCAATTATTGATTAAAATGTTATTATATATTGTTTATTAGATTGATATTATTCTCTTTTGTATAGATCATGTTATTTTGAAGAGTTATTTTTTAACTTTCACTACAAGTGAGTAGGGTATCAGATGTATGGAACATCTTATCAATCTAGGTGTTGAGATAAACTATTAATTTGTTGCATTCTAGCCAAGCAAGCATGGAAATATTGTCTCACATGACCCCTTGTAAGTTTGTAAGGATGGTGTGATCCTTATCCTTTATATGCTATGGTAATTGTAATATTATTTCCTCTTAACTATGAATATAACAATATAGGTTAAGTTGTGGAACATGATACTAGTATGTTTGGCTAGTGACAACTTAATACAATTACTAAATGATTCTATGATTTTTTTTTCTATATGTATGTTGGTACATCTAACATTATTAGCATATAATATTTCTCTCTATGATCTATTAGTATGGATTTGTGTTTAATTTAACCTTATGTAGATTTTAGAGATCATGAGGTCATGGAGACCTAAGGGAAGTGTGGTGAATAAGAAACATGATTTTTAAGTGACAAGATGGTATCCTACTTAGCCTCACATTGACTAGATTGTTACAGAGTTAGATTTGATAGATGGACTTGTCCAATTTGGGATTTACTAGATGAACTTGTCAAATTTAGTCATATGGCCATATGCATGTATATAGTGGAATGTTTATTACTTAACTTTATATACATTATAAATGTAGTATTTATAGTTCCTATTCATCATCATACTTGTCAGGAGCTCTATGGAGTAGTGATAGTATTGACATGTTATACTTATTAGGAAATAAAAATAATGATAGTATTAATGTGTACACATCATTCTTTCTAAGATTCCCTAATTACTTTTCTTCATAATGAGAAAAACACTCTCTGAGTTAAATAGGTGTCTAGAGGGATGGAAGATTTTGGGTAACCCTCCCTATTCATTTTGTTTGACTATCATGATGATCTCATGTGTATTTTTAAAAGTCAATGAAATTCTTATCAAGTTTTTATAGGCCTGACTTGTAGTTATAAACCCTGGGGTGGTCATGATAGAACCAATCAAAGTAAGTAATACTCAAAACCATGTTTGTATGATAGGGATATGTCAATGATTAGGGTCTTATGGGACCAATACTCTAGAAATAGTATAACTTGAAGGAACTATGATGAGTTATATAGGTAATTTCCCATTATTTTTCTTATTTATATATTATATACCATGTTATTTATTTTCTAAATAATTTTAATTCATAACTTATGTTTGAATAAGAGTCATCAAGGATTATGACTAGATTAAGGAGGAAGGATGTGTTTATGCCTAAAAGTGTGTCATAGGGTTTACATAGTGTTTATAACACTTATCATTTATAGATTCAACAAATGTATTGCATGAGTAGTTGGATGTGATCTTTTTGATATCTTTGGTGGAATAATGACAAAGCAATTAACTGTTTCATCAAATGACAATATAACTAGTTGTTGGGAGAAACTATGGACTTAAAGCTTACTTATGAAATATGAAAGTAATTTGAACTTATTATAGTGAATTATGATTAGAAAATATAGTCTAGAGTCTAATATATCATGTTTATTTAAAATGAAAACCAAACAACAATGATTTGATTAAAAAATAAGCAAAAGGAAGGGTACGGCAGAGAAGAAAGGTATCTCTGATCTTTAGTCCAAACATTATGACAAAGATTAAATTTCATGTAAAACATGCACTAAAACCAATATATGACATGTAATAGATAAAGGCACAAATCCTATTATATACTAGGAAAATGTTTAAGGATTTTTAAACAATGCAAATAAGAACTCAAATTCATTTTAAGTATATGCTTCAACAATAAAATAACTTGAGCACATCTTCAAGAGAAGTAATAGAAACTAAATGAATCTAAAGTCTTTCAATTAACCTAACATAAGCATAAATTGAGAACTTTGCATTCACACATGTAGAACTAGGATTCATATAAGTTATTCAAATCTAAACTTCAAACTAGATGTTTGAGGAAATAGCCATGATAATAAAATACACAAAATAATATGAGAAAACCCTTGTATAATTCCCTTTCTTGCATTAAGTATCTCCAAATTAACATAGTGGTTATTGATCTAAAACTCCCTCACTTTTATAGATGATAATACCCCTTTTATACAAGGTTTTGAGGTATGTCGGTCAATCATATCAAATGATAATTACATAAGTGTCAAGGACAACTATAATTTTACAACATTTTAGAAGAAGACATTTTAAAAAATTAACTAACCTATAATCAATGTTCTTTACATGATGCACATTCTTTTACAAAATAAAATATTCTCCTTTCAAATGATATACATGTTTTCTTATTAAAAAAATATGGCAAGTCAACATAATTGACTTTGAGAAGCTCCGTCAATTGTATTATTATAATTTTACTATTTCATCTTCATTGCCTTATCATGTTGTTCTTTAGTCAATCTACAATTGATGATAGGATCCATGAATAATTTCTCTTGATCTGTCAAGTCGTTCAAGTTTTTGTCAGCTCTATCCATTTCTTCCTTGATTCTTCTCACATCACCAATCTTCTCCTCTATAGACATGATCATATCTAAGATTATTTTATTATCTTCTCATATTATGCCTTGGATTTTGTTATTCACTTATTACATTAATTGATTAGCCCTATATTTGAATTCATCTTTTATTATCAAACCCATAGGACTAATAGTAGTTGGGTCTTTGATCAAGCCTCTTAGTATATCACCATTTTACTCTTTAACTACTTGAAGTCCTTAGAAATATCCTCCATTCATTTGGACCATTTTTTCATATCCTTTATAATCTATAACAAGATAATCGTAGCCATGTTTAAATGTGCCAAGATGAATATTTTAAACTTAGGAATTTGAACCTCCATCAATACATTGATCAATTATTTTACCTCATTTCTTGAAGCCTACCATTGATTGATCTATTGCATAGCCATGTAATGTTGCTTTTTTACCATGTAATTCTTCAACCTTATAGCTTTTATAAAGCTAAATGTGTCATAAATTATTATTTCAAACTTAATGACCATATCCTCTAGCATTGATAGGATAGATTTTTCCTCTAAGTTCTTTTGCTACTTCAAGATTTTGATAGTAGCTTACAAGTATTATGATTGTGCTTGAGCCATATCCAAGACATCCTCCTCAAATATTGGATCCTCACCAAGTCTCCATCCTTTCTCCTAGGTCAAATTATTCAAGGGTTCCATCTTTTGATATATGATTTCTTCACTAAACAATTTGACCACACTTAAAGGTTGTGTAATAATTACCTTTGGCTTATTTGCCTTTGGAACAATGGTCATCTCAGCTTTCCTTTTAGGGGTGATAATAACCATCAATTCTAAGGAATTTACCCTATCTATCTGACTTATTCAACCCTTTCCACTTCATCTATAATATATCTCATAAGTCATAGATGACATCCTAAGCACATCCTCAATAGACTCATTGGGGTCCAATGCTATCATATGTACCTCCTATTAAGGTAGATTTTATTTTGATGATTCTAAAGATTATATAAATATTGAAATAGAATCAATTTCATTTGGCCTTCTCTACTCATGCCTATGATATGTTAGTGTCTCTACTATGGAAAGATTAGAAGAACCTACATTAATCAAGTGATATTGCTAGGGCCTAGTTTCTACCTATCCTCCATATTTTGGTCCCTATTGAATTTAGACTCTATCCTTATGTTGTTCTACTTTAATCTCTTATAAAATTCATAGCTTGAGGATGATTTAATATATATGAACTCAAATGGACTAGGCTCATGATCATATGTTACATTCAAAATACCCTTGATCTTAAAATGTTTTTTTACTCTCCCATAAGGGTCTCATTGTCTAAGATCATCAATTTTTGGGTTTAAATACAACATATCCTTTGATGTAGCCATAATATGGTCCCACTACCTAAAGATAGTCTTACCAATTGTCATAGGGAAGCTATGTAGGAAACCCTTCCTCTTGGTTTTACAAAAGCCATCAATCCCATTTAAGATATAGTAGGCCACCTCTTGTTTTAATAATTTATCAGGTACATTAATGGGTAATTTGAGAAGAGAATTTTGAGTTATTTCACTTATTATAATAGTATATTTAGGGTATAACTATATATCCCCAATTGCTTTAACATATTTCTTGATCAAAGGGCTTACTCTCTCTATAGGAATACTAGTTATAGCTTGACTTAATTCAATGTAGACACAATCATAAATGAACTAGATGTGGTCCCTATACTTATATATGTGCAATTTGGAATAGTATTAGGAAACAATATGAGTACCACTTGGAAACCATTCTCTCTTGTTCAAAATATTTGTGGTTGCACATAAGTAATATAAAATATAGGATATCATGTAAAAATTAGTCTTCTTCCTATGCCTAATTTCATATATTTGTCTACTCAAGAAGATGTTGATTATCTCACTCAATAGAGGAACTATCACCTTTTCAATGATGAAGTAAACCATGGGTACCCACATTGGCTCTATATATGATATAATTGCACACCCATAAAACTTATTCAACATTGTCATTACCATCCTAATTTTAGGTCTAAATTGACTTATTGTGATATTCTTTGTAGGGTTTATAACAACCTAGTTATGAAATTCTAACCACATAGCTAGGGTATCCATCATGTAATGTTCTTTAACCCATGAATTAATGTAGGTTATGTCAATTTGGAGCTTAGGTAATTTTTAATATGACTCAAAGGAAATTAGAGAAATGTAAACAACTTTCCTCAGATTATATTCATTAATCAACGTGACTTTATCTATTTTAGGAACTTTAAAAATGAAACCAAGAATATCAATGCAATGAAGTACCTCTAGTTTTAGAGCTACATATTCAAGTCTAGTCATTTGTATGGCTACACTATCATCATATAGTATCTTTTTTGAGAGGATATTCTCTTCTTCCTTAGTGATCATTGGCTTGTTTTCAATTGTCTAAAAAAATTTGGAGTAAGTATTATCCCCTATGTTCAGAGTATCAAATACAAACTTGGTGTCCTTAAACACTCATCCTTCAACATATAATTTCATATATAGCTTAACTTCTTACTTTTAAACATGTTTATGAGTCACCATTTCTATAATTCCAATCAAATTATCCCTTTGTAGACAATAATCCAAATCTTCCGGCTCAATCATAGTGAATTCAAAGATAATTAGGGCTTTCCATACACCCTTAAGGCTTTTAGAGGTTCACATAAGGATTTAATGGTGGTGAAATAGTTCTAAATGTGAGATTTGATGGCTTATATTGCATTTCTATTGCACATTTATACCTTTCACATGCTCAAGTCCAAAATATATTCTTATAGGGTGTGTTATACCTATGTGGCATTATCATGTCATATTGTTCATTTATTTAAAATATGACCATTTGTCACTTTTGAACATGTGTCATTACTTTATGCATATTGAAGCTTGATCAATTCTCACCATAAATCTCTTAATAAGTCTTCTTATCCTTGACTTCATCATAGGCCATTGTTCTCCCATCTAAGCTTATGAGATCATGACACTTGACAGCTCCATAGGCTCTCTATGTACTTTACAAATAATATTTATCACTTGAATACTCTTGAACCATGTGGAAGCATCACATTTAATCTAGACTATTTGAACTATTGACTCTACTCATACCATTTATCTAATCAAATACGAGCCATTGATATTATTTTTATGGGATTAAACATGCTCTATTGATCTACTTATTCATAATATCAAGCATGGGCCATTAATTTTCTTGATCAATTTTAAATATTGTGACACTTTTCACTCTCACATTCCACCTTAGGATCTTTGACTTGTTGACATTTTCTTATCATCATATTTCTATTACTCTATTAAATGTGCACTGTCGATCTCCAGGCTTGACTTATTAACTCTAGCTCTACATCCACGTGCTTTTTATTTTTTTTAGATTTGATGAGATTGTGATATTTGTCATCATTGCACTACTCCTCAAGATATTTGACATTTTTACTTGAAAATTTTCTTTCACACCATTTATCTTCGATATGAGCTCCCGAGATGTTGCCACTTGGCAATACCACATTTAATTCATTCTTGCCAATAATAAAATAGGTAAGGTAAGGATTTAGGAGTATAAATAACTTAGGATAAAGTTTTATACTAAGGTTTTAGTCCTATTAATAAACACTATTAGATATTATATTAAATTTTAAACTATGATTAAAATATAATAAAATGTTCCCATATAAATTTGAATCCATTTTTAAAAAATCCCACATAAATATGAATTTATTTCAAAATTAAAAATTAGATAAAATACTTAGACTAAGGATTTTTAACATCATTTAAACATGGAATTAATCAATAAATTAAGACCAAATGTTAATATATAAGGATCAAATTAGATCATATTATTTAACCAACTAAAGGTTAATATGACATTGAAGCATAAACCCTGAACACTATTTATTCACACAGAACTCCACTAAACCTTTAACATGAAAACACAAGAGTCAAATGTTAGTGACATTGGATTAATTAAAACAAGTATTATATGTAAACATGCTAAATAAGCCAAATGAGAACCATGATATTCAAATAATGCACTTTGATTAACTTGAATGCACAATTTGTAACATAATTTTCAAACTTGAACAAGGGTCTTAATTTTTTATAAATGGGGGTATGTTGGCCTCAAAAAATGGAAAATTTGGGGGAGGGGGATCATAGCAATATGTTAAAACTCAGATACTCTTTGTTTAAATTAATAGCTATACTAATCATTCCACATGATCAAGTACAATCATTAAGATCAATTCATCATTAAAATAAGTTTTATAAATATAGAATTAGATTCTAACATCAAATCTTTGTCATGTTGTGTGTGTGCTTCGATTCATTAATTTATTTTCATGGGATTAAGAGAACAAATTATAGATTTCATGACCTTAATAATTAACATTAACTTATAGCATATTTAGATATTCATTTATGAATCATGCTTTTAGGAAAGGGGAAGGCTTGGGCATTGCTTTGTTTCTAGACAAACATCCATATCCATGATATAGATACTTTTGGCTCCACTCAAGGCCTTTCTACACTACCAACTAGGGGCCCATATCCCTAGTTGAGATTACTAGAACCACCTTTCCTTAGAAAGATTTTGAATTTTCAAAAAGGCTCTTATTTTTGTTTTTTTCAAATATATTTAGATTTCTAACAAATTTTGGGAACCAAAATTGGCTAGGTTTTAAGATTTTTTTCAAATGTCTGATCTTCATCCAATCATCCTTGGTCATAAACTACATGCTAGTCAATAATATTATTTAAGTTTTAACATGAATTTGCTCCAATGATTAAAAATTTCACTCAAGAATATGTAATCCTTATCATAATATGACCTAGATCATAACAAGGTTTAAGATTTATAAAACAACTAAATTAGATATCAATATTCACCAATTTCTCCAAATCATAAAATCAAGCTCAAATATTAAAAACACATGATCAACCAATATTTAAGAGTAATAATTACATTCTTGATTTGAGATGTTCCTTTGAGTAACTACTTGTATTGGAGCTTGAAACTATCTTGAAAAAGACTTATTAAAAGTATGGAACAAAACAAAACAAAATAAACACACAATAGAAAACAAGCAAACAAATATTTACAAACACTATATATAAACAAAGAATAAGAAATGAAACAAATCTAAGTCTACCTATACTGACTCTAACTAATCTTACAAGTTACTCCATAAAAACTTCAAGTGGAACAACAAAGAAATAATGTTTGAGGTATAACCCATTAGTTGCCAAAGTGAACTCTACTCCCTATAATTATTTGAGTCTAAAGGTGTTTTCTCCCAATGTTTTATTAATTTGATAAGGGCCAATCTAAAAAGGAGTGAATTTCCCATTTTTCCCTTTTGGCTCTAAGGCTTTGTCCCATAGGAGAACTAGGTATCCCTGTATAAACACCTTAATTTTTGAATGTTTATCAAACCATCTTTTGACTGTGGTTTTATGTCTACTAAAGTTGGAAAAATTATTCTTCCCTTGCATCTTCCATTTTAATGATGTCAAACAACCTTTAATTAGCATACTTTTGGTCTTCTTCCATATACACTTGCATGAACTTGTAGGTTGTCAACTTGAGAGTATTGGAAATATTGGCTCTTTACCATATGCTAATAGGAATAGTGATGATTTTAGATCTTACTTCACTCTAGTTCTATATACCCAAAGAGCATACTTGAGTAATTTATGTCATGTTCTTGGTTGTTGAATGATATACTTTTTAATTACTTTCATTAAATATTTGTTTGTTGAATCTAAGACTCCATTACCTTGAGGGTAATTATTGGATGAGAACTCAAGAATTATTTTATTATCATAGGCCCACTTAGTCATCTTAATATATATGAAGGATGATCCATTAACATAAATTAATGATACTAGTGTTGCAAATCCTATGTAAATGTTCTCTTTTAAGAACTTGATTACATCTTCAATTTTACATTATTTTATTGCCAATGCTTTTGTCCAGCTGGTACAATAATCAATATTAATAAGAACATATTTGTGTCCATATAAGTAATTAGGGTTATTCACCCCTATAAATTAGAAACCCCATTGATCAAAAGGTTCATCAATTAACATTGGTTTTAATGGCATAGCTGATTTCGGTTCCTTCATGTTGAAAATTTGGCATTGATGGCATTCTCTAACATGCTTATGTGCATCCTTGAATATGGTGTACCAATAATATATTTCCATTAGGATTTTATGAGCTATTATTTTTCCATAGGGGTGTCCATTCCCATGATTCTAAGGAAAAGTACTCAATATCTTAGCTACTTCTTCTTTTAAAACACATCTTAAGTATATACCTTCATATTTTCTTCTAAAGAGTACCCCATCCTTAATAAATAAATGTGTTGCCTTGAGCCTCAAATCTCTTCTTTGTTCTCTAATCATACCTATAGGATAATAAACATTGATTATAAAATGGATAATTATATCATAACAATCAATTGGCTAGAATGGTTGTTGATCAACCTGCATGACATTCACTTTATGATTAGTATTATAAATCATTTGAATCAACACTTGACACATTACCAACTTGGTGTTTTTCATCTCAAGATCATACTCTTGGTGTATAGACATCCATTTACTTGTCTTTCCTAGTTCACATTGACTAAGCATAAGTTTAATGGTAGGGTATACAAATATTGCATGGACTTTATTCCTAAGAATATAGTGTCTAAACTTTGTAACTGACTTAATTAAAAAAAAAATTGTTTGTTAATTAGGGAATAGTTTAACTCAAAAATATCAAAGTTAGTGATCATAAATGTAACTATATGATCAAATTTATCTATTATCTAAGTTAAAACAAAAACTATAGTATTTTCTAAATAAAAATAATAAAGATAAAAATCTTTTATAAAATTAGGACTTATAAACAATGGTACCTATCCTATTGCTTCGTTAATGTCCTTGAAGGATTTGTTTGTCTCCTCATTCCATATAACCTTGTCATCCTTCTTCAACATGTCATTAAGTGGCTTCATAATTTTTACAAAACAAAAAATGAACTTTCACACAAAATTCATTTTCCCAAAAAAAAGACTTTAAATCTTTTCTACTATTAGGGGGTTTTATCTTGGATATGGCATCAAATTTATCAAGATCTATAGAAATCCCATATTTGGTTATAACATGTCCTAGTAACTTCCATTATATAACATAAAGAATTATTTTCTTAGGATTAATGAAAATTCTATACCTTCTATAACATTCAAATACCACTATAAATGCATAATATGATCTTACCTATTTTTATAAAACATGGTTAGATCATCCATATATATGAAGATGCACTTACCTATGATACCTTGAAAGTCATGGTCCATATCTCATTGAATAGTTACTCCTACATTTATTAGTCCAAAATGAATTATCATGTATGAAAAAAATCCCCATTTTTTTGTAAATGTAGTCTTGATCATGTCCTCCTTGTTTACAAGTACTTGATTATAACCTAAAAAACCATCTAAGAAAGACATCATAGAAGAAACACTAATAATTTGAATGACTTAGTCAAGGGAAGGTAAAGGATAATTATCCTTTTCTGAAGATCTATTCAAATTTATAAAGTCTATGTATAATATAATTTATCCATTCTTCTTTTTAACTGGTATTAAGTTAACTACCTAGGTAGAATGTCTAATTGGAAACACCATTTTTTCATCTAATATCTTCTTGACCTCTTTATAGATCAATGTTTATAAAATAGGTTTGACTAGTATTTTCTTTTGTTTGAAAGGTTTTCAAGCTTATTTTGATAGAATGGTATGGGTAATGACTCTAGGATCAAATATCTTAAGTCTTCATAAGACCATGCTATAACATATTTATACTTGTTCAGCAACTCGTTAATCCTTTTATACAATTCATTTGTGCATGATGTACCAAATTTACTATCTGAGGTTAACCTTGAGTTCCAATGTAACCTAAATTATAATATTTACCGCTCACTTTAAGAACTTTACCAGTTTCATCTAGCTTGTCTTGATTAAATAATATTTCTATTATAATAATTCCTTTGGGAATTACGTTTTCATTAAATTAAATAATGTTTTCATCAACTTTGTCTTCACCAAGATAATTTTCATTGACCTCATCAATGATGTGAGACTTGAATACTCGTGATTTGTTCATGAAATCTAGGATCTATTGATCAACACTAAATATTTCAAATGATTGACATTATCAAGAATCAAGTGATATGGAACCAATTCAATGCTAAGGTTTCTTATTTTAGAATCTTGACTTGGAATAAGATTGGATGTGAGGCTAGCTCATCGACAAGCTTATTCTCTTATATAGGAATTGAAACAATGTTAAAGCATCAACGTTCTTAATCAAGTCCTATACTCTAAACTTATATTTCTTAAGATATGAAAATTTGTATTGGTACCTGCTTCTAACCTGATTAACTACTAATTAAGAATCACAATAGACTAGTAGTTCTTTGACCTTATGTTTGATGTAAAATTGTAATCCTAAGATTAAAGCTTCATACTATACCAAATTGTTAGTATAAGGAAACTAAAGTTTGTAAGAAGTATTAAATTCCTTCCCAATGGGATTTATTAAAACAATTCCTACTCTAGATCATATTTACATATAGTACCATCAAAATATAATTTCCACAGTCTAGACATAGCATGATTCTTTAGAGTCACATACTTGAGGAGTGTCAAGGGAATAAACTCCTATCTAAAAATTAACCATGTTGACCTTTTCATTTGTTGCATTATAATTATTGACCATGTGATTCATCTTTGGTTTCCTTTCAATTTGAATTTGATTGGGAACTCCCTTCCATGGTATCCACATGTGATAATAGTTAGTTGACATGTATTTTTATAAATATTTGGTCTAATATCTACTTAGCAGCATCCCATAAACATATGAAATGTCCACCACTTGAATATCTATGAATTAATGTATCCTTGGCTCTAAATCAAGCTACATATGAACATTCAAAAATTCACCCATTACCTTAACTCTTGATTTCTATAATTAAGTAAATATTCTATCAAATTTAATAGGAATTATATACACAATGTTTTCAAATTTTATCAAATACTAACACTTTACATCTTGTAGGAACCCATTTAGATTTTATCTATCTGAGTTATTGACCTAAGGGGTGCATTAGGAAAGGGATAGGTAGAATTTTTTTGATTTTCAAGATTGTTATCTCTTATTTCCACATATTATAAATCAACCCAACTCTTAAAACCATTCCTTAAGCTATTACTCCTCCATTACATACTACTCCAGTATTTCTTCTCTTTCCATCCCTCTTTTCCTCACCTTAAGTCCCTTTTGTCAGTCAGCTATATTGGGTCAAATGAGTTGACCCTTTATAGTTTTAAGATATTTTCACTTAGGAATTAGGTTGGCCTTTGGTTGACCTAGCTCGGGACCTAGTGAATTATTATATAAAATTGTACTAGGTTGACTCAGTTCACCCTGTTGACCAAAATATTTGGAAGGGTTTAGGGTTGAATCTACTTATATATAAAAGATCATTTCATCATTATTTCAATATGTAATCAATATTTATTACTCACTCATTATTTTTTATAATCTCCTCATCCACCATTATACTTGAGGGTTCTTAGCTTAGGTTTTCTACCTTGAGAATCTAGTCTTGTGAATAAGTCTTGGATGCTTCGGCCTTTCTTAGTGATCCTTAAAAACCACAAAAACCTCTTACAAATACCCTTTATCAAATGGAGATATTGAGTCTCAACATGTTCACATTTAGGTAAGTATTATCTAACTTTTATCCTCTCTTTAGTAGATAAAAGTAGCATAAGTATCAGATTTTAATAATATTACTCTTTATATTCCATGTATTAGGGTATTACTCATACTTATCTTAATTTAGATTCTCTTATGTATGTTTCAATTATTTACTAACCCTTAATGTTGTACCACAATCTTTGGTGATCACTAGATTAGATTTATTTTACTTATTATTAGTATAGGTGAAATATTAAAACCTAGGACCCCCTTAGGGTTATTGAATTATTATGTTAGATTTGAGGCTTTAGAACCTCCTTAGCATAGTGTACTGTGATAAATTATCCCCTAATTAGGTTTAGAAGATCCCCATATTGGTCATGTTCCTATTTAACAAATGTATTCCTAATTGAAAGTATAGGTATGATCTATCTTCTATGAGTTAGGATTGATTTATAGACATGATAAATTTATAATTACATACATTATGGTAAACTCAATGTGAACTAAACCTTGTAGTATTTTTTCACTTATTTTTCATTATTTTATCATATATTTTCCATACTAGGTTGACTACATCAATACAGTTCTAACTTTTATGTGCAAGTTTAACACATAGTCGCATTCAAATGACTTTGTTATTTTTGTGTAGGTTTTTTTTTGGTATAGGATATTAGATCGACGTATTCAACCTATTATAATGTTTTAGACTTTTAGACATCTAATCTAGACAACTAGGTCAACCCAATAGACCATGTACATTTTAGACACTCAACAATAGGCTTCTACAAAGCTAGATCAACCTAATTAACTGTTTTAGTAGGATATACAAGCATTTATCATGGGTTTTTTACAATAATCTATTTTTTTCATCTTTAGACTCACTAAGGTCCTTTATATCCTTTCTCTCCTTTTTTATAGTATTTCCTTTCATAGTTTTCATTTTTTTTAAACTACCCCTATACATACAACTGGATCGACCCTATCAACCTAATTCTATATTCTGTGTTCTTTCTAGATAATTAGGTTGACCTTGTCAACCCTATTCATTTTCAAACCTTTGTTTCCATAGTATAAAGGAGACACTATTGACCCTGTTCTATAATCTATGCATACATTATCAACAACATTGACATTGTACCATGTTTCAAAGTTGGAATTAACCTTTATATGCTAGTAATTAGCTCACACTTTCATTTCTTGTTTCTTGCATGCTTAAAATAGATCACATAGTCTAATTAGGTGGTTTTCAATATACCATTTATTTTCACTATTTTATTCACATATGACCAAATCACAAAATCTTAAATGAGCACTTTAATATTTTTTTACCCAAAGCCTACCTACTTAGATTTCATCACTAAAGGGGAAGCCAACTTGGTTTTCTATCCAATTATAAACACATGGTTAATTCTATATTCTATCTAAGAACCCAAGACCCTTATTACTGTAGTGTGTGAAGTGAGGGGGTAGGCCCCAATACCAAGCCTATACCATTTCCAATAGAGATCCCTTTTAGCCCAAACTTCCTAAAAAAATCTTTATATTATTTTTTAGTTCCTTGCTTACAACCAACTTCTTATAACATTTAAAATTATACTCTAAGAATCTAACAACTTTCAGGTTAATGATCTAGTAAGATTTTACTTTCCAAGTTGATTACTTGCTCTTTGCTCAAATTGTATTTTATTTTACAAAAAATTACAATATCCAATGTTGGTGCAAGGTTTTGGGTTATGTACCTCAATTAGATCACCCTCATTTATCTAATTGATTACTTGTTTCCATTTAGTTCTTGATTTTATAAATACTTGAAAATTTATGCTTATCTCAGTGCATGGTCATTTCAGTTGACACATTATGTTATAAGTTGTCTAATTTTTCTTGTCTATTGTATTTGGTTGACCTAGTCAACTATATACACTTTTTTAGCCTCTATTTACTATGCTATTTTGACCTAGTCAGCCATATACTATTTACAGTCTCTATTATGATAGGTCAACCTAGTTGACCCTATATTATTTTTAGGACCTATTTTTATGCTAGGTCAACCTAATCAGCCCTTTACTATTTTCTACCTTCCCTATTTACTAATTTATTTCCCTATCTTTACTTATTAGCATTATTTTCATTTCTTTCCAATCATAATGGATTCTCCTATCAGAATCTTCTTAGATAGATTAAATCCATTTAGATACTCTATGGGATGTTCATTTCTCCCTCTGTTTTCTTCCCAAGATGATCATCACTCTTGGGACACCTCTTCCCCTCTTTCATCCATGACTTATAACATGGTGAAAATTACACCTTAATATGAAGTTGACTCCTCTTCAATACAAGGTTTTAACCTTTAATCCCCAAACACTTAATGAATCTCTTGACCATGCTAAACATTAACACTTTCTCATGAAGCAATTTGAACCTAATCCTAAACTTATACAGGATATTTTCAAACATATCCCAATGCTATCACTAGTAATACTTTTTAACTTGGATAATAAGTTGTTATAACTAATATACCTTCACCTTATCACACACCTCTTTTAGTTATGTTAGCCAATTTTGGCCCACATACCAAGCTTTTACCTAGATACATCAACTAAGAAGAGTTCCTACTTGATTAAGTGATCAAATGGCTTGGAAGTAGGTATAGGATTGTAAGGTGAAAAACATCAATAAATTGTCATGGTGATCATGTCCTTAAAGATCCAATGGTGAGTGGCAACTTGATAGTGTCAGTGGGTCCCAAATATCCAACAACATATATTGGATCATACATTGAAGATTAATAGTGAGCATCAAGTTAAACTCTTAGTGTATCCAAAGCTGAATGCATGAATACCAAGTGGCATTATCTCATGAGTTCAAAAAAATCTAATAGTGTGTGGTAACTCATAAAGATAGTGGGTCCAATCAAATTGATGGTGCATATTTCATCATATAAAGCTAGATCAATAGTGAGAGATGGGTCTAAAAGGTCATCTAAACTTGAAGACAAGTGCATAAATGACAAGTGTCTCAACTACATTAAATTGGTATAAGATCTATGGCTTGTGTCCATCCATACAAAATGATCCAAGGGTGTATGAGAGAGAAGATATAATAGTTCTCATCCAATGTGGATCACAGATCGATGGCCAATGATGAAGGTCAAAGGTGCCATAATCTCAAAGGCCCAGATTAAGATCAATGGCTAAAATAAAAAGCTAAAAGCCAAGGATTTCATAGAAAACATTTTCAACCTATGTCAAAATAGAATAAATTATTGCAAGGATCACCCCATCACCATTAGATATCAATTGAATGTCACAAGCAGATGTAATCATACAGTCAAGATGGTTAATGATAAGGTTATGATTCCATTAAACCTTAGGACCTCTACTTGAAGATTTAAAACTTATGTAACCTATTTTCTAGGGTCACAATATTGTTTCATGACTATGATCATAAATATTTAAAGAGGATCTATGTAGATAATGAGTCCTTAATTTCCATAATGCTCAGAGGCCAAAATAAATATTTCTAGACCTAATATAGATCTAAGGGTGCCAACTAACTGTTGAAATGAGATCAAGCAACTTGCATATCTCTATTATAATAATGACTATAAAAAACCAATAAACTAGATTGGTTTCTAATATAATATAGACCTATGATTAGGTTTGAGGTATGGGTCATATGCATGATTTTGGAGAAGTGTATTTCTATTAACATGACTATTTCCTTGAAAAAAAATAGGTACTTACTACCACTCAAATTAGACAAAGTGATGGCTTTGTCAGGCTCAAGTATATAAAGACATTTACCTCATAATGAAGAAAGTGGAGATAGCATGGAGGATCAAAACAAATATAGTTGGTGATTAGAGAAGAAATGCATTGATTTTGTTTAAAACCATAAAGATATTTTCTTTAACAGACTTAGTTATGACTCATCATGTAAAACAAACCCTTGTCTTCTAGTGGATATCTCAGGCAATGAGAATAACATGAAGACTAATTGGAACAAATAGAGGTTAACTTATTGATGAAGGGATAGTTCAAATTGGATAACCTGTTAGAGAATTCATTGAAAGGGGGAAGCTCATTAATTTTTCTTGGTTAATGTGTTCCCTCTTTTCTCTTCCCCTTTTCTAGATATTACCCATTCTTTCCCATTTTAAAGATATCTATCCCTCTCTTGGGCATGACTAGACTCTATAAAGATTGAGGTTTGTAACCTCATGAAATGAATCTATGACTATTTCACATTTCATGATTCTAGTATAGTGCGTTAATGTCAATTTGATTTTCATATGTGGTAGAAATTTCTTCCTTGCCAAGTCTAGAGCTCACCTAGCTACTAGTCTATCTTGTTATGAATGTAATGTTATTGTTTAATTTCATTTGAATGAATCCAACATGTGGAAATATTGATTGGTTAGTTCTTTAAATTATACCTTTCCATCACTTCCCTCAAGTTTTGATCAATTAGTGAACCTCTACAAGAAATATTGATCTATAAAAGACTTTGGAGTTGTATATCTAGTCACTTTTTTGTCCCATTAGTGTTTTAGAAGCTCATGTAGGAGTATATGAATAATCATTTTAGGTGCATCACTAAAATTAGCTTAGATTTCCCTTTTAGTTATCTCTCTCCCCCTTTTCACCCTATCATTAGTAGGTTTTAATGGAAATGAGCTAAGTGATACATCAGAGGAGCTAGCCTCATTAAAAATCATAGAGGTATGACCTAAGATTAGTTAACCTAGAGCTTAGGGTCATTCCCATGTTGGACTACATTTGAGTAGAGGAATTGAACAATATTTTCTCAACTAGTGTGCAATCCATGTCTCCAACAGTTATATCATGCCTGATGGGAGAATATTCAAAAGACTAAAAATATTTTTGGTGTATCTTTCCTCTAATAATATTTTATAATCAAGAAAGTTAGCACCAATGGTGAATCTAAATCAAATCATCTAGTTAAAATCAGCCCAAGTATGTCTCATTGAAAATTTTAATTAGCTCTTGCATCTTATTTGACATATGAGGTTTATATGAATAACTATGGTGGATACCCCTATCATTCACCTCCTTATAAATAGTTCTAACATGATCCTCACAATCCATAAGAGCATAATTAGCCTTACCAAGAATTATATCAAAGCTATGATAAGCCTTATAAAGTTTCTCATGATCCTTATTAACAAGATCATGTATTTGTCCTTCCTTATGGCCCATATAAGCCCTACCATGATCTTTATAAGCATTATGGTGAGCATCTCCAACCATTTAAATATCCTTACCAATATTATGGTGACCCATACCAATCCTATGATAACCCTCATGAATCATGTTTTCTTCCTAATTAGACCTATCAAGCCCCAAAGTAATCCATCTCAAACTTCAAGAAAACTCTGTTTAGCTATGAAAAATAGATGATAAGCATAGATACCAAAAAGTGATATGGATAGGAGATTTCAAAGAATGAGAGCTAATTTTTAGTAGATAAAAATTTATGTTCATCTTTCATAAAGCAAGGTCACTCAAAGTTTAGTTCTAATGTTCTAGACATTAGTGGTATAATAGTAAACATTGAACAGGTCTAATAGTTTATGAGGAACCCTAGGGTCATCATAACCATCATCATGTTCCCATAGAGCTACCATTTTCCCTTAGTTAATGCCAAACTATTATCAACCATAGCCCTTAAAATTCCCTTCAAACCTCGACTAAAGTTTCTACTTGGAATTATATCTAAGAGAGGCCTCATGAGGCTAAACAAGCATGTTTTTAGGAGACTTCGTCTTCAGTTTTGTAGGGAGACATATCTAACCAATTGGTCTATGAATTTGATGCCAGTTTAGCCAAGAAAATTGACTTTACAAATTAGCATCTCTAGCATTTAATAATAGTTGTAAAGGAAACATAACAACAAAATCCTTATTTATCACCCATAATAACAAGTGCAGAAGTAGAGGTTTCTAAACCTAAGGTCATGACTTAAAATCAGACTCAACAATCAAGAAAGAAGGAAGAATAATTAGGCATAATCCAGGATGCTTAAGTCAAGATCAAGTAGGAGATCATCTAGCCTCCACTCTTTTCCACTCCAAAGCCCAAAACCTTTCCTTTATGGAAATATATTTAAGAAATAGTGTAGCATAAAGAAGAGGTGAATATGATCCAAGAGGAGCATCTCGATGATAAAAATAAAGTATATATGTTAACTTTTATGGATCCTTCTCATCTTATTAAGTACTTTCAGGGATATACCATGCCACTTTTAGAGTAAGAACCTCTTATTTGTAAGGCAAATGAATAAATTTTAGCTAAGGAGATATAAAATAAAGGTGACTTGAGTGATCAAGAGGAAGAAATATTTATTGTGACACCACTTGGGAAGGACAAGCATGATTTTATCTTTCATAATGTCAAAAAATATGAGATAAAAGCTAAGATAAAGTATAAGAACAAGTGCAAGAAGAAGAATTTTTAGTTATGCAACAAGAAGGCATTTCTTATGATCCTCCTAATCACCTGAAAGCTATCTCACCTTAAGAAGCTCCTTAAGAGCCTAAAAAAATGACCATTGGTGAATGCAATCCATCCAAAGAAGATAAGATTAAAGGAAATTATGATTATTTATGGAAGCAATATATGGATATTTAAGATTAATATCAAGATTTTTAGTGTCTCATACTTTGCATGGAAGATCTTAAAGATAAATAAATTGATAAATTATTCATTTTAGCTGACAAGAAGAGCAAATTCATGAAGATGGGAAGAATGAACATGTGTTCACTAATATATTACCTCAAATTTTTATTTCTAAATACCAATAAAATGATGAAATTATGCCTTTTAACATGCCACAAGAAGTTAATCATGAAGATCTTGCCAAGTCACCATCCAATGTGGGGTAGAATCAATATACAATAGAAGACATATCAGATCATAATCAACCTATGAATGAGGTATAATTAGTATCCTTAATGCAATGAATAAGAATATGGGAGGAATATGATTTAGTCTTGGATCCATATCTTTAATCCATGTACTTGAGAATGGAGATAGCAGTCTCAATTGACTCATCAAAAAGAGGACCATCTAGTTAATCTTAATTTTAGAAGAGAGCTATCAAGAAAAAGAAAGCATGACTCAAAGTTTCAAGTTGAACCAAATAGATTTTAATCCAAAACTTAGAATTTATAGTTGATAAATATCTAAATAGCATAGAAATAACACAGTAATAATGAATTCTCTAAGAAGAGATGTAGTATTACTCAAGATCGCAAACAAATATATGCTTATCTCTAGGAAGAGATGTCTATCTTCACATTTTGGGTTACTTCTTCATTTATACACATTTTTAAAGCATGGGTATGATGTGGAAGGTCATAAATATCAAGGTATATTAATTGGTTTGACTTCCAAGATTTAAAACAATATAGAATTTGAGGAATTACTATTTTTAGACTGCACTACTAAAATTGAAATTTGAGGCACCTCCATTAGGTTTTCAAGGTTCAAAATTCATTGAGCTTATCTCAACACCATTTCATGATATTATCCTCATTCTTATCTTTCCAATGGTTCAAACGATGAGTCAATTAGAGCTACGGTGTAAAAGTTATGGCTCCCAAAAGTTCTGTCATCAATTGGGGTGGAACTATCACTCGAATTGTCACCTAAATTGGTGCCCAGATCATTCCTCCCTCCTTAAAAATTAATGGTCCCCATTGCATCAATTTTACCCATTAGGTGTGGTAGTTGTTTCTTGATTTTATTCTCTATGATCCACTCACCTTGATGGCTAAGCTGGCCCCTTTTGACCACTTGATAAAGTGGAATAAAACATCCTCTTGTTGTCTTCATCCAGGTATCCACAATCTGATCATCTTCTACTGGAGCAAAACTCTATAGATCAAGCTCATCAATGTCTATTTTTTTTGCTACAACTAAAGTCTCCAATAGAGGTGGGTGATATGGTTTGAGGAGTTCCACATTGAATATTGGATGCAGACCAAGGTAGGCTGGTAGGTTCAACTCAAAAGCATTTTCTACAACTCTTTTGGTGATGGTGTAGGGACCATATCTTAGAGGCCAAATTTTTCTATGTGGGCCTACAAGTCATTCCTTCTGAAGCCACAATCAAACCTTATCACCCATATAAAAATGGTGTGCAATACTATGTTTGTCATGGTGTTGCTTATACTTCTAATTCATCTTCTCCAAGATGTCATGAACTTGTTGTTGGATGTGTTGCATGTGTTCAATAAACTTTGTTGCTTTGGCTACCTCAAATCTTCCATGATGTGTGTATTCCATGATGGAAAATAGAATAGTTATATCAATTGGTGTCATGGGTTGGAACCCAAAACATACCTGGAATGGACTATGCTTGGTTGAGTTGTGCATCCCTCGATTATATCCATGTTGTATGAAAAGAAGTCCCTCATCCCATGTGCATGGATGTTTGGAGTGATACATCTAAATCATGTGAACAATCAAGTGGTTTACCACCTTTTTTGACCATTAGTCTATGGATGGAAGGCTATGGAATTCATTAGCTTAGTATCCATCATCTTCCATAGAGTGGACCAAAAGATGCTCAAGAACCTGCTATCTCGATCTGAGACAATGGACTTGGGGGGACCAAAATGGAGCCGTACATGACTAAAATATAGTTAAGCAGTTTCCTTAGCAGATATTTTTTTCTTACAAGTAATCACGATAGCCATTTTTGAAAAATGATCAACTACCACAAAAATATAGTCCTTATCATGTTTTAAAGTGGGCAAACCTGAGAGAAAATCCATTGAGACAAATTCCCAAGGCTTGGTTGGTTCTGACAATGGCATGTACAATCCTTGCTTCTTATTTGTTAGCTTGGCTATTGCACATGGAGTGCAAGATTTGAGATATCTTTCCAAATCCTTTTACATATGGGGCTAGTAGAAGTGTTTTTGAAGAACTACCAATGTCTTTTCAATACCAAAGTGTCTAGCTATCCTACTGAAGTGTGCATCCCATATCATCTTTTGTTGCTCTACAACTGGAACACAAATGTGCCCCATATGACAAAGGAAATTATCTTCCAAATAGAAATTAGAAATATGTTTACATTTTTGAAGTGCTTGATATGTATCAGCAAAGGTAGAATCTACTTTATATAGAGCACCCCAAGTGGCAATCTCATGTCCACATAGGTCAAGAACTATTGTGAGTGTAGTAATTGGTGGGTGGCTTAGACAATTTGTAGCTGTATTTGAGCTCCATTTTTTGTATTTGATTATTGGGTGGAATTGCTAAAGATATGTGGCCCACTTTTGGTGCCTCTCATTTCATAGTTCGCTTTGCATCTGGATGAATTCCAATGGTTTGTGGTTAGTGTGGATGACCATTTTTTCCCCTAAGATGTAGTGTTTCCATTGTTTACAAGCTTGGACAATGGAATAGAGCTCCTTATCATATGTTTGATATTTATTTACTATATTAGTGAAAGTTTCACTATGATATGCAATAGGATGGCCATGTTGCATGATGATAGCTCCCATGGCATATTTAGATGCATCTGTCATCAACTCAAAAGGTTGATGCAAATCTAGTAAGGCAAGAACAGGGGCTGAGCAAAGTTTGTTCTTCAAATTCTCAAATTCCCTTTGTTATATTTCACCCCACTTAAATGTAGCTTTAGCTCCTCCTTTATTCACTTGGGTTAGTGACCAAGCAACATGTGAAAATCCAAGAACAAACTTATGGTAGAAATTTGCAAGACCCAAAAAGCTATCAAGCTCTGTGAGGGTCCTTGGTGTGGGCCATTCTTGAATAACTCAAATCTTTTCTAGATAAACATGGACCCCTTCCTCATTCACAACATACCTAAGGTACTAAATTATAGTCATCTTGAGTGTGCATTTGTCAAGATTTGACAAATAACTTGTGCTCTCGAAGAGTTTGAAGCACCTTATGAACATGTTGCAAATGTTCTTCCCATGTTCTACTATAGATGAGTATGTCATCTATGTAGACAACCATAAATGAGTTGGTGAAGGGTCATAAGATGTCATCCATCATCTTCATGAAGGTTTTAAGTGTGTTAGTTAAGCCAAAAGGCATAAGCAACCATTCAAAGAGCCCCTCCTTAGATTTGAATGCAATCTTCCAAAAATCAGTGGGATCAATGGGAATTTGGTGATAACAAGATTTGAGATCAATTTTGGTGAAGAACTTCACACCACAGAGCTGGTCCAGTATGCCATAAATCTTGGGGAGAGGATAGCAATTCTTCACAGATATTTTATTCAAGGTTCGGTAGTCAATGAAAAGCCTCCATGTTCCATATTTCTTTAGTGCCAAGACAATTGGGCTACCACAAGGTGAAGAGCTTGGCCTGATGTGACCCTTTTGGATCAATTCTTGAATCTATATTTTTATCTCATTATTCTCCAAAATTGATCTATGATATAATGGACAATTAGGCAAAGGTGATTTTGGGATCAAATCAATAGAATTTTTTACCTAGAAATGTAGTGGAACTTTTGTGGGTGACTTGAATAAGTCATCATATTCTCTTGTGATTCATCCTATCCACTTTTGTTCTTGTGTTGATTGTGTAGTCAGGACTAGAACATCAACCTTCTTGGATTTTTGTGATTTGACCACCATGAGAACAAATTTCTTTATTTTCTCCACCAATCTCTTGCATTGCTTAGCACTAATCAGAGAGATAGATGTGGGAGGTGGTATCTCTGGTACCCTATAACATTGTGTTCCAAGAGTGAGGGTGATACTTTGGGTTTGTGATTCATAGATGCCATGTCACTCATACATGAATGGCTAACCAAGGAGTACATCACAGACATCTAGATTGACCACATCACACAAGACTTCATCTTGGAATGGTTTTATAGCATATGAAAGAAGACACTGATGGGTGACACAAAGGTCTGTCCTTGGGCTCAACCATCCAATACTATAGGGCTTTGGATGAGGCTTCATGGATAGATTTAGACTTTTCACAACTTTAGTAGAAATTAAATTCTTTTGACTCCCACTATCAAGAATGAAATGCAAAGGCTTACCTTTTACCCATAATTTGGAGTGAAATAATCTTTCCTTGTAATCTGATCTTTCCTCATGGGTTTGTGATGAAGTAATAATGGTGTTAGGCTTATCATCTATAATTTCTTCTTCATCCTCTTCAACTATGGGTTGTGTATGAGGCAGAGTAGTAGATGTCGAGTATTGTGACTCAGAAAGTAGTGACTTGATGGCTCAACATTATTCTTTGGAGTGAGTTCTAGTTTTGTGGTAATCACACCATTTTTTAGCCTTCCCCTTCTAGGATTTCTTATCCTAAAACTCTTTTTGCTTCCAATTTTGGCCTCATGTTCAACCTTCCTTGTCAGTTTTCCATTTCAAGGGTTGACTCTTCATATTCTTTTTCTTATGCTTCTGTTTAATCTTCACTAAAAATTTGTATGCCTCACCAAGGGTTTCCAAATTGAAGAGTTCCATTTCCCCCTGTATGTACCATTGTATTCCACCATGATATTTGAGAGTCTTATGTTTCTCACTTTCTTGAATGCCCAATCTTGCAGACAAAGAATTAAAAGTGTCTGTGTAATCTTGAACAAATTGGTCCTTACCTTGGCAAAGTTGTTGCCACTGTATGTATAAATCATCATATGCTCTGATGGGATAGTATTATTCTTTCACCACTTCCACAAAATCATCATAGGTAGGTTCCACCTCAAGGTTGATGTCATCTATACTGAACCTCTTTTTGTACACTTCCCACTAGTTTATCATAGGCAATGATGATTTCAAAAGAGAAAAAGTAATTTTTTCTCCATTGGTGAAATTATTTACAAAGAAGTAGGAAAACAATTGATCCAACAAATTTTCTATTCCATCAGCATTGATTTTGCCTTCAAATTTAGGAATATCAAATTTTACCTAAACCTTGAAGGGTGTTGGGGCACTGCAAGGATGTTCCCTAGATGAGGAGCCATGAAGTGGAGCTGCAGAGCTAGGATTTGCCATCAAAAGTGTTTAAAGAATTTGGGAAAATTATTGTAGCATCTTTACTTGTTTCCATTGGAGGGATTCATTCACCATTTTCTTAAAAGGATCAGATGTCTTAGTGTCATCTATCATTTGAAGTCATTTGGAGGGAACATGTGGAAAATTTGGAAGCTCTATTGTTTCCCACCCAAGCTTCTTGTAGCCTAACCTCATCCTCAAGATCATACACTCTCAAGACAAACCGCTCTAATACCACTAATCTAAAACTTAGAATTTATGGTTGATAAATATCTCAATAGCATAGAAATAACATAGTAACAATGAATTCTCTGAGAAGAGATGTAGTATTACTCAAGATCACAATACAAATATATGCTTATCTCTGGGAAGAGATGTATGTCTTCACATTTTAGGTTACCTCTTCATTTATACACATTTTCAAATCATGGGGAGGATGTGTAAGGTCACCAATCTTGAGGGAGATTAAGTGGTTTGACTTCTAAGATTTAAAAAAATACAAAATTTGAGGAATTACTATTTTTAGAAACTTATTATTTTTAGAATGCACTACTAAAATTGAAATTTGAGGCACTTCCATTGGGTTTTTGGGGGTCAAACTTCATTAAGAAGAGATAAATGCCATATCACCATGTTATCCTCATTCTTCGTTTTCCAATGGTTCAAACGGAGAGTCAATTGGAGCTACGGTGCAAAAGTTATGGCTCCCAAAAGTTTCGTCATCAATTGGGGTGGAACTGTCACCCGAATTGTCACCTAAATTGGTGCCTAGATCAATACCAAAGTGTCCAGCTGTCCTATTGAAGTGTGCTTCCCATATCATCTTTTGTTGCTCTATAATTGGAACACAAATATGCCCCATATGATAGAGGACATTATCTTGAAAATATAAATCAAAAACATGTTTACCTTTTTGAAGTGCTTGATATGTATCAACAAATGTAGGATTTGCTTCATATAGAGCACCCCAAGTGGCAATCTCATGTCCACATAGGTCAAGAACTATTATGAGCGTAGTAATTGGTGGGTGGCTCAGACAATCTATAGCTGTATTTGAGCTCCCCATTTTGTGTTTGATTATCAGGTGGAATTGCTAAAGATATGTGGCCCACTTTTGGTGCCTCTCGTTTCATAGTTTGCTTTGCATCTGGATGAATTCCAATGGTCTATGTCAGTGTGGATGACCATTTATTTCACCAAGATGTAGTGTTTCCATTGTTTATAGGATTTCAAAATGGCATAGAGCTCCTTATCATATGTTGGATATTTCATGACTGTATCAGTGAAAGTTTCACTATGATATGCAATAGGATGACCATGTTGCATGATGATAGCTCCCATGGCATATTCAGATGCATCTATCATCAACTCAAAAGGTTGATGCAAATTTGGCAAGGCAATAATAGGGGTTGAGCAAAGTCTATTCTTCAAATTCTCAAATTCCCTTTGTTGTATTTCACCCCACTGAAATGTAGCTTTAGATCCTCCTTTAGTCACTTGGGTTAGTGACCAAGCAACATGTGAAAATACAAGAACAAACCTATGGTAGAAATTTACAAGACCCAAAAAGCTATGAGGTTATATGAGGGTCCTTGGTGTGGGCCATTCTTGAATAACTCAAATCTTTTCTAGATCAACATGGACCCCTTCCTCATTCACAACATACCCAATGTACTAAATTATTATCATCTCAAATGTGCATTTGTCAATATTTGCATACAACTTGTGCTCTCAAAGAGTTTGAAGCACCTTAAAAACATGTTACAAATGTTCTTCCCATGTTTTGTTATAGATGAGTATGCCATCTAAGTAGATAACCACGAATGAGTTGGTGAAGGGTCGTAGGATGTCATCCTTCATCCTCATGAAGGTTGTAGGTGCGTTAGTTAAGGAAAAAGGCATAACCAACCATTCAAAGAGCCCCTCCTTAGATTTGAATGTAGTCTTCCAAACATTAGTGGGATCGATGAGAATTTGGTTATAACCAGATTTGAGATCATTTTTGGTGAATAACTTCACACCATGGAGCTGGTCCAATAGGTCATCAATCTTAGGGAGAGGATAGTGATTCTTCATAGATATTTTATTCAAGGCTCAATAGTAAATTCAAAGCCTCCATGTTCCATCTTTCTTTGGTGCCAAGACAATTGGGCTACCATAAGGTGAAGAGCTTGGCCTGATGTGACCCTTTTGGATTAATTATTGAATCTATCTTTTTATCTCATCATTCTCAAAAATTGATTTGTGATACACAGGACTGTTAGGCAAAGGTGATCCTAAGATCAAATCAATAGAATGTTTTACTTGGTAATGTAGTGCAATTCCTATGGGTGACTTGAATGATTTATCATATTCTCCTGTGATTCATCCTATCTACTTTTTTTGTTGTGTTGATTGTGTAGTTAGGACTGCAACATGAGCCTTCTTGGATTTCTATGGTTTGACCACCATGAAAACAAATTGCTTTGTTTTCTCCACCAATCTCTTGCATTGATTAGCACTAATCAGGGAGATAGATTTGGGAGGTGGTACCTCTAGTACCCTATAGCATCATGTTCCAAGAGTGAGGGTGATCCTTTAGGTTCATGATTCATAGATGCCATGTTACTCATACATGAACAACTGACCAAGGAGTACATCACAAACATCTAGATTGACTACATCACACAAGACTTCATCTCGAAATGGTTTTATAGCATATGAAGGAAGACACTGATGGGTGACATGGAGGTCTCTCCATGGGCTCAACCAGCCAATACTGTAGGGCTTTGGATGAGGCTTCATGGATAGATTTAGACTTTTCATAACTTTAGCAGAAATTAAATTCTTTTGACTCCCACTATCAAGAATGAAATGCAAAGGCTTACCTTTTACCCATAATTTAGAGTGAAACTGTCTTTCCTTATCATCTGGTCTTTCCTCATAGGTCTATGATGAAGCAACAATGGTGTTAGGCTTAACATCTACAATTTCTTCTTCATCCTCTTGGACTATGGGTTGTGTATGAGGCAGAGTAGTAGATGTCGAGTATTATGACTCAGAAAGTAGTGACTTGATGGCTCAACATTCTTCTTTGGAGTGAGTTCCAGTTTTGTGGTAATCACACCATTTTCCAACCTTCCCCTTCTAGGATTTATTATCATGAATCTCCTTTTACATCCAATTTTGGCCTCATGTTTGACCTTCCTTGTCTCTTTTCCATTTTGAGGGTTGAGTCTTTGTATTCTTTCTGCCATGCTTTTGTTCAATCTTCACTACAAATTTGTATGCCTCATCGAGGGTTTCCAAATTGAAGAGTTCCATTTCCCCCGATATGTACCGTTGTAATCCAACATGATATTTGAGAGTCTTATGTTTCTCACTTTCTTGAATGCCCAATCTTGCAGACAAAGAATGAAAAGTGTCTATGTAATCTTGAACAGATCATTCCTTACCTTAGCGAAGTTGTTGCCATTATATGTACATATCATCATATGCTCCGATGGGATAGTATTCTTCTTTCATCACTTCAAAAAAAGCATCCTAGGTAAGTTCCACCTCAAGGCTGATGTCATCTATACTAAACCTCTTTTTGTACACTTCCCACCAGTTTTTCATAAGCAATGATGATTCAAAAGAGAAAATGTAATCTTTTCTCCATTGGTGAACTTATTTATAGAGAAGCATGAAGACAGTTGATCCAACCAATTTTCTACTACATCAACAATGATTTTACCTTCAAATGTAGGAATCTCAAAATTTACCTAAACCTTGAAGGGTGTTAGGGCACTAAAAGGATGTTACCTAGATGAGGAGCCAGAAAGTGGAGCCATGGAGCAAGGATTTTCCATCAGAAGTGTTTGAAGAATTTGGGAAAATTATTGTAGCATATGTGCTTATTGCCATTAGAGGGCTTCATTCACCATTTCCTTGAAAGGATTGGATGTCTCAGTGTGATATGCCATTTGAATTTGTTTTGAGGGAACAGGTGGAAAATTTAGAAGCTCGGTTGTTTCCCACCCAAGCTTCTTATAGCCTGACCTCGTCCTTGGGATCATACACTCTCAAGACAAACTGCTTTGATACCACTAATCCAAAACTTAGAATTTCTAGTTGATAACTATCTCAATAGCATATAAATAACATAGTAATAATGAATTGTCTAAGAAGAGATTTAGTATTACTCAAGATCACAATACAAATATATGCTTATCTTTGGGAACAGATGTTTATCTTCACATTTTGGGTTACCTCTTCATTTATACACATTTTGAAAGCATGGGGAGGATGTGGAAGGTCACCAATCTCAAGGTAGATTAAGTGGTTTGACTTCCATGATTTAAAACAATATAAAATTCAAGGAATTACTATTTTTAGAAACTTACTTTTTTTAGACTACAGTACTAAAATTGAAATTTGAGGCACTTCCATTTAGGTTTTGGGGGTATAAATTCATTGAGAATATATCAATGCCATTTCACAATGTTCTCCTCATTCTTAGCTTTCCAATTGTTGAAACGGTGAGTCAATTGGAGCTACAGTGCAAAAGTTATGGGTCCCGAAAGTTCTGTCATCAATTGGGGTGGAACTGTCACGCAAATTGTCACCTAAATTGGTGCCCGAATCAGCTTTCCATTTGACCTTGGAGGGAAGTTTTTCTTGTAGGTTAGTTGTTCCAGGTTTACTTTATTTTAATAAGTGATTAACACATGTAGAATTTTACTTCCCTTTCATCTTGTTTTCCCTATTTCCTTAGGTTAGAGGTCCTTAATTTGTTTAGGTTAGTTTCCCTTTTTTTTGTGTTTCCCTTCAATAAATGCCTTGGTAACTTTGTTTTGTTTTTTTCCTTTTGGTCCTTATTTGTTTCAAGAGGAGTTATCTAATAGTTGGTAGATAGTTTTAGATTTAGATCAATATGTTAAACAAGAGAGGAGACTCCATGCCTAATGGACTAGTCAAGAAAAATGGTTTGCATTCTCAAGTATAGTAGGCATGCTGCCCAATTGAGTTACCAAAGATGTTGGCTAGTTTTTGCCAACATACTAAGATTTTGCCTAGATTGATTAGCTAAGTAGAGTTCCTATTTGAGCAAGTGATAAAATGGCTTAGAAGTAGGTCTAAGATTACAAGGTGAAAAGGATCAATACATTATCATGGTTATCATGACATTTGTGGACATAAAGGAGGTTTTAGAGGTCTTAAAAACTCATTTTGATCCTTGAAATGACTTACAAAAGTCTATAAAGATAAGACCATCATTGCACATCTAAGTCAACTTGATTTTGCATTTAATAAAGTCCACTTAGAAAGTCTCTCAGGCCAAAATATCACATGTACATGAAGTTATTCATGCCTAGATCATGCTCTACAAATTTCTTATCTTGATGGGCTTTCTATCTCAAGATATAAAGCTTCAAATTTGAACTTGTAGATAGGGATGTGCATGTGAACATCAAGTTTAAGATTTGATAAATAGTTGTTTGAATTCAGATGTTACAATATCAATGGTTGGAATTCGATTAGGTTAAGATCCAATGATGAGAAGAAACATGGTAGTGTTAGTGAGTATCGAAGATCCAATGATATGCATTAGATTGTACATCAAAGATCAATGGTGAGTATCAAGTCAAAAGCTTAGTGCATCTGAGGATGAATGTGTGGCTGCCAATATGCATGATATAACAAGCTCATAGAGATATAATAGTGCATAGTGATTGAAAGAGCTAGTGGGTCCAAGCAGATCAACAGTACATGTTTAATCATGCAAAGGTGGATAAACATCAATTGACGGATCAAAAGGGTCAATGAATCTTGAAGATAAATGTGTGGAAGATAAGTGTCTCAATAATTTTAAATTGTTAAAATATCTATGGATTATGTCTATTTATATGGAAGTATCTAATGGAGCAAGATAGTAGATCTAATGGTTCTCATCTAATGTGGATCATAGATTGATATCCAATGGTTAAGGTTGAAAGTGACATAATATCAAAGGCCCAGTTTAAGATCAATGGCTAAAATAAAAATTTGAAATTTAGGGACTTCATAGAGAACAATTGTGACCTAGGTTGAAATAGAAGTACTATAAGGATCATCCCATCACTATTAGACTTGGATTGAATGTCATAGGTAGATGCATTCATACAGTCAGGATGGTTAATGATAAGGCTACAATGCCATTAAAGCTCAAGAAATTTGGTTAAATATTTAGTAATTATGAGGCCCATTTTATGGGATTACAATGTTGTTTCATGACTATGATCATTTTTCTTTAAAGAAGATCTATGCAGATAATGAGTCCTTGATTTCCACGATGCTTAGAGGTAATAATAGGTCTTTTTAGGCCTAATATGGATCCAAGGGTGGAAAATAGTTGTTGAAATGAGATCAAGTAACCTATGTATCTCCATTGAAATAATGACTATATTAAAACCAATAAATTATATTGGTTTTCAATCTAATATAGACCTATGATTAGGTTTGAAGTATGGGATAGATGTGTGATTATGGAGAAGTGTCTTTTTTGTCAACATGGCTATTTCCTTGACAAAATAGTTACATACCATAAATCAAATTAGACATGGTGATGTCTTTTTTAGGGTCAAGGATATAAGGAGCTTGACCTCATAATGAAGCAAGTAGAGATGGATTGAAGGATTAAAATAAAGAGAGTCGGTGATTAGAGAGGTAGTCGAAGTATTGATTCTTTTCAAAACCATAAAGATTTTTTATCTAATAGACTTACTCATGAATCATCATACAAAACAAACCCTTGTCTCCTAGTGGATCTCTTGGCCAATGAGAAGAACTTGAAGACTAATTTGAGCAAATGGAGGTTATCTTGTTGATGAAGGGCTAGTATAGATTGGATTAAGTATGTTTGAGCATTCATTAAAAGGGGAAATCTCATTGATTATTATTGGTTAACATGATCCCTCTATCCTCTTCCCCTATTCTAGATATTACCCATTCTTTCCCATTTATAAGATATCTATCCCTCTCTTGGACATCACTAGTATCTACCAAGATTGAGCTTTGTAACCTCTTGATATGAATAGATAATTGTTTCACATTTCATGGTTTTGGTATAGTGTGTTAGTGTCAGATTGATCTACATATGTGGTATAAATATTTTCCTTATCAAGTCTTTATCTCATGTAGATACTAGTTTATTTTGTTATGCAGGTCATATTCAATTTATAATGTCATTTTATTGGAGCCAACATGTGGATACATTGATTGGTTAGTACCATGAATCAGGAATTTCCATCACTTCCCTTAGGTTTTAATAGCTTGGTAAACCTCTGCATGAAATATTGATGCATAAGATACTTTTGAATTGTAGATATAGTCATTATTTTATCCCATTAGTATGTTAGAAGCTCAAGTAGGATTGGATGAACATTCATTTTAGGTGCATCACCAACATTACCTTAGATTTTTCTTATCTTTCTCCCCTTTTTCACCACATACATTAGAAGAGATAGCCTTATTAAAAATATTAGAGGTGTAATCTATTGACTAAATATTTTGCAAGCCAAAAAAAGTACTTAGGTAGTCATAATATTAAATCCCCTTCATTTAATATTGAAGATCATATATGCTTATGTCTATTTAATTCTAATTATTCACAGCTCTTAGTTATTCACATATTATACAGATTATGTGTAAGTTGCCTTATTGTTGGGGGTATGACTTTAATCACAAAGCTCATGAACCATAAGAAGGTGATATTGTAGTAATTAAGCAATTTTTTTAAATAATGTGTAAAGAAATTTTGGGAAATTAAGAATGAAAGACTAGAACATTCGAGAAAAAAGAAGTTTCACTCCATAATAAGTAGTTTTATAGATCTTATTGAATACGTAAAAGTATATAAACATTCAAAAGATGATAATATTTTTAGTAAATGACTAAGAAAGACTAGAATTCACATTCAAATTTAGAGATAACATAAAGTTTACTATTTTCATCTTCACAAATCCACCAAATGATCTCTTGAGACACAAAGTTCCATAGAAAATAACTTCTTTCTCATTCACATTGAACCAATTTAATAGAAAAGAAAAACTTACAAATATAAACACAAAGTTATAGGTTGCTTGAATTATCTTGCTTCAGTTACAATTGCTATGCAAAAATTACCATCTCTAGGCACTCAGGCATGTAGTTATACTTATATAATTTTAGAAGACAAAGATAAATAGGAGATAACTCTTGGAATTTACATGTGATACACTACAAAATAGGAACTATTGATATGAATCCTCCTATAATTACTCCTTTATGGCATGCAATGGTTGATGACATGTAGCACTTTTTAGTCTCCTTGTTTAGATGAAATGTAAACTCCTTGCATGCAGTGCAAAGCTTGCTTAAGTAATTTGCTTTTACAAAATGACTTCAAGTAATGGCATTGAGCCAAGTTACTTGAGTCTTAGATTTTACAAAGTAATATTCTTTGAAAATTAACTCCCCTAAATTATTTTACTTAAATTAATTACTCCTAAAAATGTTATTTTACAAATAGAATGAAAGAAAATTTGAAAGAAGAAAGAAGAGATTGTCGAGAAGAAGAGTAACAATAATTATTCCACATCATGGACTTTAGATCTAAACTTTTCTATGTATTTGATATGTTGAGACATCATAAAAAATATTTTTTCATCATCTACTTTAGCAAGTGATTGCATTCTAGTCTCAAATCTTAGCATTTCTCTTTCCAACCTCCTACGATGAGCTTTCATCTTTTCAATTTTTGGTTCAAGCCTCTTTATTTCTTGTTGATATTTTATTAACTCCTTTATAGATTTATCTATGAAAGGAGTTGTGGCCTTTTACATTAATTTCTTAAACTACTGATATAACTATTTATATGTCCTTCAAGTTTTATTAGACCAAATGTTAGTGAGACCAAAGAGACAATCTTCTAGATTCACTTTTTCATTGTGAGCTTCTTCTTCTAAAGTCTTCATTTCTTCACACATTGCCTCAAGAATATGCATGTGGAAAGATAGGAGGCATTCTTCATGTTTTAATCTCTTTATTTAACCTTTAGGGAAAATCTTATCTTCTATAAAAACATTCTCACTCAGAGTATTTATTATTTTTATACTCTCTTACTATAACTTGGAACTTCTATTGTCATTCTCAATTTCCTTCATTACTGATTTTATCTCTACTAATTTATTTACAATATCAACATGAATACCTAGGACTTCAAGAAAGAGATTCTAGGTAGTTTGATGCATATTATCCATTCATTAATTACCTTAGCCTTATCTCTAGTTTCTTCCACCTTAGTTATTAGTTGCTAGCCAATTGAATCTCCTAAAAAAATTGATTATTTTGGAACAAACCTTGTAACTTTAGAAATTATTTCAACAATTTGGAATTTTGTTCTTTTAACTTAGTCTTAGAAACATTTTCCTCATTGAGATTCTTAAAAATAGCATCAATCAAGGTCTGTGTATCATATTTTAAGACTTCTATGGTAACTTATCCAAGGGATATCTTTGTAATTGTCAAGTCAACTTCGATGACTTCATTTTTACTTTTATCTAGAGGAGGAGTGGACACCTCTACAAAATTTTGCCTTGAAGATTCAATTATTAATTTTGAATTTACTTTGGTACTCTTAGGCTTATTTCCTTGTCTATCCAAACTCTTCAATAGCTGAAAATCAATTTCTTCTAGATGTATCACTTCTTTAGACTCAGGATTTGTTTGCATTACCAACTAAGAATAAAAATATATACTAGTGGGAGTGTTTGTAGGAATCACCATTTTTTGTTGGTTATTCCTAAAAATGAGTTATTGAGAAGGAATTCCTTGGGTATCTATCACTTTTTAGTAATTTGACCTGTCAAGGTCAAATTACTACCCTTTTCATTCGAAACTTTCTTAAATCTAACCAATATCCCTTTGTAGTAGGTCAAACTAATCAATTATAGCTTAAAATCACTAATTTTGGTAAAAGAATATAAAAAATATATTTTAAATGGGTCATTATCATTTCAAAAGAGCATTTCTAATTTTAAATATGTAGACAATCCATGTACATGGATCAATTTTGAGAAAAAATTAAACTTTTTGGGAGCATCACATGGTTTTAGGACCTCAAATTTTGTACACAGGGTCATCATGACTTGAGGAATCTTTTTCAAAAAAAATCATTGCCATTGGATGAGTGTAAATACTCTCTATTTTGTAACAGTCCTCAACCTATTTGTTTGAGGTCACCATTATAGCATGCATTATTCATGAGTGTTATAGACGCTTCTATGTCCAATTAAAAGTTTAAAAATAATGGGATGATATTTATACATCATAATCAGACCTTAAAAGTGTTTCAAAACTCCAAATTTTTAGCAAACCATGTTCATACAGGGTTTTGCAAGTAAATAGGCATATAGGCCAAAAAGGGGATTTTGAATTTTCAAACAAAATGTAATTTCAAAGTGTTTTGAAATAATTGTACATACTACATGATGGTTTTTTAATGAATTTTGAAGTAGGTGAATATTTATTTTCATTTTGGTTTTTTATTTTTATTTTATGTAGTTCTAGATACCCTTCTAAGCCTCCTATTTAGATGCTCATATCTTTCACCACATGTGGAGTTTATTTGAATGATATAATTATATTTTTAGGAACCATATTTAGTTATAATTAATGAAAAATTTATACAATTTGAGTGCATTTTCTTTATAAAAAATCATTAAGAGTGTATAGGCAGCTTAAAATGTAGTAAAAACCCCACAGACATATTTCTCCACATGATAACTTTTCATATCTTTTGCATGAGAACCTGATATTTAAAGGATGATAAGGGGGTCAATTTTATATATATAAATTTAAATATTTTGGTATTTATAGGCATGTACTTCATGAATCATCAGTTTGTAGATTCAACTTTAAAGCCCACCTAAAACCTTAAAACACTAGTTTATCAAAAAGATGATTTTATCACCATAAAATCATATTATATCAACTTAAAATCTTTTCAAATTTCAAATAAACTCAAACATAATTCCATAAATGTCAATTTTATGCATGGAACTATATGGATGAGGGCATAAATCATATTTTTTATGGGAAAAACATGTAAAATGAAGTACATGACACTTAAATGAAATATAATCAATGGAGATTAAAGCATAATACATGTTATTCATCCTAAAGTTTTAATTTTTTCATAAATAATCTCATATTTGTCCCAAATAGCTCAATCAAAATGGCAATTCTATAGAAAAATGGAGCAAAATAGGCCTAGTCAACCCTGTTGATTCAATGGTGAGTGTTTTATCATCAAAATCAAATATATTGTGATGAGAAATTTTTTTCCAAGTCTATTTAATTATTTTTTCATGTTTCATGTCATCTTTTTTCAGGTTTAATGGAGTCCAAATGCAATAAGATACAATATTAGGCCTAATTAGCCTAATAGGCTTAATTGGTCAATCAAGCAAGTAAAGAATGGCATTGAAAATATATAAGATGAGTTAATTTTAGAGTTACCACATGACATATATGTTTTTTAAGTTGATATATAATTCCCAAGTAAATCCATGAGTTCCAATTCATGCAATTTTATCTCAAGTTGAGTTAACTAGTCCTTAAGGGTCAAATCTCTTTGATTGACTAGTTTGACTAGTTTCATACATCTCCCATGCTTTTCATGCAAGATAAGGAAATTCAATAACTTAAAACCAATTTTAATATGGATTTATCTTCCATTTTATGGTGTGATTTTCATGTAAGGAAGGTTTACAAGTCAATATGGGCCCACCACTTCTCAATTCTATGCCAAAAATGAAGAACATGTAATTTCTAAAGATTTGGAAGATTTTAAAGCCTTTAATTAATATTGTAAAAGGATTTTATTCTAAACTTATCTCAAATAAGACTAATCCTTCTCTTTTTCACACCAATTTTGATTTATTTAATGTTTTATACTTATATATTGGCTATTACAAGCCATTTTTCATAATTCCAGAAGCAGAGAAGAAATTGTAATTGACACCATTTATCAAATAAAGAAGATTTTTTTGCATATGTTTTTTAGATCAAAATAAAGTGTAATTTGACTATGTACCAGCATAAAAGTGGCATCTAATTTTCATTTTTATAGTTCCTTTCCACACCTATTGATAAAATATCATCCTTTATAGGTCATTTGAAGAGTTACGATTTGAATTTGCTTTACAAACTTCTTTCAGGCCTTCTTTTGAAACACTAATATTTAGGATTGAATGCAAACTTTTATTTTAGATTCATATGTGTATCTTAATTATTTATATAAATATTTTATATAATACCAACCATTTAGGTGCATCACCTAATTAGATAGGATTTTCCATTTTAGTTTCCTTATCCCTTTTCATCCCAAAAAATCAAAATCGTTTAGTTTTTAAAGATAAATCTTAAAGGAACTAGCCCTCTCTAGAGGTTCTTCTCATCATAGAGTCACCCACACTATGATAAGTTCCCATTGTATCAAATGGAGAGAAGGTGTGCTTTCACATATTTAAGCGGGGTGCACTCCAAAGTGATAACAATTTCTAGCATTCTCAATGGGACACATTAAGAAGATCAGTGCAACTTTTAAACACTCAAAGTTGGTTATGAACATTAGCTATATTTTAATATTGATTACATTCAATATTTGGCTACTAATGGTTTAAAATGGCTTGTTTTAGTATAGATTCATATTATTCTCACTATGATCAATATGACCAACCACACTATGATCCTCACCAAGAGTTTGAGGACCTATATTAGGCATCTATGTAGGAGTAATACCCTGATCCTCCCTATCAATAACCATTCCATCATAATACTACCCCTTACCAGTATTATCATGAGCCATACTTCCCATCTATCCAACCTAATCATGGATATCTTTCATCTACACAATCCATACTAGCATTTAAACAAACTTTAGTGATCCTTAAAAAGCATGCACTAGAGTTGTACTCACAAAGCTATTATGGCCAAGATACCCCTATTCACTAGATTTATTATGTGAGAGAGTCTTTACAAAAAATAAAAGAGCAATACCTATTGAGAGAGCCAATTAGAACCATCTCATCAGTGAGATGATGGATGTAGGTAGTAACATTCAAAGTATCGAGGAAAAACTACAAGGCCTCAAGGAACAATAGGGCCAACCTCACTCTCTTTTTATTCCATCCATTCCTTCTCAAGAGACCAATCCAAGAGACCTTTGAGTTTACAAAATTATTCACATGTTTCTCAAACATTCCCTTCTTGGAAGTTATACCCAAGATAACTATCAAAGAAAGAAGGAGATTGTTATGGCACAACCTGTTGTTGAAACCAATAACCACATTAAAGAGAAGATATTCCAAAATAATATTGATAAGAAGATCAAAGAGTTCAAGCTAAATACAAGGAAAGAGGAGGAAAAATAGAATAAAAAAGGTGAGAAAAGAGACCTTATCTTTCTCCTCTTGGAAACAAAACATGGAGTTAAGAAAGAAAGAGGAACAGTCAAGCATCATTCAGGATGTTAAATTCAGGCAAGAGATCATTCAACCTTCATCCCTTCCTCCTCAAAATACAAAATCCTTTCCTTCATGGAAATCCAAAAAAAAAAAATGCAAAGAGATGAGGTGAAGGTGATCCAAGAAGAGTAGCCTCATGAGTAAAATTAGTAATCTATGGTTACTTCTATAGATATTTCACATCTTACTAAATACTTCTAGGGGTCTACCATGCCACTCTTAGAGAAAGAACCTCTTCTTTTTTAGGAAAGTGAAGAAGATGCATATAAAGAGATGGAAATTGATGATAATTCCAGTCATCAAGAAGAAATCATAGTTGGGAAACCACTTGGCAAGGAAAAAAATGATTTAGTTTTCCATGATGAACAAGAAGATGAATTGTAGGAGGGCTCTCAAGAATTTACAACAATTAAAATAGATGAAGTAGAAACAAATATTTATTTAAAAGACATCCATGAAGACAAATGACATAGAGACATTGATAAGATGGAGAATATTCCTAATAAAGATGAGACAAGTGCAGTAGATCAATAAATTTCATTTGACTTCATCCAAAAGGTAGAAATATGTGATCAGCATGTTTCAAATGGTAATAATAGTAATGAATTTCATGTCTTTTCCATTGATCATGATGAATAAGTTTTTTGCGATGACTTTGAGAGTTTTTGTGCAAAATTTGATGGTCCATCTCCACTCCAAGTGGAGATTAATGATTGTCTTTTAAAGATTACTATTGCAGCTAATCATTAGGAAGAAATAAAAGTCATATTATAGCCATGTTTGGATGCTTATCAAGAATCTAAAGACTTTAGAAAAGTACTGCCTCAAATGTTTCCTAATGAAGACATAAATCCAAGTATACTAACCAAATTACAAATATAATCATTGAATGAAAATATGTCAAATCATGATTAGCCTATGAATGAGGCAGAGATAATAATCTTGATGTAGTAAAGAAGAATATGGGAGGAGAATGATTGGATCGTAGATCCATATCTTCAATCCATACACTTAAGAATAGAAGTTGGAGGTCTAGCTACATCATCTAAAACATATGAACATACAAGTTCTCCCATTTACAAAAGAGAGCTATCAAAAGGAAGCAAATACATTTCACAGTTCCATAGTGCATAAAATAGCTTTCCATTTGATCCAAGAGGACCAGCAAGGTGGAGGTTAGTTTGTACATAATAGACTACCTTTTGTTTCTTTCCTCTATGTGCATATCTGCACATGATTTTAGTTATTTTTTCCCTTTCTAATTGTTTTTGTCCATTCTGCTAAGTGCATACATGCACATGTTTGTTGTTGTTTATGTCAGTTGTCTTGTTTATGTCTTTGCCTACAAAAGATCTTCCAATATTTAGTGTATATCTAATTTTTTCATAGCCAAAGTTTTTTAGTTATTTGACTAGTAGGCTGGTAAACCCTTCAAAGTTTCCAAAATTTTTAGTAATTTAACCTGTCAAGGTCAAATTACTACCCCCATAATTTGAAACTTTCCTAAATCGTACCAATATCCCTTTGTAGTAGGTCAAACTAATAAATTAAGGCCTAAAAGCAATAATTTTGGTTTTAAAATGTCAAAAATATATTATAAGTGTATCACTATCGTTTCAAAAGAACATTGTCAAGTTCAAATATGCAGACAATCCATGCATAAGGATCAATTTTGAGATAAAATTAAGCTTTTGGGGAGCTTCAGATGGTTTTAGAACCTCAAATTTTATACACAAGGTCATCATGACTTGAGGAAACTTTTGAAATAAATTCATGGACATTGGATTAGTGGATATACTTGTTATTTTGTAACAGTCCTTAGCCTATTTGTTTGATGTCACCATTGGAGTAGCCATCATTTTTTAGTGCTACAGAAGCTTCAAAGTCTAGGTAAAAGTATTAAAATCATAGGATTATGTTTTTAAATCATAATAATACCTTTAAATAGTGTCAAAACTCCAAATTTTAAGCAAACCATGTTCATACAAGGTTTTGCAAACAAATAGACATATAGGCCAAAAAGAGGTTTTTTGAATTTTCAATAAAAATATGATTTTAGAGTATTTTGATAGCATGTTATAGAAACAATTATGTTTTTTTTAGGAATTTGGGATTATTTGAAGAGTTATTTATATTTTGGTGAATTTTTTAGTTTTTATAGTTTTAGATACCCTTCCAATCCTCCTATTCAAATGCTCATATCTTTCACCACATGTGTGTTAAGGTGTGGAGCCTAAAAGCTTCACATATGAGTGCATTATCAAAGTTGTAGGTTTACACAATCACTGGCATCAGTTAGGAGTGACTGACGTCGGTCCGGTGCAGTTAAAGATACGCCAGCGTCAGTAGAGGATCGGCTGACGTCGGTCACAGGCAAGCAGGCAGGAACCAACGTCGATTACCTGTGCATCCAGAATGGTATTTCTAAGGATAAAACTGAGTGTTTGCATGATGAGTTTAAGTCTTAGTCTTAAGTTCATGTTTCTATTATTAGTAAGATTGTTTTTAGAGCGCTTGTTCAAGAGGCTTAACTATTGGTTGTAAGTGCATGCTCAAGTCTCTTAATTCTATATGTAGAATTAGATCTTCCTAGCTTAGTGTGATTATTTTAGTAGTTCATTATATGTGAATGTTGAAGAACAGTACAGAGTTGTATCAATCCAGGTTGTTGGAGTTGATTGTACTTGAGAGAGAGAGCTCTTGAGGGATAGAGATCTAGAGAGAGATCGTGTGCATCTGAGAGAGGTGTGGAAGAAAGAAGTTTCTTCAATTGTATTCCTTTTGTAAAGAGTTTAATACAAGTGTTTAGGGTGGTTTCTTGTATCTCTTGTTCTTTGCTATTATCTAATTCTAGTTACTTATCTATCTTATTTAATTCCGCGGTTTATTGCTTTCATAAGTGTAATCATATTGTTGGTTGATCCCCAACAAGTGGTATCAAAGCCTTGGTTTTAGGTTTGGAGTTTGATATCCAATAATTGGTATGAAAGCTTAGGTTCACTAACAGGCGGTAGAGATCTGTGTAGTGTGTATTGATTACAAGTTACTCACAGGAGTTTTTGCAGAGATTTTTGTTTGAGTGGGAGAAGCAATGGTAGATGAAAGTAAACTGAGAATGGAGAAGTTCAATGGCAAAAATTATCAACATTGGAGAATGCAAATAGAGGACTATCTGTATTAGAAAGATCTATACTTACCATTAGGTGGGATCACAAAGAAGCCCACAGACATGGAGGATGAAGAATGGGAAGTTCTTGACAGAAAGGCTCTGGGGTCTATAAGACTGAGTCTAGCATCTACTGTGATATCTAATTTATCATAAGCAAAAACAACAGTAAAATTGATGACTACTTTAGCAAATTTGTACAAAAAACCCTCAGCTTCTAATAAGGTATATCTTATGAAGCAGTTATTTAATTTGCATATGCAGGAAGGTGGATCTGTATCTAATCACCTAAATTATTTCCATGGTATTGTAAATTAATTAAGTTTAGTCAAAATTGTATTTGATGATGAAATAAAAGATCTTTTAATATTATGTTCTTTGCCTGAAAGCTAGCATAGCTTAGTAATGGCAGCTAGCAATATTGCATCTGCATCAAATATTTTAAAAGTAGAGGATGTTGTTAGTGTTATCTTGAATGAGGAAATTCATAAGAAAAGTATAGAAGAGACATCTAGGAATGCTTTAAGTTTTGAGAGCAGGGGAAGGCAAAAAGAGAAGAGCAAGAAAGGGAGATCAAGATCTAAGTCTAAGGGGAGAGGCATATCCAAATCTAGAAATGGCAGGAAGCCACAATGCTAGAATTGTGGAAAGATGGGGCACATAAGCAGAGATTGTTGGTTAAAGCCTAAGGAGGACAATCAACACAAAGGAAAAGAAGAAGCAAAGGTTGCAGGTATTGCACAAGATGCTTTAATATTCTCTTTGCATAATAATATTGAATCTTGGGTGTTAGATTCTAGTGCATCTTTTCATGCTACCCCTAATAGAGAATATTTCTATGACTATATCCATGGAGATTTTGGAATAGTGTATCTAGGGGATGATGAGCCTTGTAAGATTATTGGCAAAGGTAAAGTGCAGCTAAAAATGCAAAATGGCAACACATGGGTGTTGAGAGAAGTTATGCATGTTCCTAGCTTGAAGAGAAATTTGATTTTTGTAGGAAAGTTAGGAGATGAGGGTTGTACAGTAACTCTCACAACAGAATCTTGGAAGGTGACCAAGGGTGCACTTGTTATGGCTAGAGGTAAGAGAGTAGGTACTCTCTATTTGTGTAATTGTGTTACTAACAATTCTCTTTTTGTATTATCTACTTCAGATGTCGATGCAAAATTGTGGCACTCAAGGCTTGGCCACATGAGTGAGAAGGGGATGCCAATTCTTAAGTCTAAAGGTAAGCTTTCAGATTTGAAAAGCACGGATCTATAATTTTGTGAGCGCTGTGTATTTGGAAAATAGAAAAGGGTTAGTTTTCTCAAGATTGGGTCTACAAAGAAGAAGCATAAGTTGTAGCTTGTTCACACAGACGTGTGGGGACCGGCTTAGGTAGCTTCTATTGGAGGATCATAGTACTATGTTTCGTTCATAGATGATGCTATAAGAAAGGTATGGATCTACTGTATTAAGAAGAAATCTGATGTATTTGAGACTTTTAAGATTTGGAAAGTTATGGTTGAGAATGAAACAGGCAAAAGATTAAATTGCCTGAGATCTGACAATGGTGGAGAGTTCTGCAATTATAAGTTCAACTGGTATTGTTACATGCATGGAATACGTAGGCAAAGGATAGTTCCAAGGACACCTCAGCAGAATATAATTGCTTAAAGGATGAACAAAACAATTATGGAGCGTCCAAGATGTATGAGATTACATGCTAGTTCACCCTTAGAGTTTTGGGTAGAAGCTGTTGACACTGCAGTGTACCTAATTAACAAAGGACCCTCTACAGCTCTAGATGGTAGAATTCCAGAAGAGGCTTAGACAGGTAAAAAGGTAGATCTCTCTTTTCTCAAAGTTTTTGGTTGTGAAGCCTTTGTGCACATAGATAAGGAAAATAGAAAGAAGCTGGATGCTAAGTCTATGAGGTGCACATTTATTGGCTATGGCTCAGATGATTTTGGTTTTAGATTTTGGAATCTAGGAACTAACAAGATAATTATGAGCTGTGACGTTGTTTTCAATGAAAAGTGATGTATAGTGATCAGCTAAAGAATCTGAATCAATCTGGGTAGAGCAATAGTGAATTGGATGAGGTGACGGTCCAAAATGAGCTCATGAGAAAAAGAAATAATCACTTGCTAGAAAACACAGAGACTGACGTTAGCAGGATAAGAGCTGTCATCAGTAGAATAGAAACTAATGTCAGCCATACAGAGACTAATGTCGGCAGGATAGGCACCGACGTTAGTCAAGAAGAACTGGTGTCAGCCAGTAACAGGTCTAGAGGTGACCGAGGTTAGTCACTGTCAGAGAATTTGGGTGGACAGTGTGTTGTGAACGAGTCTCAGACACCCATCAGGAGGTCAGAAAGGGTAAGTAAGCCTCCAATTAGATATTCTCCTTCATTATTCTATTTATTGCTAACTGATGGTGGAGAACCAGAGAGTTTTGAAGAAGTAATACAGGTGGAGTCCAAGAGTAAGTGGGAGCATGGCATGGTTGAGGAGATGAATTCCTTAAAAGAGAACCAAACATGGGATTTAGTTGAGTTGCCAGCTGGTAAGAGAACACTGAAGAACAGATAGACCTATAGGTTGAAGGAAGGTGAGAATGGATAGATGAGATATAAGGCCAGATTGGTAGTGAAAGAATTTGCACAAAAGCCAGGAATTGATTTTGGTGAGATTTTTTCTCCTATTGTTAAAATGACTTCTATACAGATTGTACTGTCTTTGGTTGTTGTTGAGGATTTACATCTTGAGTAGCTAGATGTTAAGACATCGTTTCTTCATGGAGATTTGGATGAGGAAATCTATATGGAATAGCTGAAAGGATTTGAGGTCAAAGGTAAGGAGAAGTTAGTGTGCAGATTGAATAAAAGCTTGTATGGCCTCAAGCAAGCTCCTAGACAGTGGTATTTAAAATTTGATAGGTTTATGACTGAGCATGGCTACAGTAGGTGTCAATCTGACCATTGTGTGTATTTCAAGAGATTGGATAATGGTAGATATATTATTCTATTATTGTATGTAGATGATATGCTGGTTGCAGGATCACACATGCAGGATATCTCTAAGCTTAAGGTGAAATTAGCTCAAACTTTTGCTATGAAGGATTTGGGAGCAGCAAAGAAAATCCTTGGCATGAGCATTAAGAGAGACAGGAAAAATCACAGGTTGATATTGTCTTAAGAGGATTATGTGGACAACGTGTTGAAATGGTTCGATATGAAGGATGCTAAACCAGTAAGCACACCTTTGGCTGGACATTTTAAGTTGAGTAAAGAACAATGTCCTAATTCACATGATGAGGTAGAGTACATGAGTAAGGTTCCATATTCTTCTGCAGTAGGAATTTTGATATATGCAATGGTGTGTAGTAGACTGGATATTGCCCAAGTAGTGGGTGTTGTAAATAAGTATATGGCCAATCCAGGTAAGGAACATTGGAAAGTAGTTCAGTGGATCCTTAGATATCTAAGAGGAACCAGCAGTAGGCACTTGTGCTATGGAGGTTCAGATACTTCTCTACATGGTTATGTAGATTCAGATATGGTAGGTGATTTGGATGGCAGGAGGAGCACCATAGGTTATGTTTTCACTATAGGTGGAATGATGGTTAGCTAGATATCTAAGTTGCAGAAGGTTTTTGCCTTGTCAACTATAGAAGCAGAGTATATTGCAGCCACAGAGGCTAGTAAAGAGATGATATGGATGACACGGTTCATGAAAGAGCTTGGAATGGAGCATGGGAGTTACAGATTGTATAGTGACAGTCAGAGTGCAATCCATTTGGCTAAGAATTCAGCCTTTCATTCAAGAACCAAGCACATACAACTAAGGTATCACTTCATACGGTAGGTATTGGAAGATGGTGATTTGAAGCTGGAGAAGATCCATACAGATAGGAATCCTGCTGATATGTTAACCAAGCTGGTTACAAAGGAGAAGTTGAATCCTCATTCAACTTCTATTGGTCTTCATGATTGAGTTGAAGATAGAGGAGCTAGAAGATGTTGCTGTATAGGTACTGGTGCAGCTATTTATCTCCAAGTGGGAGATTGTTAAGGTGTGGAGCCTAAAAGCTTCACATATGAGTGCATTACCAAAGTTACAGGTTTACACAGTCACCGACATCGGTCAGGAGAGACCGACATCGGTCTGGTGTAGTTGAAGATATGCCAGCGTTGGTAGAGGATCAGCCGACATCGGTCACAGGCAAGCAGGCAGGAACCGACGTCAGTTACCTGTGTGTCTAGAGTGCTATTTCTGAGGACAAAACCGAGTGTTTGCATGATGAGTTTAAGTCTTAGTCTTAAGTTTGCATTTCTATTATTAGTAAGATTGTTTTTAGAGCCCTTGTTCAAGAGGCTTAACTGTTGGTTATAAGTGCATGCTCAAGTCTCTTAATTCTATATGTAGAATTAGATCTTCTTAGTTTAGTGTGATTATTGTAGTAGTTCATTGTATGTGAATGTTGAAGAACAATACAGAGTTGTATCAATCCAGACTGTTGGAGTTGATTGTACTTGAGAGAGAGAGCTCTTGAGGGGTAGAGATCTAGAGAGAGATCATGTGCATCTGAGAGAGGTGTGGAAGAAAGAAGTTTCTTCAATTGTATTCCTTTTGTAAAGAGTTTAATACAAGTTTTTAGGGTGGTTTCTTGTATCTCTTGTTCTTTGCTATTATCTGATTCTAGTTACTTATCTATCTAATTTAATTCCACGGTTTATTGCTTTCATAAGTGTAATCATATTGTTGGTTGATCCCCAACAATGTGGATTTTGTTCGAACACTATTAGTATGTTTTGAGGAATAATATTTAATTATAATTAATGAAAATTTAGACCATTTTATGGTATTTTTTGTTATAACAATCATTAAGAGCATAGGCAGCTCATAATGCAGTCTAAACCCCACAGGTAGATTTCTCCACATGATAACTTTTTATATATTTTACATTGGAACCTAATATTTACAAGTATGTTATGGGGTTATTTTAATATACATAAATGCTAATGTTTTGTTATTTTGAGGTATGTACTTCATGAATCACATTTTTAAGATTCAGCTTTAAAGCTCGCCTAAAACTTAAAAAATTAGTTTTACTAAAAGTTCATTTTATTTCCATAAAATAATATTTTATCAACCTGAAACCTTTTCAAATTTCAATTAAACTCAAATAATATTCCATAAATATCAATTTTATGCATGGATTTGTATAGATGAGGGAATAAATCATGTTTTCTATGGGAAAAAGCATGTAAAATGAAGTAAAAGACACTTCAATAAAATATAATCAATGGAGATTAAATAATAAGATTTGTTAATAATATTAAACTTTTAATTTTTTCATAAATCATCCCATATGTATCTCAACTAGCTCAATCAAAATGACAAGTCTACAAGAAAATGGAGCAAAATAGGCCTAGTCAACCCTATTGACTGAATGGCGAGTATTTTATCATCAAAATAAAATATATTGTGATGAGAAATTTTTTTAAAAATATATTTAATTATTTTATTAGGTTTCATGGCATATTTTTTTAGTTTTAACTGAGTCCAAATGAAAGAAGATAGGCTATTAGGCCTAATTGGCCTAATAGGCTTAATTAATCAATCAAGCAAGTAAAGAATGGCATTGAAAATATATCAAATGAATTAATTTTGGAGTTACCATGTGAAATATATATTTTTAAGTGGATATACCATTCTAAATTCAATCCATGAATTTTAAATCATGCAAGTTGAGCTCATGTTGAGTTAACTTGTCCTTAAGGGTCAAATCTCTTCGGTTGACTAGTTTGACTAGTTCCATGCATCTCCCATGCTTTTCATACAAGATAAATAAATTAAAGAACATAAACAAAATTTTAATATGTATTTTTATTCCATTTTATGTCATAATTTTCATGCAAGTAAGGTTTACAAGTCAACATGGGCCCACCACTTCTCAATTCTATGCCAAAAATGAAGAACATGCAATTTTTGAAGACTTGGAAGATTTTAAAGCCTTTAATTAATATTGTAAGATTATTTTAGTCTTAATTTAACTCAAATAATACTAATCATTCTATTTTCAACACCACTTTTGATTTATTTAAGGTTTTAGACTTATATATTAGCTTTTTGAAGCTATTTTTCATAATTCCTGAAGTAGAGAAGAAATTGTAATGACACCATTTATCAAATAAAGAAGATTTTTTGCATATCTTTTTTGGATTAGAATAAAGTGTAATTTGAATATGTACCAATATACATGTGTCATCGAATTTCCCTTTTAATAGGTCATTTCCACATGTACTGTAAAAATCTCATCCTCCACATGTCATTTGAAGAGCTAGTATTTAAATTTGCTTTGCAAACTTCTTTTAAACCTTCATTTGAAACACTAATGTTGAATATTGAATGTAGATTTTTATTTAAAATTCATATGTGTATCTCAATCAATTTTATAAATCTTTCAAATAAAACTAATCATTCAGGTGCATCACCTAATTAGATAGGATTTTCCATTTTAGTTTCCTTCTCCCTTTTCATCCCAAAAAATCAAAAGTGTTTAGGTTTTAAAGATAAATATTAAGGGAACCAATATTATTTAGAGGTTTTTATCATCATAGAGTTACCCACACTCTAATAATTTCCCATTTTATCGACTGGAGAGAATGTGTGCTTTCACATCTTCAAGTAGGGTGCACTCCAGAGTGATAACATCAGTTTCTAGATCTCTTTCTCCACTTCCTTCCCAACTTGCTTCTCAGCTTCTACTTATTTATCCTTATCAATGTATTTTCTTTCCTCCACATTTTTTTATTTCTTAGCTTCCCTCTCATTTGTTTTCTCCATAAATTTATCTACCTCTACTGCTTTTTCTTTTCCTTTTTCCAACTCTTTTATTGCCTCTACAACCTGCTTCTCAGGTTCAACCAATTCCTTTTGATTTTATTGTGGTGCCTCTTGAGATGGCATCACTTTTTTGGTAGTTATATGTTTTGTCTCATTTTCAGTGGTGGGTTGATATTTTTAAAGAGGTAGAGGTGTAAAATTAGGTAGAGAATATGGTGGAGGAGGAGGAGTAACATAAATTTCCTTCTCAATGGATCTATTAGAGGCTTAATGCCATGAGACTTTAGAGGTGGCATAAATATTCATGGATCTATGGTAGGTGTAGTGTAAGTGGGAATAACAAGAGTAGTGGTGTCAATAGAAGAAACCAAAGGAGGTATGGATATAATTATTGAATTGGCTCTTTATCTTTTATTACAAAGTAAGAGTCATCAACATTTATCTTCAACTTCAAATTCTTCATGGGTCATTGTCTACTTTCTCCTTGTATTATTTCTTTCCTCTTTTCACTTATTCCAGTAGTCTTGGTCATCAACTACTTCATGCAATATCCTTTATTGAGAATCCATGTGGAATTCATGGACCAAACCATTGAAGTTCTATTTGTAATAGTTTTATGCTATTTCTTACCAAAAATATTTTTTTGAAGTGGGGCATTATCCCTTCCTACTGAATAATAGGCATCACTGGTTACATTTATATCATCCTCCATGTCCTTAAGAATTATGGTTAGATCAAAAGTATGATTTTTTTTTTATAGTTAACCTACTATTATCCCTTCTTCTCACATCAAACTCATCCCTATAATCATTTTAATAGTCCTCAAGTGCAAGAATATACATATACTCAAGAGAAATTATATTCTGGGTTACATCTCTATAATGAAATTTGGCCCTAACTTCAAAATGTGTCTGATTGTAGTTATGGTACATTTCCTTTTGTATAATTTTGTCCTTGTAAATGCTTATATATTGGTAATAACCAATAATAATAGGAATATTAACAATAGGATGGTGAGCCTTTGACTATAAGTCATGTAATTCAACAAGTTGCCTACATAACTCTATAAGAATCCACTTGTCACATGGATATCTTGGTAATTTAATTAGTGTGCCTAAGAAACCAATAAATTCGATCTATGTGAAGTTGAGGAACTGAAATAAAATGCATCCAAATTGGGAAACTTCATCTTATGTTGCATCAAATACTTTCTTATGTTTTAGAGCTACATTTAACTTACAAATGATTTCATAAAAGAATCCATCATTCATTATCTTATAATTTTTTTAGTACTCAAAAATAACCAATTCAGGATAATACTCATATATTGGCTTAGTTTATAGCATCCCTTTTATATTTAGCCTAGAAAACATTCCATTTGAAGCTACAACATATACTAGGTATGAGGTCATCTTAAAGTCAAAATTTTGTAATACATTGCTTAACTATTGGTCCATGTTATCACTTATCAACCTAGCCCACTTAATCAATGTGAAACTCCTATTGAAATTAATGGTCTTAATGTATGCATACATCCAAGTTGAAAATAACTTGGCATTGTTTTCTCCTTTGATTTTGCATAACAACTGAGTAATGTCATTTAATTCATAAACCAAGTCTGACCTTACTATCTACTTTGGAAATATTGAAGCTTGTTTCACTTTTTTCAAATAATTTGTGTTCATTGTTTTAAATCATTCTATTTTCTTACTCTCCAATTGTCTATTATCTTTTTCCATTGTCACATCTAGGATTTTAGATGTTACTAAGATCTTCAAAAAATAGTTAAAATATTGAAGTTCTAACCTTATTAATACATTACCATAGGTATCCTTGATTTTCCTAGTGAGGGAGTCATAGTATTTGGTACATGATAAGACAAACTCAAGAAGTTGAGTTAAGCTTGGGAATGCTACAGCTTGTAGAATCCCACTATTAGTCATTACATGCATAAGCAAAGTTTTGGCTATAATTTTGGATATTTATAACAATTGAGTCATGAATACATGCCCGATATTTGTATCACTTATTTTAATCAAATTGGAAGTAATTCAAGATTCACTAGGGTATCCTTTGTATTCATACTTCATCTTTGGCTCTTATTATTTGTCTCTATTTTCTTTTGTTTTACCCTTCCTACTTGGCTCTATATTTTTTTCAAGTGTTAACTTAGGGATATCTTCAATAAGGATTTTTGGTTCTTCTACTCCAGTTATTTCTTCCTCTGATCCTTCTGATCTTGACATTTATTCTAGATAACTCTTGAAAAACTTGATAATTTCTCTAGAAAACTTAGTAATAGATCCTTGTGGTTAAGAAAAGTTTGAATAAATGAGTTAAGTTGTTGTCTTAAGCATCACTCCAAAGTAATATTTAGATTTTATGTAGTGAAAAGCCTTGAAAACTTCAAGTAACTCATAATAAGTAATAAGGTATCGCAATCTTGGGTTGGTCTAGATGATCTATAAGTCTTAATCATTTAATAATCTAGGTAAGTAGTAAGAATAAGGCATGAGTCAAGTGGAATCCATGTTTCTTCATGGCAACTACTTCGGGTTTGTTAGAATAAGTAACTTGGATTAGAAAATCTAAGTAACTAGTAGTGAGGAGTTTGATTTTCACTTGGGTAGTTTAAAAGGTTTATCAAGGCTCATGAATTTGAATTTTTTAGGGAAAGTAATTATGGTTATAAAACCCATTGTAGAAGCAATAATCAATCGTAACTCTAGGTAGGTAGGGTATTTTAGTGTTTTGGGTTTCTTGAGGGAAGTAGCTCAAGGTTAGGACACTACAAGAGTAATAAGTAATGAGAAATTTATTTTGGTAGGATGTTTTAGGAGTCTTGGGTTTCTTGAGGGTGGTAATTTAGATTTGGGAGTCTAAATAATTAGTTTTGAGAAACCCAAGTGGGTAATACTAGGTTATCTGCTGGTTTTCTAGGGGAAGATTTAACTTTTTAGGATTTTATGCATGTTTATTTACATGATTAGGGTATAAAATAACATTTTCATGGTTTTTATAGCATCTAAACAATTAAAATTTGACAAACCAAGCAAAAGATGATAATATATCCATGGTGGCAAGTGAAAAATTACTAGAGAGAAATGAGAAGAAAAACACTTAAGATGAAGCCATGAGAACTAAAATAAAATTATCTACATACCTCAAATATAAGTGGGTCAAGATGCATTTGATCAAAAATCACTCTAGAGTCTCAGATAGTGTAACTCAGGGTTCATAAGGGTGATAGCTTGGTCAAACAACTCAAATTTTAGGTGGGAAATGAGGTAGAATTTATCAATATTTATATTTTCTAATGAATTAGTAATAAGTTAGAGACATGTGGGAAGGAGCCACATAAGGCCTTGGTTTTTTTTGGGTTTTAATAACTACGACACTTATTTTTTAATTTGAAGTTAAGTAGCTTTATAAACCTAACTCAGTCTTGACTAGTGAGTACTCCAGGTTCATAAGCCTTCATTACTTCTACTTGTCGTTTTGTATAATTAGAGTAACTTAAAAAAACCTTTTTACTTTAGGTAGTGTTCCGTGGGTTTTCGAGAATACTTTATTTGAATTTTGATGTGAAATAAAGTCATTTGATAATTTTGGTTTGAACTAAGTAGTGCAACTTGGACTTATAGGAGTGCTTTACTTCTTGTTAAATAAGTTAAGTGGATTAGAAAACCTGAGTTGTATTAGAAATAAACCCAAACACTTGGTTTTTTTGGTCTTATGGGAAAGATGAGTAAATATGTTTTTTAGTGATGGCCCTAGGTAGATGTTTTCAACATTTTAAGTAAATTTGATGTAATTTGGATGAGAAAGCAATCAAAACAAAAAATACTAAAGACTAAGACTTTATTCAAGGCACTAGTTTAACAAGGACAATTAACTCACATAAGACAAATTACAAAACTTTAAATAGGGGTAACCCAAAATTTATAAGTGTAAAATTTTAAGGACACCAGCTAGCTCTGATTGGGGACATCTTTATTTCTATCAAGAAGAAAGAAACAAGGAAGGGATCTTAGTATCTCTAGTTTTGAGTCTTGTCTATTGGGTATGGAGTCTATAAAAATTGAATCACAAAAACTACAAAATAAATAAAGAAATAGTAAATAAAATACAACTAAATAAAAGAAAGACTATAAAATTTATTTATATACATACAAGTGTTACCCTACTACTCAGTTCTTGTAGAGCTTCAAGTGTTTCCCATTGAATGGTAGTAATAGTTCAATTCCATCCTCATAAGCTAGGATGAATCTATCTCTTCTATAAATCTTCTTTATAGTAAAAGGCCCTTTCCACAAGGAGTTAAACTTGCCATGCTTCCCCTTTTTTTCATTCTATTTATCCCATAAGAGGACCAAATCACCAAATTCAAACTATCTATATTGAGCCTTCTTCTAAAATATCTTCTTCAGTTTCATTTGATGATCAGTTAGTCTATCAACAACTTGAATTCAAATATCTTGTAGTTCAGTGAGAAACATGATCCTATTATCAAGTGAATATTGATAAGTCACATCTTCAATAGATTTAGATAAATACAAAGCAAGCAACTCTATTGTGATTGGTATCCCAACATTTATTCCATATAACAACTAAAAAGGTGACATACCAACAACTTTCTTTGGAGTGATCCTATCATCTCATAGTACATCAAATAGCTTCTTATGCTAGGTTCATTAATTATTATCCACCATCTTATGAATGATGGTCCTTAGGTTCTTGTAACTTGATTTATCTTGACCATTTCCTTGAGGATAGTGATTTGAAGCATGAACCAAGTTTATTCCATATGAGTAGCAGAAATCAGTTAGTTTTACTAAAGAAAATTTTGCTACATTATCTATTACTATCTTGTGTGGGACACCAAAAATTACTACAATGTTCTCTTTGATAAAATCAAACACAAATTTAGAAGTGTCATGCTTGATCTGAATGAATTCTACCCACTTGTTGAAGTAATCAGTCACAATTAAAACCTAGCAATGTCTAGTGCTTGAAGAAGGATTTAACATGCTAATAAAATTCATGCCCCATTGGCATAATGGTTCATCAATAATAACTAATTTTAGAGGCAAAGCTAACAACTTGAGTTGTACCATGAAATACTAATATGCTTGACACTTAGTAAGCCAATCTAAAGAATCTTGGAATATAGTTGGCCAAAAGTATCTTTCTTGTAAGATTTTGTGTTGTGACTCATGTTAAGAAATGACCTCCACACACTTTGTCATGAAACTATTCTAGAAGCTTATGTTTTTTTTCTTTGTCCACACAATGAAAGAAAATACCATCAATTCTTCTTTTGTATAAACCATTATCCCAAATGACATAATTGTTTGACTTTAGGTTGATGGTACACTTTTCCTTACATGTTAGATTAGCTGGATATTCTCCATAAGTTAGGAAGTAAGAAATCTTATTGTACCATTCATCTATAAGATTAGAAAAAAACACCATAGGTAAATATTCATTTGATTTAGCTTGGAGTGAAGGTGATACTATATCTATGTCATCAGGTCTTCTTTCTATCATCAATTACCATAAGCCTCTTCTTCTTACTAGCTTTGTTGGTCTAATATTAAGATCAAACTTTTTCACCTTAGATACCCAAGTGTCTCTCAGTAATTTGAGATCCTACTATGTTATAATTGATTTGACTATAGTGTCAAGTATATAGACTTTAGTATGTGAAGACAAAATGAAGTACTTAAAAACTTTGCATGATTTGACTATAACAAAGGTATGTTACTCCATCTATGAATACTTCATTTTAGATCTTGTCAATTGTTGACTGATGAAAGCTATAAGTGATTCAATTCCTTCATCATTCTTCTATAGAAGTATAGATGAAATGGTATGTTCAAAAAAGTAATAGTAAATAATGAATTCTTTATTAAAATTTTGGAAAACCAACACTAGAGCTTTAGCTATAGCTGATTTAATTCTTTCAAATGCCAACTTACCTTCAACATTCTATTTGAAGTCTTGCTTCTTTTTAATCATATCATAAATATGTAAAGTCAACTAATCAAAATTAAGAATGAACCTTTTCATAAAATTGACCTTATCAAAGAATGAATGAACTCCTTTCTTGGACATAAGCATTGGTAAAATCTAAAAATATTTAACTCATTATGGATCAATATTTATCCCCTCCTTTGAGACTATGTTACCAAGAAATTTTCCTTCGTTCACATCAAATATTGATTTCTTGGGATTCAAATAAATCCCATATCTCCTACACTACATGAGTAATTCTTCTAGATGAGCCAAGTGATTACCTCTCTTTTTGGAGAAGATTGTCAAATGATCAAGTAATATCATAATGCTCTTGTTCTCAAGACATATAAATACTAGATCCATTAATTATTGAAAATTTACTCCTACATTGATCAACTCAAAAGGTATCTTTTGATAAGCAAACATTCCCCACGACATTGTAAAAGTTGTTTTGTATTGATCTTCTTTAGCCACTTTTATCTAATTATAGCCAAAAAATACATCTAACGTAGACAACATTTTTGAACTAGTAACTACTTACAAGGTGTGACCCATAATGGGGAATGAGTAGTTATTTTTCAGAGAGGCTTGATTCAGATTACAAAAATCAACACATAGGCATATTTTTCTATTTTAATTTCTCACATAGGTAATGTTAGCTAACCATGCTAAGTGATGGATTGGATAGATGATCTTAGCAGAAAACAAGCTTCTATATTTTAGTGTATATAGTACCTAAGGTAGTTGCATTATGGTGGTGTAGCTTTTTCTTGAAAGGATTTACTTCTAGTTGAAGTGGAATATAGTGTTATACCTCATCTAGATAAAAGGTCTTTGAGTCTTTGTAGGACCAAGAAAACATGTCAATGTATCTTTTTAGAAGCTCAATGAATTCTTCTTTTTCTTTTTGAGAGAAACACTTTCTAATGTTGATCATCCTAGGCTCTTTTTCACTACCTATATTAATATGATATACTTCTAGAGAGGAACTATCACCACACCATATTTTTTCTTTTTCTTTAGAAATTGATCATGCTTGTTAAAGATTTATTCTAAAGAAACTAACCCTTTAGAGATTTTATTTCCCTTTATAATAATTATATCTTGAATATAAGTAAGTTTAGGGTTAGTGCTACATATTGTCATCTAATATGTAAGTTTAGGGTTGAGAAGAATACCAAGTTAAAATCTGTGGTTGAAGCAAATAATGGAAAATCTTTGAGTGGAAATGACCCTTTCTATGGATTTCATGGCTCCCAACTGGGACAGGAGATTGAGAAAGAGAAAAACAAAGGAAACTTTAATAAGGAAAAATCCTTAGATGGGTTGAAAGCAGAGTATTTAGAAAAAAGGACGTGGTCATCTCTATTTGGCATGAAACCCACTGGAAAATCCTCTTTCCTGCCGGTGACTGCAAAATCATGTTGGGAGAAAGGTGAGTATGAAGTTTTTATTCCAGATCCTTTAATAGATTTTTCTGTGTCCTTCATGGAGTTCACCTTAGTGGGTAGATTTTTAGGAGCAAGACCAGATCTAGAATCTCTTACAAAAATGGTTAAAAGGAAATGGGTCATTCGAGGAGAGATTCTTATTGCACCAATGTTGAATGGTTTCTATTCATTTACCTTCAACTAGAAAGAAGACATGAATATGGTTTTGTGTGGAGGCCCATGGACTTTTGGAAAATGTTCTCTTACTATCAAAAAATGGGAGTTGAATATGGATCTCTCAGATTCTTTTTTCTTAACAACTCCCATCTGGGTTAGACTTCCTAGACTCCCTTTAGAGTTTTGGCACAAGGACATATTTAAAGGAATATCTAGTTCTTTTGGGGAACTTGTGGCTTTGGACAAGGCTACGGCAACCAAAACCAAACTTCAAGCTGCCAAGATGTATGTTAAAGTGGCAGATTTAAATAAGCTCCCAGAAAAAGTGGATCTAATTTCCAAGTTTGGTAAAAAATCTCAAGGAATTTGTTTTAAAGATCTTCCCAACTCTTGCTATGCTTGCAAGAAATAGGGGCATTGGGTAAAAAATTGTCCATCTAGAAGCAAAAATCATCCTAATAGTGTTTTGGATGAGATAAAGTCCATGGTCCAGCAAAAGAAAGTATGGAAACCCAAAGAGGACTAGCGACAAGAACAAAAGGATAATCAAGAAACTAAAGATCTAAATGTTGAGGAGGGTAAAGCATTGTTGTTTGAAGATCCTAAAGGCCCACTTCCTAAGGAGGATACAGAGATCTCTTTTGAGAAAGAAAATTTTGAGACAGAAGGAAATGGACTACAAATAGAAACCATATAACCTACACAAAGCATAGAAGATTTGACAGATTTATCAAAGCAAATCATTTTATACCAAAGGGTAGAGGACCGATGGAGAGAGGTAGAAGGCAAAGCAACACTAGAGGATGGAGAAATCTTGGCTGAAACTAGAAATAAATTAGAGGAGAGAGATTCTCCTCTTTCTCAGCCTATGAAGACTCAGGTTGATAATGATTTGCCTTTAGAGGAGTTTCTTATGAACAATAATGGAGAAAACATAAAGAATTCTCTAAAACAAAGGAAAAAGGCTAAAAAAAGACAAATACAAAGGGAATAGAAACCAAAAGCAGCAGAAAAAATAGCAAACAAAGGCGAAACATCTTGCTTCTATTCTGGATAAATTTGGAAAAAGAGATGAGCAGCTTTTAAAAGTGAAGCCGGATGTTGGCTTTCTGGACAAACCTAAAAGAAGACCCATAAAGAAAATTAGAGAGCTAGAAAGTAAGCAGAATATAGCTGATGGAAGGCAGGCAACAATTCTAAATTTTACCCTTAAAAAATAGTTATTAAATCATTATTTGGAAATTAGGGGGCTGAATGTATAATGAATTTAGAGGCTGTCCCCATATAACTTTAGGCTGATGTTACTTTTTAGTAGGTTTCAGGAATGCTTTTTCTATTGCATGTTAATGCTTTATCTTTTTTGATTCTGTTATAGGGTTTCGGGGCCCCTTCAAAACCTATTTTTACCTTAATCTAAAACTACTTCCTTCAAAGTATAGATCCTAAAAGTTATCTTATTTCCTAAGAAATGTAGCTATTTATTTGTCATCATTGAAAACTTGCCATTGGTCAACATTATCTAGGACCTTTGGATGGTATACCATCTCTACTTTATAGTTACCATCCTAGAAAAATGTTGGCTATTGATCTGGCCTAAGTAAAGATGTAGTAACTACAAGTGAATCAGCTCTAGAGTTTTGATCATGAGGAACTAAGCTGATTGAGAAAGTTGTAAAGTCAAGTGTTGCACTAAAAACTCATTCATGGTAGTTCCTCAACTTATCTTTATTCACTTGGTACTATCTTTGAATTTATCTCACTATCAACTTAGCATCCCCTTATGCTTTAAGAATATTACTCATTTTTTATTTTCTTGTTCAAGTCATAATAGTAGTGCCTCATTATCTGTTATGTTATTAGTGTTTGAAAACATGATTCTATAAGATTAATATAATACTTTAGCATTAGGTGATATCATTACTACCCATGCACCTAATTAATAAATTTGTAGCTGCCATCAAACTCTAAAGTCCATATCATATCTTTTTCTTCTTCTTCTACTTCCTCTAGTTGTTGTATCTCTTTGCCCAATTCAAGGTAGTAAAATCCATGGTATGATTCTTCAAAAATAATCTAACCTTGGATCATCAGACATTGAAACTGTATACTTGGACTGCTATTCAAGCTCAATTTTTTGATTTACTCATTTAACTGGAATGTGACCACATGACCAATCCATCTTAAATTATCTACCCAGATCCTTGAAAAAGTTTTTACTTAGAAAAATTCCATAAGAGATAAGAATAAATGCTACTAGAATTGTCATTTTAAGTCTTTTATTTGGGAAAGTAGCTAGGATAGCTTGGGCATCTTTGATTTATCCAATCAGAGGAGCTTATCTCTCTATTGAGTAATATCTACTTATTGTCTTAGTCAAAGTGAGGCCAAGAGCATAAGCTACTTTAACGAGCATAATATTATACATGGCTATAGAGTCCAAATTATAATTGCTTAACTTAAACCCATTAGTCAAAAGAGATAAATAGAATGGCTCTATCATTTTATATGTGGAAGTAGATGTGGGAGAATTAGTTGTAGCATTGTTCTAGAAATCAAAGTGGTTGGGAGTAGGCAGGATACCTTTAGAGCCATTGGCTAATTTTTTTGACCTTTTACTTTGAACATACTTGAGTAGTCTATTCATTTAATCCAGATAAAATTATCATTACTCAGCTTCTAACATTTGAATTTTTGTTTTCTTTATGTGATCAATTATGTCAAAATAAGGGATAGATGTAGATAGAGATGGATTAGATTTAGGAGTATGAGTTACTAGCTTATGAGTTTGAGAAGAAGAAGCTACATACTTATCTTTTAGAGATAAATAATAAAGTAGAGGACTACTTTTTTAAGAATGCTTACATCTGATCTAGAGTCACCTTTCCCTTTCTCTTACTCCTTGGAGGATTTGTCACTATCTTGCTGAGTTTATGACCTTATAAACACTAAAAAAAAGTGACTATCATATTCTTCAAATGCTTCTTCATAATTACTTTCTAATTGATATTCAAGGCATCCTATGTTGGAGTCACCAATAGAATCTATAAAGTCATCTTCATCATCAATACTTTGATAAGTATCATCATTCATCTAATCTTCTTCATTCATCTCAACAAGATTTTTGGGAGCATCTTCAATTTCTAGTCTTTGTTTAGGACTAGTAATGTGGTTATTGTTTTAATTATTAAAATTTTGTGCAGGTGCATTCCTACTAGGGAAAACATGAGTACCTTGAGAAATTTATCTTTTGAATTGTAGCAAGTCATTAGCTAAATTTTATAATAGGGGATCAATAGTCTGTGATATGCTTGAAGTAGAAGAGTCACCCTTAGAAGTTTTTTTATTGATATTTTCATCCATTGTCAAGTCATCTTCAACCTCTATATTAAGATTTTGAGCTGCTACAAAATTAGTTGGATGTGATCGATGCAGCTGATAGCTAACCTCTGGTAACTAGGTGTTGTTGAAGAAGCATTTTTTTATTATATCTAATGGAAAAGGTATCTTGAATAATTTTATAGAGTAATCTATTAAATTTTGTAATGAAATCTCACATATGCTCATGTGGTTCCTTCTTGAGCTAAGTTAATTGGGTAAGGAATATATGTGAATCTTTAATAGCTTTGAATATTTTTTCAAACTACTCATGCATGGTGGCCCAAATAATTATAGTGTGAAGAGTCAAATGGTAAAACCATTCTATAGCTAATCTATGCAAGGGCTCAATGAAGAGTTTGACTAAGACATCTTCATGCTCAATGCCAATTACTCTAGAGGCTACAAATAAATCATCCAAATTCTCATCTATATTTTATTTTCCATCACCCGTGAAATTTTAAAAATTCTTTCTTGACCCAGTTGGTAAGTAATGGGAGGAGTCAAATTGAGAGGACCAATCACTACCCCTCCAAGGATGGGAAGTGGTTGTGTTATTCTTTTAGGAATAAGAAATTAAGGATTGGAAGATTAAATTATTCCTGAGGAATTATGTTGTATCTCATTCATAGGAGTTGGTGTTTATCTCAAAGGTGAGAGACTGGCTCTTCATGTTTTGGCTTAAACATAAAAGCTGAAATTGAACCACTCTTGCAATTCGAAGAAATCATTAGTTTGGCCTTGAGCTCTCCTTTCTCTAGTAAAAGGTCAGTTTCCAATTTTGAAGCATAAAATTTATTTTGAGGATTAATCAAGTATTTGGTTTATATAAAAATACTTAGGTGGTAGTTACTTGACATGAAACAAGTTCAATATAAACAAGGCATTAAACAAAACATAGCTTTGTAACATGTAGTAATTCAATAAAAAGTGATGCATCTATTTCTAGAAAGTGGAGTTAACTTTAATAAGGACACACTTTACTTAGAAGTGTGTAACTTAATCTACATGTAATGATTAATTTGAACAATTTCAAAATCATGTAAATCTTAAAAAATTGAACATTAACTATACCTATCTTGACTTGGATAAGTAATCTATCTTTTGGGTTTTAGGAGTTTAGTTTGTCATTCCCTAGTAGAGTCACCAAAACCTATTGACTAGATATTTTGTGGTTTAATGAAATTACCTAGGTAGTCATGGTATTAAATCTCCTTCATTTAATAGTGAAGCTCCGATATGCTTATGTCCATTTACTTCTAATTATTCATAACTCTCAGTTATTCATAGATTATATAGATTATGTGCAAGTTGTCTTATTTTTTTGGGTATTACTTTAATAATGGAATTCATGAATCATAACAAGGTGATTTTATAATAAGTAGTTGTTTTAGAGAATGTGTAATTTTTTTTTGGAAAATTAAGAATGAAAGACTAGAACATGTGAGAAGAAAGAAGTTGCACTCCACAATAAGAAGTTTTACAGATCTTATTGAATCTATAAAAGTAAATAAACATTTTAAAGATGATAATATTTTCATCAAATGACTAATAAAGATTGGAATTCACATTTATATTTAAATATAACACAAATTTTACCATTTTAATATTCACAAATCCACCAAATGATCTCCTAAAATGCAAAGTTCCATAGAAAACAACTTCTTTCTCATTTAGTTTGAACCAAATTCATACAAAATAAAAACTCAAAAATCTAAACATAAAGTTTTAGATTTATTAAATTATCCTACTTTACTTACAATTGCTATGCAAAAATTACCATCCTTAGGCACATAGGTTTGCACTTATATTTATACAATTTTAGAAGACATACAAATAGGAGACAACTCCTTAAATTTCCACATGATGTACTAAAAACTAGGAACAATTGAGAGGCATCCACCTATAATTACTCCTTTATAGAATGCAATGGCCAATTACATGTGACACTTTTTAATTTCCTTATTTGGATTAGATACAAACTCCTTGCATGTAGTGCAAATCTTGCTTAAATAATTTACTTTTACAAAATGACTTCATGTAATGGTGTTTAGCCAAGTTATTTAGGTCTTATATTTTACAAAGTAATATACTTTGATAAGTAACTCCACTATATGAATTTACATAAACTAATTACTCCTAACAAAGTTACTTTACAAATAAAATGGAAGAAAATGCGAAAGAAGAAAGAATAAATTGTCAAAAAAAAGAGTAACAACAATTACTCCACATCATGGACTTCATATTTGCACTTTTATCTATATTTGATATGATAAGACATAATAAACTATATTATTACATCATCTAGTTTAGCAAATGATTTCCTTTCAATCTCAAATCTTAGCATTTCTCTTTCCAACCTTCAAATATGAGCTTTCATATTTTCAATTCTTGGTTCAAGCCTCTTGATTTCATGTTAACATTTAATTAACTCCTTTATAGATTTATCTATGAATGGAGTTGTGGCATTTTCCATTAATTACTTGAACTAATGAAAAAATTACTTATATGTCCTTGGAGTTTTATCAGATCAAATGTTAGTGAGACCAAAGAGACAATCTTTTTGATTTAGTTTTTCATTGAGAGCTTCTTCTTCTAAAGTATTCATTTCTTCACACATTTCCTTAAGAATATGCATGTGGAAAGATAGGAGGCATTGTTATTATTTTACTTTCTTTATAGATCCTTCAGGGATAATCTTCTCTTCAATCAAAATAATCTCACTCAAAGTATTTATTCTTTGTAGATTCTCTTGATGCAACTCAAAAATTCCATTCTAATTCTCCATTTTCTTCATTACTATTTTTATCTCTACTAATTTATTTACAATATTAGCATGAAAACCTAGGACTTCAGGAAAGAGCTTCTAGGAAGTTTGATGCATCTTCTCCATCCATTCATTAATGGCTTTAATCTTAACTCCATTTTCTTCCACCTCAATTATTACTTGTTGGAAAATTGAATCTCCTAAAAAAATTGATTATTGTGGAACAAACCATGTAACTTTAGCAATTATTTCACTCTATTTAGAATTTTATTTCTTCAACTTGGGCTTAACAACATTTTCCTCATCGAGCTTCGTATAAAGAGTGTCGATCAGGGTCTATGTATCATGTTTCAATCCCTTTTATGATAACTTCTCCAATAGATATCTTTGTAACTATTAAGTCACCTTCAGTGACTTTATCTTTACTTGTACTTGGAGGAAGAACAGACACCTCTACAAATTTTTTCCTTAAATATTTAATTATTAATTTGGAAGTTACTTTGGGAGTCTTAGGCTTCTTTCCTTTTCTATCCAAACTCTTTAACAACTAAAAATCAATTTATTCTAGATTTATCACTTCTCTAGACTGGGGAGTTGTTTGCATTGCCAACTAGGAAGATAAATATATAATAGTGGGAGTGTTTGTATGAATCACCATTTGTTGCTGGTTATTCCTAACCACTAGTTTTTGAGAAGGAATTCCTTGGTTATATATCACTTTCTCAATCTCTTTCTCTACTTCCTTCTCAACTTATACTTCTTTCTTATTATCAACTTATTTTTCTACCTCCACCTCTATTTCTTTCTCAACTTCCCTCTCCTTTGTTTTCTCTATCAAATTTTCTACCTCTATATTTTCCTCTACTATTTTTTTATTTTTTTAATCCAACTCTTGTACTAGCTCTACAGCTTCTTTCTCATGTTTAACTACCTCTTTTTTCTTTTCTTATGTTACCTCTTAATATGGGGTAACTTCTTTAGTAATAACCTATTATATCTCATTTTCAATGGTGGGTTGCTCTTTTTAAAGAGTTTGAGGTGGAGAAGTAGGTAGAGAAGATGGAGGAAGAGGAGGAAGAAAATTGCTTTCCTTATAAATGGGTTTATTAGAAGGCTTGATGCCATGATACTTTAGAGGTGGCATAAATATTGATGAATCTGTGGTAGGTCTAGTGGAAGTGGGAATAATAGGAGTATTAGTGTCAATAGAAGAGACAAAGGAGGTGTGGATACAACAACCTAAATTGTCTATTTATATGTTACTATAGAATAGGAGTCATCAACATTTTTCTTCAACTTCAACTTATTTTTGGGTCATTGGCTGCTTTATCCTTGTACTATTTCTTTCCTATTTTGATTATTAAAGTAGTCTCGGTCATCAACTACCTCATTCAATATCCTTTATTAAGAATGCATGTGGAAATCATGGCTAGAACCATTGAGATTCTATTTGTAATAGTTTTAACTTAATTCTTACCAAAAAAAAATTTGGAAGTGGGGTGTTATCCCTTCCTATTGCATAGTAGACATCATTGGTTAAAAGTATATCATCATCCATGTCCTCAAGAATTATGGCTAGATAAAAAGTATTAATTTTTTCTATAGTTAAACTATTATTGTCCCTTCTTCTCACATCAATATCATCCCTAAAATTAGGCCAATAGTCCTCAAGTGTAGGAATAGGCATATAGTCAAGAGAAATTGTATTCTAGGCTACACCTCTATAATCAAAATTGGCCCTAGCTTCAAAATGTGTCTGATTTTAATTATGGTACATCTCTTTTTGTACATTTTTGTCCCTATAAATGCTTAGATAGTGGTAATGACCAATAACAATAGGAAAATAAACAGCAAGATGGTGAGCCTTTAACTATAAGTCATGTAATTCAACAAGATACCTACACAACTCCATAAGAATCCACTTCTCACTTGGATTTCTTGGTAATTTAATTGGTGTGCCTAAGAAACCACCGAATTTGATGTATGTGAAGTTGAGGAACTAAATGAAAATGCATCCAAATTGGGAAACTGCATCCCATGCTACATCAGATACTCTCTTGTGTTTCAAAACACATTTAACTTGAAAATGATTTCATATAAGAGTCCATCATTCACTATCTTATAATGATTTTAATAATCAAAAAGAGCTAATTGAGGATAATACTCATATATTGGCTTAGATACTAACATCCCTTTTGTTTAGCCTAGAAAAGGCTCCATTTGAAGTTGTAACATATACTAGGTATGAGATCATCTTGAAGTCAAAAGTATGTAATACATTACTTAACTATTGGTCCATGTTATCACTTATCAACCTATCCCACTTAGTCATTATGGAACTCCTATTGAAATCAATGGACCTAATGTACATATATATCCAAGTTGAAAATAACTTGGCATTATTTTCTCCATTGATTCTACATAATGATTGAGTAATACCATCCACTTCCTAAACCAAGTCTGACCTTACTATCTGCTTTGGAAATATTGAAGCTTGTTTCACTTTCTTTAGGTAATTTATGTTCATTATTTTAATGCACCATGGTGTCTTAGTCTCCCATTGTCTCTTAGATTTTTCTATTGTCACATTTAGGACTTTAGATGTTGTTTGGATATTCAAACAATAGTTAAAATATTAATCATCTAATCTTATTAATAAATTTTTAGAGGTATTTTTGATTGTCCTAATGAGGTAGTCATATTACTTGGCACATGTTAAGATAAACACAGGAAGTTGAGCTAAGCTTGGGAAAGTTGCAACTTGTATAATCCCACTATTAGTCACTGCATGTATAAGTAGAGTTTTGGTTATAGCTTTGGATCTTTCTAACAATTTAGTCATGAATGCATGCCCCATATTTATATCACTTATTTCATTCAACTTGGAAGTAATGCAAGATTCAATAGTGTATCCTTTGTATTCATACTTCATCTTTAGTTCTTGTGATTTAGCTCTCTTAGCTTTTGTTTTATCCTTCCTACTTGGCTATAGAATTTATTCAAGTGCTAACTCAGGGATCTCTTCAATAAGGATTTTCTATTCTTCTACTCCATCTATTTCTTCCTCTAATCCTTATGATCCTAGCATTTGTTCTAGATAACTCTGTAAAAACTTGACAAGTGATCTAGACCACTTAGTAATTACTCCTACTAGTTTATAAAAGGTTGAAGAAATGAGTCAAGTTGTTGTCTTAAGCATCACTCCCAAGCAAGATTTATATTTCAAGTAGTGGAAAGCCTTAATAACTTTAAGTAACTCATAGTAAATAACAAGGTATCACAACCCCAAGTTGGTTTAGATGATCTACAAGTATTAAGCATTCAAGAATTTGGGTAAGTAGAAATAAAACGACATGATTCATGAAGAATCCACGTTTCTTGAAGGCAGCTACTTCAGGTTTGTTAAGATAATTCACTTGGATTATAAAACTCAAATAACTAGTAGTGAGGAGTCTAATTTTCACTTGGGTAGTTCAAAGGATTTTTCAAGGCTCGTGAATTTAGATTTTTTAGGGCAAGTAACTATGGTTGGAAAACCTAAATTAGAAGAAATAAGCAATCATAACTCTAGGTAGGCACAATACTTGAGAGTTTTGGGGCTCTTGATGGCATTAGCTTAGGTTCAAGACTCTAGATGAGTAGTAAGTAATGGGAAGTCCATGTTGGTAGGATTTTTTGGGAGTCTCAGGTTTCTTGAGGGTAGTAACTCAGATTTGAGAGTCTAAGAAATTAGTTATGAGAAACTTGAGTGGGCAATGATAGGTTATCTATTAGGTTTTCTAGGGGAAGATTTAACCTTTTAAGATTTTGTGTGTGTTTTTTTACATGTTTAAGGTATTCAATAATATTTACAAAGTTTTTATAGTATCTAAACAAGTAAAAATTGACAACTAAAACTAGGCAAAAAGCACAAATGTTAATATATCTATGGTGGTAAGTGGAAAATTACTACAGAGAAACAAAAAGAAAAATGTTCAAGATGTAGCCATGAAAACTAAAAAAAAATAATCTACATACCTCAAGTACAAATGGGTCAAGATGGGTTTGATAGAAAATTGCTCTAGAAGCTTAGATAGTGCAGTTTAGGGTTCATAAGGGTGGTAACTTGGTCAAATAACTTGAATTCTAGTTTGGAAATGAGGTGGAATTCATCAATATTTATATTTTCCAATGCATTAATGATAAGTTAGAGACACATGGGATTTATCCATGTAAGCTCTTGGCCTTTTTAGGTTTTACTAACAAATTTTCTTATTTTGGTATTTCAAGTTAAGTAGCTTTGAAAACCTAACTTGGTCTTAACTAGTGAGTACTTTAGGTTCGTAAACTTTCATTACTTCTACTTATGGATTTGTATAAGTATAGTAACTTCTAAAACCTAATTTTATTTAAGTAGTGGTTTGTGGGTTTTTAAGAATGTTTTACTTGAATTTTGATGTGAAGCAAAGTCATTTGATAATTCTAGTTTAAACTTAGTAGTGCAACTTGGACTTGTAGGACTCCTTTACTTCTTGTTAAATACGTTAAGTGTCTTGGAAAGCCTCAACTATATTGGAAATGAACCCAAACACTTAGATTTTTTGATCTTCTAGGAAAGATGAGGAAATGGGTTTTTTAGTGATGGCCTTAGGCAAATGTTTTCAACATTCTAGATTAATTTAAAGCAATTGGGAAGAGAAAGCAATCAAAACAAAAACTACTAAAAACTAAGACTTTATTTAGGGGATTGGTTCAACAAGGACAATTGACTCACATAACAAAAAATGCAAAATTTTAAATAGGGGTAACCCAAAATTTATAAGTGTGAAATTTTGGGGACACCATAACCCAATATTAGGTAACCTACTCCCTAGCAAAAAAAAAAACAAATGATAATATATCTATGGTGGTAAGTGGAAAATTACTACAGAGAAACAAAAAGAAAAATGTTTAAGATGTAGCCATGAAAACTAAAATAAAATAATCTACATACCTCAAGTATAAATGGGTCAAGATGGGTTTGATATAAAATTACTCTAGAAGCTTAGATGGTGCAACTTAGGGTTCATAAGGGTGATAACTTGGTTAAATAACTTGAATTCTAGGTTGGAAATGAAGTGGAATTCATTAATATTTATATTTTCTAATGCATTAATGATAAGTCAGTGACACATGGGATGTATTTATGTAAGCTCTTGGCTTTTTTTAGGTTTTACTAACTACTTTGCTTATTTTGGCATTTGAAGTTAAGTAGATTTTAAAACCTAACTCGGTCTTAACTAGTGAGTACTCTAGGTTTGTAAACCTTCATTACTTCTACTTATGGATTTGTATAAGTATAGTGACTTCTAAAACCTGAATTTATTTAAGTAGTGGTTTGTGGGTTTTTAGGAATGCTTTACTTGACTTTTGATGTGAAGCAAAGTCATTTGATAATTTAAATTTAAACTTAGTAGTGCAACTTGGACTTGTAGGACTGCTTTACTTCTTGTTAAATAAGTTAAGTGGCTTGGAGAACTTGAGTTGTATTGGAAATGAACCCAAACACTTAGATATTTTGATCTTCTAGGAAAGATGAGTAAATGGGTTTTTTAGTGATGGCCTTAGGCAAATGTTTTCAACATTATACATTAATTTAAAGCAATTGGGAAGAGAAAGCAATCAAAATAAAAACTACTAAAAACTATGACTTTATTTAGGGGATTAGTTTAACAAGGACAAATGACTCACATAACACAAAATGCAAAATTTTAAATAGGGGTAACCCAAAATTTCTAAGTGTGAAATTTTGGGGACACCATAACCTAATATTAGGAAACCTACTATCTAGCATCATTCCTATGTTAGACTAGATTTGAGTATAGGACTTGAATAATACTTTGTTAAGTTAGGGTACAATGTAGGTCTCTAATAGGTTGAACAAATGAAGGAATTTTTATCACCTTCTAAGCCTTTCATCTAACCTAAAAATCTTCCTAAATGGTATGGCCTTAATATATTTTGTTGGTTCCATGATGACATTGGTCATTCCCATGAATATTATAGATGGTTCACTAATTTTTTTGTCTCCTATATGTTTGGTGATTCATTTAATTATGAATCCATGATAATCTTTGTCATCAAGAGTACACTGTTGTTTCTCAAAAGTGACAAGATTCTAAATCTTTTACCTCTAATAAACAAAAATACTTTTCAAATAATCAACTAAATACCAAGGATGGTTCCATGCCAACATTGGTAATTCCCATGAATATTATAGATGGTTCACTAATTTTTTTGTCTCCTATATGCTTGGTGATTCATTTAATTATGAATCCATGATAATCTTTGTCATCAAGAGTACACTGTTGTTTCTTAAAAGTGACAAGATTCCAAATCTTTTACCTCTAATAAATAAATTTTTTTCTAAGAAAAGTAGTGAAACTTGGACTTGCAGGACTGTTTTACTTCCTCTTAAATAAGTTAAGTGGCTTGGACAACCTGAGTTGTATTGGAAATGAACCCAAATACTTAGATTTTTTTATCTTCTAGGAAAGATGAGTAAATGGGTTTTTCAGTGATAGCCTTAGGCAAATGTTTTCAACATTATAGAGTAATTTAAAGTAATTGGGAAGAGGAAGCAATAAAAAAAAAAAAACTATTAAAAACTAAGGCTTTATTTAGGGGATTGGTTTAACAAGGACAACTGACTCACATAACACAAAATGAAAATTTTTAAATAGGGGTAACCCAAAATTTCTAAGTGTGAAATTTTGGGGACACCATAACCCAATATCAGGTAACCTACTACCTAGCATCATTCCTATGTTAGACTAGATTTGAGTATAGGACTTGAAAAATACTTTGTTAAGATAGGGTACAATCTAGGTTTCTAATAGGTTGAACAAATGAGGGAATTTTTATCACCCTCTAAGCCTTTCATCTAACCTAAAAATACTCTTAAATGGTTTGACATTTATCTATTTTTTTGGTTCCATGTTGACATTGGTCATTCCCATGAATATTATAGATGGTTCACTAATTTTTTTGTCTCATATATGCTTGGTGATTCATTTAATTATGAATCCATGATAATCTCTATCATCAAGAGTACACCTTTGTTTCTTAAAAGAGACAAGATTCAAAATATTTTACCTCTAATAAACAAAAATCTCTTTCAAATAATCAACCAAATAACAAGGATGTTTGTGAAATTGATGCCGATTATGATTAATATTATAACAACTCTCATTATGTCAACACTTTTAAGGTCAATTATCATCGTAATCTAGCTCACAAAGATCATTTTACCAAGCCTAAGAATCCATCCTTAGAATAACAACATCTCAAGGATACTACCACTACTAATCTAACTTTAGAAGTATATGAGTAACCACTTCCTCCTTCGAACCTCCAACTACATCCATTCCTTTAAAATATACTTTACCTTCTAAAACTCATGTTGGTTCTTCTAAATCTCATTAGATCTTTATCAAATAACTTAACTATATGCCTTGTAATATTCTAATTATGAAGTTGGTTCATACTTTACCCTATCATCATAAGTTCATTATGAAAAACTCAAAGAAATTGAATATCCATCCTCTATTGATGAATAAACACCTTCTATCAACACTCAATCTACCAATGTCAATACCATTGAAACTATGTATCCTTCTTCTAAGCCTTTTATAGAATTTATTAAATAAGATGTCATCAATTATGAAATTATTTTTCGTGGTGATGATCTACCAATTATTATAAAAATAGCCAAGAATACCACCCTTATCTATAAATTTCTAGTTGATGAAGGCTCTAGTATTAATGTGACATCTTTATTGCTTCTCCAACAGCTTGGTTATAATAAGGAACATCTCAAACAAACTCATCTTACCTATCATGGTTTTGATAAGACTAATCAAAAACCACTTGGTTGAATTTGGATCCCATTAACCATCAAACCTAAAACTATAGAACTAAGATTATGGTCCTTGACTTACCCCTCTCTTATAAAATACTCCTTGGTCACCCATGGACTCATCAAATGATATCCATTGCTTCTTTTGATAGCTAATGCATTAAATTTTTACACAATGGAAAATGGTATAAGCATGAGACTGATGCCAACCCATGGAGTATTCATCTTCCTAATCCTAAATCTCAATATCATATTCTTAAAATTCCTAAGATCAATTGTGCTCATTTATTTGAATTCATCAACATGAATCCTAATATACAAGTTACTCTTTTAGATTCCAATTATGATGAATGCAATTATTTGAAACATACAATACTATCAAGCTACCTCCATAAATTTCATAGTGGCTTCCTCCTTCTTTGATACCACAAGATCATACTATTCATCTTATTGATAAGATCAATGAATTTACCCCTCCATGTAATGTTCAAGAGCTATCTTTATGATAATATGCCTTCACTTGTAATGAATTTAGAGTGGCCATACTATTTTAGGATCATCTCATCATGTCTCCTTGTACCTTCAATAATCTTGGGATCTCACCTTTTAAAACTCACCCTGAATCTCAATCATGTATAATTTCTCCAACATATGATGATAATTATATAATGGCCCAAGATAAATCTCAAGATTTGGATGTCCATCATTATCAAAAAACCTTAGCTCAAATTCATGATTTTAATCAATATGTTCATACCATTTCTATGGATTATTATTTTGATCATGAAATTTGTGTGCCTCCTTATAAATCTCCTCTTATTTATACCCCTTTGGTGGTAGATAAAATTATACCTTCCAAAGCTCTGAAAATGCTTGGGTCTTATTTTCCACCTATAGATCCAATCATTACATATGATCCTTCTCTTGTCACTATAAACATTGACACTCTAATCCCATATTATTCATTTACTTATCCTATTTCCTATATTACAGTCAATGCCAAGGCAACTAATGTTCATCAAATATATTCTGAGTATGATCACCATGGTAATCAAATTTTTGATCTCAAGGTAGAGGTTATGTATTATGGTCATCTTCTCACCATTCCTAGTGACAAATATATTCTTGAACTAATTCATGCCCACAAACCTAAGGTTCTTCGACAACATCATAAAATTGGGAATTTTAAAACTAAAACCCCTTTTTTCAATAATTTTATTGCTACTATTGATTTAAAAATAAATATAATTTATTCCTTACCTAATGTACCTTACAACTTACAAGATATCAATGCTATGTATATTTAAGAAAACACTCACATCGAATATGGTACTCCATCTTATCCTTGACCAATTATAGTTTCCCATGAAATCTCACCTATTGAACATGATAATTTTAGCTTATACTTTGACAAGTATCATGAGGTTTTTTCTTATTTCTACAAAGACATGCCTAGTATTGACCCTAGTATTGTGGTACATAGCATCAGTACTTATCTTGATGCTAAAATTGTGTGTCAAAAGCAAAGTAAATTTCCACATGAGGTTTTGATATTATGTCATAAGGAAATCATCAAATTAATCAACAATAAATTTATTAGACTAGTGGACTATTCCAAATGGGTTTCTAACATTATTCCCATTCAAAAGAAGGTCACTATGGTCATTTGCATTTATATTGATTTACATAATCTTAATCTCACTTGTCCCAAGGATCATTTCCCTTTACCTTTGATAGATTCCATAGCTGGTTACAAAATTTTATCTCTTATGGATGTCTTCTTAGAATACAATCAGATTCAAATTACCTCTGAGGACCAACATAAAACCACTTTCACCATGGAATGGGGCACCTATTTCTATGTCAAAATACCCTTCAACCTTAAAATTTTTGAAGCCACATACTAGTGATAAATTACTTGAATATTTAATGATCTTATCCACAAAATTATTGAAACATATGTGGATGACCTCATTTATAAATCCAAAATTTGTAAGACTCATCTATCTAATCTCGCTATCATCTTTAATTATATTCTTAAATATTGGGTTAGACTAAATCCTTAAAAATGTGTCTTTGGTGTCACATCTAAAATAAATTTAGGATTCCTAGTATCTCTCTATGATATCGATGTTGACCTTGCTAAGATTAGTGTTATCATTAACATGCCCATTATTCATTCTATTCCAGACATTCATACTTAGGAAAACTTGGGGTAATTACATGATTCATCCTCAAAATGGCTTATCACATTTATTCTAATTCTCTTCTCAAGAAAGGTACCACTCTAAAATGGATGGACCCTTTTCAAAAATCCTTTGATAACATGAAAGAGTCATTGCTTCACCCACCTATAATTCATCCTCCTTATAATGATCAGCTCTTGATCCTCTATACTTATTTCACACCTATATTAGTTGGGGCAATGCTTACCCAACACAATTATACTAGAAGAGAGTATGTTATCTAATAAATTTTCTAATGTCTCATGGATTATGAAACCCATTATACCAAAATTTAATGTGATTTCCTTGCCATCTATTTGTTACATGAAAATCTTTGCCATTACATGATTTATCAAACTACTTATGTCATCATTCATTCTGACCCCGTTCATCACTTTTTCTCTAAAAATGTTCTCCCTAGAAATAGAATTGGAAAATGGATTTTCTTCCTCATGGAATTTGATCTCCACATCATCAATAAAAAATTTATTAAAGGTAAAATCATAGCCGATCAACTTACCATATCTCCCATTCCATATACTTCTCCCCTTCAAGATAGTCTTCCTAATGATAATATTATCTATATTGAAGGTATTAATCAAGTTACTTCTCTCAAAGATTATTTTCATAACTTTACCACTGATATTGAATACAATAATCTTGATGAATCCTCTATTCCCTTAGTAACTACTAAACCTAAAGTAGACATTAATGACCTTCCTAAAATTAATGTTGACTTGCACGAGGATACTTAGACCCTTCACTTTGATGGTTGTAAATGTCTTTAAGGAGTTGGGAAGGTTGCATTCTTACAAGTTCTCTTGGAAATATCATACCCTTATATTTTTTCTTTACCTTTGATGTCACCAACAATATGGCCAAATATGAAGCTCTAATATTAGGCATGCGATCTAATCTTGACTTAGACATTCAATAATTATGTACCTTATGTGATTTTTAGCTTATTTGTCTCTAAGTTAATGGTGATTACAAATTAAAAATTGAAAAATCATTTCCTATCATCAAATTTCAACCACTATTGTGAAGGATTTTATCTCTTTCACTATTGATCCTATCCCTAGAGATCAAAATTCCATTGTTGATTCCCTAGATTATTCAGCTTCTCTCTTTCATCCCCACCAATTACTTTTGAATCCTACTTTTCTTATATAAGTAGGAAAATTTGCATCTTTAACTCAACCACTAGATTTAATTATCTACCATATCAAGGCTTTTACCATTCAATAAAGCCTATGGTATAATGTTATCATCAATTCTTGGAACATCAAACTTATCCTTCTAACTTAGACTCTAATGAAAAGACACACAATTATAAAAAAGTTTTTAAGTATGTATTTTATCATAACATCCTTTATTTTCAAAATTTTGAAGGTACCTTATGTTGTCATGTTATTCAAGATGAAGTCCCTTCTCTTCTTGAATAAGCACATGGGGTAATTTGTAGTGGCCATTATAATAGGAATTCTAAAACCTACAAATGCATGTGTATGGGTTACTTTTGGACTACTATTAAAAAGGATGTAATTGAATTCGCTAAAAAGTGTAATCCTTTCCAACTTAATGATGATCTAATTAATTTAACTCTAACTAAACTTTACTATATCAAATATTCTTGGATATTTTCCATGTGGGGATTTGGTCTCAATGGAAAATTACCTTACTCCCAATATGGACATATTTTTATCATCATTGCTACTGAATATTTTACCAAATGGGTTGAAGCTATGACCCTTGTTAATTTCATCGATCCTACCATTTCTAAATTTATTCTTAATTAAATCATTTTCCACTTTGCTGTTCCCCATATTATCATTTTAGATAATGGTGGTAATTATAAAAATAAACATGTTAACCAAGTTTGTGTTAAATTCAATATCAATCACAAATTTTCCATGCCTTATCATCCATAATGAAATGGTCAAGTTTAAGGATACTAATAAAATTATTTTTAAAAATATCCAAAATATAATTCATGAAACTCACATAGATTGGCATCTTCATCTTTACCCTACTTTTTGGGTCTATCGAGCTAGCATATGTACTGCCACTAGGGCAACACCATTTTCTCTAGTCTATGGTTTTAAGTCATTTCTTCCCTTGGAATTTGAGCTTCAATATCTTTGTATATCTCTTCATGGTATCATTCTTGATGAATAATTTCATGATGCCCATCTTTATGCTCTTGATCTCCTCGACGAATGTCATATTTACACTTTACAACATAACCTCCAATACAAGGCTTGTATTACTAAACAACATAACAAACATGTTAAAATATACACGTTTAAATTTGGTGATCTTATACTTAAATTATATTAAACCAATGATAAATAAGGTAAGTATGCCTAAAAATGGTGGGTCCCTATTTAGTTAAAGACATTCTTGGTCTAAGTAGCTATCACCTTCAAACTAATGAAGGCCATGTTTTTAAAGAACCCACCAATGCAAAATTTCTCAAAATGTACTTTACATAAACACTTCCTTATTTACATGCTTTTTATCTTCATATAACAAAAAAAAATTTCAAGTTACTCACATAAGTCTCTCCCTTTGTAATAGTTGTCTCTTTTTACAAACCTTTAGTCCTTGTTTGGTCTTTTGGTTTTCCTTTCTCTCATATGTTGCATTGTAAAACCAAGGATAGGACTCGATATTCCCCATGATGTACCATAGTATTATGTATTATCCATCATCTTTTTAAACAATTTTTGGCATTCTTTGGAGTTTTATTTTTTGACTTGCATTGTAAAATTGTAGATAGGACCCAGTCTTCATCATAAAATACCATCTTCTATATTTTCTCATTTATTTTTTTCCTATGATTTTTGGCACCCTCTTGGGTTTTTTTTTAATTATTTCTAGTGTAATACCATGGATACGACCTAGCCTTCCTCATAAACTTACCATCTCATGGTATTCCTTTTATAAAAAATTATGCTATTGATCATTTTTATTAGCTTTAGCTTTTGCTTCTTTTGATAGATGGAATTTACATAATAATCTATGTTAGAATGTTTTCCTCCATTTCCATCATTATTATGATAAGGAATCACACTTTACTATCATTATATCCCTTTTTCACCTTTGGTCAAATTTTTTTAGTTTAACGTAATTTAAATTATTCTATGTGTCATTCCTCTTGATTTCCTTTCCTTTCACTCATCATTAGATAAAAAAGGTTGAAGTCAAGATAGCACTTTTATTTCACTTATATTTATGAGACTCTTATACCCCATACTCTATGAATTTATCCCTCTTAAAAACAAAGCCCTAAGTAATCAAATGAGATTTATCTTTAGCACCCATGTTTGGTTTTCTAAATCCATATGGAGGAGAAATAGAAAAGGCCATCAAAAAAATTAAAAACCAAATCATTTGAAAAAAAAATCAATGATATACAAAAGGGAACATACAAATATTAAAATTAAAAATTACACCAAAAAACATGATTCCAAGCACATCTCCTATCTCTAATAGAAGCTCAAACCTGATAGTTGGCTTCACCGTAGAGCTGAGGTCCATTGGGGTGTGGTAGGCCACTAGATTAGAATAGGAGAATTCAAAAAACTCTATAGTTCTACCTAATTTCTCATGTAAGTACCCAATCTTCACAATAGATTAAAGGGTTTTTAAGGGGTCCTAATTAGTAAGGAACATGTTGTGGGAAGGTAGGTCCATTTTAATTTTCATGTATGTAGCCTTCATGGGATGATCTATATACTACATTTGTTTACCTAAGACTTGTATGGATAAGATAAGTTCTTCAGAGTCCTTAAGGTCAAAATTACTCTTATTTTGACAAACCTAATTTGAGTTTCTTGACTTCAATAAAGACTTACTCTACCTTGGTTTTTCCTTCATTCTCCCCTCTACCCATTTCATTTCCCCCATTGACAGATAAATTATGTTTCCAGATCTATTTTCCCTCTTATATATTCCTTTCTTCTTCACCTCTTAAAAACATGCTTATTTCTAGATCTATTTCCCTCTTATATATTCCCTTATTATTCACCTCTTAAAAACATGATTGTACTAATTTGATTTATTTTTATCTATCTTTATAAAAAATATGTTTACATGACTATGGATTACCTTTGTTTATACCATAGAATTACAATTCTAGATTTATTTTTCTATATTTTTACCATTTATCATTTTTTTTACTATCCTAATATTATGAACACCTGATTTCATACCCTTTTTCCATTATTGAGTGAGGTTAACTTGTTACTTCTCACTCATCAATGTTGTTTTCCCTTTTATGCACCTTTTTCCATTTTTGAGTGAGATAAGGATTTTTAATTCTCACCCATCAATGTTGTTTTACCATTTTGTTTCTAATTTTACATTCAATGTTTTATTACCATCTTTATTGACATGTATCCTTTGTTTGACTTGGTTAGTTTACCTTTCTTAATTAAGGTTTACTTGTTTGAGTTTTTCGGTCTTTAGTAGCCTTGGATTTCTAGTTACCCTATTTAATATTTTTTTTTGACTTGGTTATTTGGTATTACATAAAAAATTTCACCCTAACTTTCCAAATTCCCAAGTACATCATGTCCTCATAGTACCAATTATCTTGGCTTTCCTACATTTGTTTTTCTTTTGCTTTTTAGTTTTGTATTCTTGGGTTTGTTAAAAGCAGTCTTTGTGCCTTACATAATCAAAACTAACAACACAATAGAAATCCATCCAATGATAAATGTATGTCAATGTACACATAAAATATACTTTTTAGTCACTTAATTTTTATTCACTTAATTTTTAGTCATTTACTTTCATTTATTTTATGCTTTAAAATACTGTAACTTTTTTTAGGATCAACATTATGTTTTTCTATGTTCTTTATTGAAGCACCATCCCCTATTTCACCTTAGTGACTCATGATGAGCTTAAATTTGGGCATATGTAGACACATAATATTTTAAACTTTTATCAAATACCGATGCTTTATATCTTGTAGGAATGCATCGAGACTTGATCCATCTAAGTGCACACTATAAGGGGTACACCAAGAAATGGGTGGGTAGACCTTTGGTGCTTCACAATATTTTTGTCTCTTATTTACACATATTACCAATCTAACTAGCTCTCAAAACCATTCCGTAAGCTATTACTCCTCCCTTGTACACTCCTCTAGTATTTCTTCTCTTTCCATCCCTATTTTCCTCACATTAAGTCCCTTTTTTCATCTGATTATACTAGGTTGATTGCATTGAACTTATAAAATTTTAGGATATTTTCAATTAGGAATTAACTTATCCTCTGGCCAACCTAGCTTAGGACCTACTAAATTATTATCTAGATATATACTGGGTTGACTGGGTCGACCCTATCAACTAATATATTCAAAAGGTTTTAGGGATGAGTCCACCTATTTATACAAGATAATTTAGTCATTATTTAAATATGTAATAAATATTTATTATTCATTTATGTTTATTTATAATATGTTCTTCCACCATTCTACTTAAGGAGTCTTACATTAGGGTTTTTACATAGAGAATCTAGTCTTATGGATAAGTCTTAGATGTTTTGTCCTTTCTTAGTGATCCTTAAAAACCACAACAACCTCTTGTGAGGACCCTTTATCTAAGGGAGGGATTAAATCTCAATGGTTTCACATTTAGGTAAGTATTCTCTAACTTTACTCCTATATTTAGTAGATAAAAGTAGCATAAGTATTGGATTTGAATAATATTACTCTATAAATTCCATGTATTAGGCTCTTACTCATACTTAGCTTAATTTAGATTCTCTTATACATGTTTTGATTGTTTACTAATCTCCCATGTTGTGCAATAAGCTTTGTTGAGCACTAGATTATATTTACTTTACTTTTTTTTAGCATAGGTGAAATTTTAAAACTTAGGATCCCCTTAAGGTTATTACATGATTATGTTAGACTTGAGGCTTTGGAACCCTCCTTATCATAGTGTATTGTGATAAATAATCTCCTAATTAGGTCTATCAGACCCTCATATTTTTCATTCTACTACTTAACAAATGTATTCCCAATCATAAGTGTAGGTATGTTATATCTTCTCTAAGTTAGGATTGATTTATAGACATGACACATTTTTTATTGCATATAAGAGTTATATCAATTTTTTCAAACATACCTTTAGGCATGATATTTTTAGAGGCATGTAATTATATAAAAAATTATGCATGATTTTACCAAAAAATATAATTTTTAGTAAGAAAGAGGAACCTCTACGTTGTTCTTATACATCACTACATTAGCATTTTCAGCATTGTGTGATTTACTAGGTTTTTTTATTAAAGATTCAAGAAACAAATCTCTTTGTTTAGTTATTTGAGTAAATTCATGTAAAGTGATATTAGCTTTAATATTTTTCATATATTTCTCTATATCATATCCACTCCTAGTAGAACAACTAGATACATCGACACTATTTCTAGTGTTACTTCCCTTTGGAGGTTTCTGGATTATTGTCTGTTTAAGGATTAGGAGGAGTATCAAAGTTATTTTGTGGGTTTGAACTAGTCAATAGTTATTTTTTTCTCTAATCCTCGATGGATAAGTATTCTTTAGATACTATTAAAAATCATGAATATCTTTTGGAGTATCCTCAGGTTCATTCTCATCTTAGAATGGGAAATTAATAATTTCCACCATCATAATTGTGTCAGTAGATTTAAATGACTATGAAGAACTCGATGTTCTATGGTGTTATCTTTGTTAGGTCCACCTTTAAATGTATCTAAATCATCTTGAAATAGTTCAGAATCATTAAAAAAATTCTATATAATCTAATTCACCATGATTTGAGCTATTATGAACTCTATAATATTTAGTTAAAGCTACATCAAAAATGTTCATTTTAGGACTATTCTTATTGGTAGATGACTCATTGTTGTTGTTGTTGCCATTGTGAAACTAGTTTTTAGTTTTATTGAACCTCTGATAAGAATAATTTATATTGGAACTTTCCCCAGCATTACCTACTTGTCTTTATAACTAAATAAAAGTAGTGCTCAATTTTTGAAACATTTTGAATATGGATTCATTTTCATTCTTAGGTGTCTCTAAATTGTGAACTTGAGTACTACCACTAGTTGTTGGCACCATAGCTCTTTGATCTTGTGGATGAGATCCACATGTGTTATTTAAGAATCCTAAGTTTTGACCAAGACGAGTATGACTCAAAGGCATTTAGTTTAAAACTAGGGTTTAATTCAAAGAAATCATGTTTTGATTAGCATTTGTAATGACATTCAATGTAGGGAAATTAGGATTAACATTAGGAATAACATATTTTTATTGACCCTCAAGTTGTATTTCATCACTTAATTTCACAACTTCAGAATAGGCTAAGGCCAATGTATTTATGACTCTAACAGATCTTTTCAAAAAAAATAAGTCATTGGATATAAATCATCCTTTTAAACCTCTAAATCTAAAGATTCATCAGGTCTATAAAGAGCTATAGTTTTTCTAAACATATTCTATAATTTAGCATTAAAATATCTAATGGTTTCACTTGAATCTCTCTTCATTGTAGTGAATTGTTGGTAAAGGACACAAGGATTGATGGTATTTCCAAATTGATCAATAAAAATACTATTAAAATCATTCCAAATGGTAATGTAATTCTTCAAAAGGTTGATAAACCAATCATATGTTGCATATTTTATAATAAAACAAAATAATCAATAAACAACATCCTCATGAACAAAATTTAATAATCTCAAATGAGCCTTAAAGGATTTGATGTGTTATTCAACAGTAACCACACCTATAGGACAAAAAGAATTCAAATATTTCTCAAGTTTTATAGTTAAATCATATAGTTGACCGGGCACATTGATAGAATATCCACATAACCACACCATACCTTGATAAGGGTTGAACACAAGAGCACCACAAATAGGTGAATTATATTGATATTTAGAAACCTTATGTTTACCTTTATCTACTCTTGCTTTCTTATGAATCTCCAAATAAAGAAGAGGTAGTCTTGACTCAGACCTCGACCTAGTCCTTATTATTGGTAGTTATAGCTTGTAAACTCTAAATATTGTTAAAAATATGATGTATAAACCTTATCTTTACAAATAAAAATGATTAAATTTATATGCTAAGAAAATTTTACATAAATTCATATAATTCTTTTCGAAAAAACACTAATTATTGACTAAATTAGCTTAAAGATAACCCCAAACTTGTGAGTGTGATTCATTTTTACACTTATAAGTTTAAATAAACATAAATTTTCAAAGAATCAACTAATATCTTAAAAAAATTCCTATCACTAACCTCAAACATGTTAGATTCATGAAGCATAACCTACCTTTGCAACAATTTCTCATAAATCTTCAAATAATAGTTATATTTAGCTAAATAAGCCTATATGATAGTATAAAACCATAAATATTAGTGATATTTACTCAATTCAAGATAATAAAACATAAATATGCAAAGGATCAACTAATCTTTAAACAACATTCACTAAAATTAGCTAAGATACTTCAAATTCACAAAGTTTTAGCTAAAGGCCCTCCTTCTAGCACCAATGAAACATCACATGTTGATACCTAAAAGTGTATCATATGGTTTATAAAGTGTTTCAAATACTTCTCATTTATATATTCAAATAATCTATTGCATGAGTAGTTGGCTATGATCTTCCCGAGATCTTTGGTGGAATAAAGCAAATAGTTATTTCACAAAATGATAATATAACTGGTTGTTAAGAGAAACCATGGTCTTAAATATTTCTTATGAAATATGATATTAATTTGAACTAATTATAGTGAATTATTATTAAAACCTAAAGTCTAGATTCTAATCTACCATGTATATTTACAATGAAAGATAAACTATAGTAATTTGACTAAAAAATGAGCAAAATGAAGGGCAAGGCAAAGAAGAAAGGTATCTCTGATCTTTAGTCTAGACATTATCACAAAGATTAAATTTTATCTAAAACATGCACTCAAACTAATATATGACATGAAATATCTAAAGGCATAGATCCTATCATATTCTAGGCAAATGTCTAAGGATTTTGAAACAATGCAAATAAGAACTCAAGTTCACTTTAAGGATATGCTTCTAAAAGAAAATAAAATTTGCACATCTTCAAGAAAATCAATGTAAAAATAAACCTAGCATAAGCAAAAATTGTGAAATATGCATTCACACATGCATATTCAAGATTCATACAAGCCATTCAACTCTAAACATCAAACTAGATGTTTGAGGAAGTAGCGATGATAGAAAAATACACAAATAAATATGATACATTACTTACAAAATTTCCTTTCTTGAATTAATTTTCTTTAAATTTTTAAAGTGGTTTTTTCTCTAAAACTCCATCCCATTTATAGATGACAATACCCCTTTTATATAAGGTTTTGAGGTATGTCAGTCAGTCATATCAAATGATAATTACATAAGTGTCAAGGAGAATTATCCTTTTAAAACATCCTAGAATAAGACACTTTAAAAAATTAACTAACCTATAAACAATGTTATTTATAAGATGCACATGCTTTTACAATATATAATATTTTATTTTCAAATGATATACATGTTTTGTTACAAAAATAATATGCCAAGTCAACATATTTGACTTTGAGAAGCTCCTCTAGTTGTAGTCTTTTGATTTTATTGCTTCATATTCATTGCCTTATGATATTGTTCATTAATCAATCTATAATTAATGATAGCCTTCATGAATAATTCCTCTTCTTGGTCTACCAGGTCTTTCAAGTCTTTGTCAGCTCTGCCCATTAATTATTTGATGCCATTATCATCACCAATCTTCTCTTATACAAATAAAATCATGTATAAGATTATTTTATTATCTATCCCTATTGTTCCTTGGATTTTTCAATTCACTTCTTATATGAATTTATTATCACTATATTTTAATTCATCATTTGTTATCAAACACATAAGACTAAGGGTAGCTAGGTCTTTGATCAAGCCTCCTAGTATATGTACCATTTTACTCTCTAACTACTTGAAGTACTTAGAAATATCCTCCACACCCTTGGAATATTTGTTCATATCCTTTAGTTTCTCTAAAAAAAAATCATAGACATGTTTAAATGTGCCAAACTAACTATTTTAAAATTAGGAATTTGACCCTCCATCAATACATTGATCAATTCCTTTACCTCATTTCTTGAAGACTACCATTGATTAATCTATTGCATAGCCATGGAATGTTTCTTGTTCACCATATCCTACTTAGAAACTATAGCTTATAGAAATCTAAATGTGTCATAAATGATTATTTCACACCTATTGACCATATAACCTAGCAATAATAGGATAGATTAATCCTCTAAGTTCTTATTTTACTACTTTAGGCCTTTGATAACAACTTGAAACTATTTTGATTGTGTTTGAACTAGCTCTAGGACACCCTCCTCAAATATTGGATCCTTACCAGGTCTCTATCCTTTCTCCTAGGTCAAATTAGTCAAGGGATCCACCTTTTGATATATTATTTCTTCACTAAACAAGTTGACCCAACTTAAAGGTGGTTTAATAGTTACATTTGGATTCTTTGCCTTTTAAATAGTGGCACACCATCTCAACTTTCCTTTTACAGGTGTCAATATCCATCAGGTCCAAGGACTTTTCCCTATCTTATTTTACTTCTTCAACCTTTGCATCTTCATATGAATCTATCTCACAAGTCATAAATAGCATCCTAAGTGCATATTTAATAGACTCATTAGGGTCTAATGCTATCATATGTACCTCCTACTAATTAGATCTTATTCTGATGATTTTTAAGTTTCATGAATGATGAACTAGAAAAAATTTCATCTGGCCTTCTCTCCTCATGCCTATTCTCTAATAGTGTTTGTATTGAAGGAAGCCTAGATAACCTACATCAATCAAGTGATATTACCAGGGGCCTAGCTACCACCTATCCTCCATTTTTTGGTCCCTATTCAATCTGGACTTAGGCCTTATGTTGTGTTCCTTTAATATCCTATAAAATTCATAGCTTGAGGATGCTTTTTTTTAATGAATAATTGATCAATTATGTAATAATATGCAATACATAATTCATTCTTTAAAATCAAAATAGTAGAGACATATGAAAGAAAATTCAAATCTAAGAAAATATACACATAAGACTGATATAACATGGTTCACCCAGTGTGGGATATGTCCACCAAGAATCTCTCTATAATATTATAAACAATATTACAAGACAACTCTCAAAATGAAACCTCTCATAGAGATAACTTTCTCCAACTTGAATTCACACCAGAATTCTCAAGATGCTAAGCTATACCTCAAACTCAATCACACTAACTGAAGAGAGAGTACAAAGCTAAAAAATTAGATGTAAAATTCAATGATTAAGTTTTTCCCCCTCACCCCTATTTATACTTTCCAAAGTCCATTTAAAAATGCACCATACCTTAGAGAGAAGCATATCCCCACCAAAATGGCAAGAAATAAGAGAGGTTACAACCAACTGAGATAAAGATAATCCCCTGATTCTCTCAACTACCTTAAATAATACTCACTTATCCATAAAATGTGCCAAAAATGTGGGAAGTGGTTGGCACACTTAAAAAATACACCCCACCATTTTTTAAAGTAGAAATTACATGTTAAAAATGCCTCATTAATTTTATTTTAACCTTAGTGGTGTTGAAACGGGATTCACATTCAACAATCTCCCACTTAGAGTTTGTTTCTCCTCAAATAAAATTTAACCCTCCTACATGATCTTCATGAATACCAGCCAAAGCTAAACATAACCTCAAATTATCTAATGTGACTACCTTGGTCATCATATCCACAGGATTCTAAATTGTATGTATCTTCCCTAACTTCACCATATTTTCCTCCAAAGTTATCCTGGTGAAATGATACCACAACTATATGTTCTTCATCCTCGAGTGGAAAGAGGAGTTCTTGGTTAAATGTATAACACTCTAACTATCACTATGTAATCCCCTAACTTCTTATGTATGCCTTAACTCATTAAGTAACTATTGTAACCAAATCATCTCCTTGCTAGCCTCTATAGCAGCAATATACTCAACCTCTATGGTTGATAAAGACATAACCTTCTATATCTAAGAAATATAACTAACCACTATATCCCTGATAGTAAATATATAACATATCATACTCCTCCTTTTATAAACATCACCAACCATATCCAAGTCCACATAACCATGCAAATTGGTATTCCATCTACCAAAACACAATGTTGTACCCATGGTTCCTCTCAAATATCAAAGAATCCACTTTATTGCTTGACAGTGTTTATAACTTAGATTACTCATGTATGTATTTACTGCTCCCACTACATGGGAAATATTTATCCTGTTACAAACCATAGCATACATAATGCTACTAACCACCAATGAGTAAGGTACCTTGGACATTTTTATCTTTTCTTATTCTATCTTGGGACATTGCTCCTTTGATAATTTGAAATGGCTTGCCAAAAGAGTCCCATCTAACTTAGCATCATACATAATAAACCTTTGCAAAGCTTTCTTCATTTAATCTTCCCAGGATAATATCAGCTTCATCTCCTTCCTATCTTGATTTATAATCATACCAAGGATATGCTTTGCTATACCCAAATACTTCATAGATAAGGAATCACCAAGCTGCTTCTTGAGTACTTAAATATGTTGCATGTTCTTTCTTGCAACCAAAATGTCATATATATACAAGCATATGATAATATAATTATTATCCTTAAATCTATTGACATACATGCAATGGTTAGAAGGACACCTGGAGTAACTATGTTCCAACATAAAACTATCAAGCTTGTTATACCATTATTGTGGAGCTTATTTTAGGCCATATAATATATTCTTTAATCTACAAACCAATTTATAATTTTCTTTGACCTCATAAGCCTATCATTTCTCCATATATAATTCCTCCTCCAAATCACCATGAAAGATCACAATCTTCACATCTAATTGTTCTATGTGTAAATCCTCTACTGTAACTATACCAAGCATAGTTCTAATAGAATTCATCTTAACAACATGAGAAAAAATCTCATCAAAATCAATACCTTTATTCTTAGAAACCCCTTGACCACCAACTAGGCCTTGTATCTTTTCCTTTCTTATCCTATTCTTTGATTTTATATACCCACTTGTTATGGAATGCTCTCTTACCCTTAGGTAGCTTCACCAAATCCCATGTTTGGTTCTCCATGAGAGAACTATGTTCCTCTTCCATGTCTTACTCCCACTTCTTCCTAGAATTTGCCTACATTGCTTCCTCAAAACATTCTATTTTTTCACTATTAGTAAGTAAAAAATAACTCAAATATGGGTAAAAATGTTTAGGATCTCTTCTTACCCTAGAAGACCTTCTTACAATAATATTTTAGGGTTCTTATGTAGGAGGTTCTTAAATTTTCTCCTTGTATACCTTACCATTTTTAATATCATCCAACATTGTGTACTCTTTTTATTATTATTTCTATAACTAATCATCATACGTGACTTTTTATTCAAATACAATGTCCCTAAACCAAAATATTTTCTTGTCTCTAAGACTCCAAACCCAAAAACCAAATCCATCCTCAATATAACCAATAAAGATGCATATCTCAAACTTAACCTCTAACTTGGTCCTATCCTTCATGGCAACATGAACAAATGCCTCACATCTAAAGAACCTAAGAAAACAATAATTAACTTTATTACCAAAATAAGCTTCCCTAAGTATGCCTCCATCTAATAGAATTGAAGGTCCTTTATTAATCAGATATACCATTATGCTAACTACTTCTACCCAAAACATTAGGGTCAGCCCTACATGTAACCTATATACTCCTAACATCCTCCATGATTGTCCTATTAATCCTATCTAACACTCCATTCTCTTGTGGCATCCCTTGAATTATCCTTTGCCTATGAATTTCATTCTATGAACAATAATCATCAAATGTTTTGCTACAATACTCACCTCTATTGTTCAACCTGAGACATTTCAACTTGAGACTTGTTTCATTCTCATCCATAAATTTCCATCTCTTTAATGTTTTAAACACATCATATTTATTCTTAATTTAATAAACCCAAACTTTCCTAGTTGTATCATCAATAAATGTAACATAATAATTTAAACCACCAATAAAAGATACTTGAGCTAACCCCCATACATCTAAGTTAACCAACTCCAACTTAATCTCCTTATTCATATGTCCAACCATAAAGAACTTAACTAACTTTAACTCCCCATACACATAATCATCATAGAAGTCCAAATCAACCTATTTCAATTTGGGCAACTTATCTTTCAAGTTATCCATGCCCTTTTAACTCATATGACCAAGCATGTCATGCCATAAAGTTGCATCTATATCTTCAACAACTACATTATAGTGAACAACACTACTATTCAAATACAAAGTGCCAACTTTCTTACCTCTCACAACTATAAGATCACCCTTGGTAACTTTCAAAGAGTCTGCTACAAACATCACTAAACAAACCTCATTGTCTAATTGCCCTACTAATATTAAATTTCACCTTAATTATGGGGTATGTCTAACATCCATTAGTAGCCATGTGTTTCCATTATGCATATTCACCTAAACACAACCTTTTCATACTATATTTCATGGTTTATCACCATCAAGATAAACATGTCCAAAATATCCTTGAACATAATCAGTAAAATGATGCCTATGTGGGGTGGTATGAAAAAAGCCCCTAAATATAATACACAAGATTTAGAAACATTATCCAAGGAAAGAATTAAATCATTTTAAATAATAGTACCTCTTTTCATATTTACCTCCTTGGTCTCCTCATGTTTGATCTTCTTGTCTTGAAGTTCCCAACATTCCTTCTTTATGTGTCCACTTTTCCCATAGTGCTAACACACCATCTTGGCTCTAGATTTAGATCTTCTCTAACCCATTTAATTTTCATGGTTTAATTTGCTTCTATCATTTTTCCTCCCTCTAGTCTCCATCATCAAATTATTACCTAAAGATGATTCCTTGACACTATTCCTTCACATTTCCTCACTAAGAATCACACCTATAACATCCTCAAACTTTAAACTTCCCTTAGTACGAATGACATTACTCACAACCATAACCAAACTATCGCTACTATTAGGTAAGGAGCACAAAATTAGTAAAGCCTTAACTTCATTTTCAAATTTAATACTAATATAAGTTATCATACTCACAACCATATTAAAATCATTAAAATGATCAGAAATAGAACCATTTAAAAAAAATCATATTAAATAACCTTTTCATGAAATATATTTTATTAGAGGTAGAGGGTTTTTCATACAAATCCCCTAGTTTCTTCATCAGACCAAATGTCATCATCTCCTCTGAAATATTAAAGGCAACCAAAGATGCAAGGCATAATCATATGACTCCTAGTGATTTCTTATCAAGCAAATTCTAACATATCTAATCCATACTTGAAGGTTGGCCTAATTTCCTCATCAAGGGGTGATTAATATCTTTCTAAAACAAGTAATCTTTGATCTTCATATTTCACAATCTAAAATTCTACCCATTGGATTTTTCAACTCTATCTCTACTGTTATCTACCATAGCTCCCACTCAAGCTAATATCCTTCTCAATGATTCACCACTTTAGTAAAACCACTAAACCTAGCTCTGATACCAACAATTAGGAATAAGTGATTAATTACGAATAATATGCAGCATGAAATTCATTCCTCAAAATCATACTAGCAGAGACATATGAAAGAAAATTTAGATCTAAGAAAATACACACATAACATTGATATAACATGGTTCACCTAATGTGGGCTTTTCCCACTAAGAAGATATCTATAATATTATAAACAAGAGTAAAATACAACTCTCAACAAGAAACCTCTCATAGAGATAACTTTTTCCATACTCAATTTACACCAAAATTCTTGAGATGCTAAGCTATACCTCAAACCTGATCACACTGACTGAAGAGAGAATACAAAGCTCAAATATGAGATGCAAAATGTAATGCTTAATGTTTTCCCCCTCACCCCTATTTATAATTTCAAAAATTCCTTTTAAAAATGTGCCATACCTTAGAGATAATCATATCCCGACCAAAACGGTAACACATAAGGGAGATTACAACCAACTAGGATAAAGATAATCCCTCGATTCTCTGAACCACCTTAAATCATGCCCACTTTTCCATAAAATGTGACAAATATGTGAGAAGTGGTTGGAAAACTTTAAAAAATGTTCCCCACCATTTATGAAATTAAAAATTACATGTTAAAAATGCCCTATTAATTTTATTTTAACCTTAGAAGTGTTGAAACGAGCTCCACATTCAACATCTTTAATATATATGAAGTCAAATGGATTGGGCTCATTCTCATATGGTACATTAAAAATACCCTTGTCAATATCTAGGCTTTAACTATTGACTCTACCTTTGCATCCATGTGTTTTTGATTTCTTTTGGATTCATTGAGATTATGACACTTTTTGTCCTTGCACTATTCCTCAAGATCTTTGACATTTTGACTCCAAAAATTACCCATGCACCATCGATATTTCATATGAGCTCTTGAGATTTTTCAACTTGGTGACACCATGATTAATTCATTCCTACCAATATTAAAATAGATAAGGTAAGGGTTTAGGAGTATAAATAACTTAGGATACATTTTTTGACTAAGGTTTTAGTTGTATTAATTACACTACAATATTTTAGACTAAAGTTTACACTAGTTTTAAATTATAATAAAATGTTCCTACATAAGTTTGAGTCCATTAAAAAAATCCCTCGTAAATATGAATTCATTTCAAAATAAAAACATAGGCTAAAATACTTAGACTAAGGATTTTTAGCATCGTTTAAGCATGGATTTAATCAATAAATAGTGACCAAAGGTTAATATATAAGGATAAAATGATATCATATTATTTAACCAACTAAAGGTAATTAGACATTGAACCATAAACCCTAAACACTATTTATTCACATGAAACTCCATTAAACCTACAACAAGAAACACAAGAATCAAATGTTAGCAACATTGGATGAAGTCAAACAAGGATTATATGTAAACATGCCAATTAATCCATATGAGAACCATGATATTAAAATAATGAACTTTTGTTAACTTGAATTCACAATTTCTAACACAATTTTCAAAATTGAACAAGGGTCCTCATTGTTTAGAAATGGGGGTATGTTAACCTCAACAAATGGTGACTTCTGGGAGAAATATAGCAATATGATAGAACTCAAATACTCTTGGTTTAAATTAACAACTAAAAAAATCATTACACATTATTAAGTACCATAATTAATATTAATTCATTATTAAAATAAGTTTTACAAATACAAAATTAGATTCAAACATCAAAACTTAGTCATATTATGTGTGATTTGATTCATTTATTGATTGTCATGGGATTATGATAACAACTTCCAAACTTCATGACATTAATAATTGACATTGACCTATAGAATATTTATATATTCATTAATGAATCATTCTTTTATTAAAAGTGAAGGCTTGGGAATTACTCTATTTCCATCTAGGCATCCATAGCCCTGACCTAGATACCTTGGGCTCCACTCAAGGCCTTGCTCCATTGCTAGCTAGAGATCCATAGCTTCAATAGAGATTACCAAAACCACCTTTGCATATAAATATTTTGAATTTTCAATAAGGATCTTATTTTTATATTTTTCAAATATATATATCTTTTTAACAAAGGTTAGGAGCAAGAATTAGCTAGGTTTTTAAGATTTCTATCAAATGTTTGATCTTCAGGCAATCATCCTTGGTCATAAACTTCATCCTAGGAAATAATATTCTTTAAGTGCTAACATGAATTTGTTTCAATGATTCAAAATTTCACTTAATAATATTTAATCCTTATTAGAATCTGATTTAGATCAAAACAAGGTTTAATATTTTAAGGAATAATTAACCTAGATATCAGCATTCACTAATTTCTTCAAATCATAACATCAATCTCAAATTTACAATATCCATGATCAACCAATTTGTGAGAGTCATACCTTAATTCTTTATTTGAGAAGTTCCCTTTAGTAACTACTTATATTATATCTTGAAACTATCTTAAAAAAGACTTATTGAAAGTTGGGAACAAAATAATAGCAAACAAACACACAACAAATAAAAAAATCAAACAAATATTTACAAAGACTACATACACATAGATAATAAGAAAGGAAACTAATATAAGCCTATCTACACTAACTCTAACTAATATTACAAGTTATTCCATAAAAAATTTAGGTAGAATAATAAAGAAATATTGTTTGAGGTATTGCCCATTAGTTGGCAAAGTGAACTCTACTCCCTACAAGTCTTTGAGTTTGAAGGTGTTGTCTCCCAATGTTTTGACAATTTGATAAGGGCCAATCCACAAATGAGTGAATTTCTCATTTTTTCATTTTGGCTCTAAGGATTTTTCCCATAGGAGAACTAGGTCTCCCTACCTAAACACCTTAATTTTTGAACACTTATCAAACCATATTTTGATTATGGTTTGATGTCTATTTAAGTTTCCAAATGCTTCTTCCCTTGCATCTTCTATTAGAATGACGTCAAGAAATATTGAATTAAAATACTATTGATCTTAATCCATATACTCTTGCATGAACTTATTGGTTGTAAACTTGAGAGTAATTAAAAATATTAGGTCTTGACCATTTAATAATAGGAATAGTGATGCTTTAAAAGCTTACTTCACTCTAGTTCTATTTGCCCAAAGAACATACATGAGAAATTTATGTCATGTTGTTGGTTATTGAACTATAGAATTTTTTATTACTTTCATCATTTTTTTTTTTGAATCTAAGACTCCATTACTTTGAGGCTAACAATTTGAAGAAAACTTAAGAATTATGTTGTTGTCATAGGCCCACTCAGTCATCTCTATAGATATGAAGGATGATACATTATCATAAACTAATGTTACTAGTGTCCCAAATCTTATGAAAATGTTCTCTTATAATAGCTTGATTACATCTTAAATTTTACATTATTTTATTTCCAATGCTTCTATCCACCTAGTATAATAATTAGTAGTAGTAAGAACATATTTGTGTCCATATAAAGAATTAGGGTTAATCACTCCTATAAAGTATAAACCCCATTGAGAAAAAGGTTTGTTAATTAACACTGGCTTGAATGGAATAGATGCTTTTGGTTCCTTCATGTTGAATATCAAAAATTTATGGCATTATATAACATGGTTATGTGCATACTTGAATATGGTGGGTGAATAATATTGCACCCTCAAGATTTTATGAGCTATTGTTTTTCTAAAGGGGTGTCCACTCTTAAGATTATCATGAAAAGTACTAAATATCTTAGATAATTATTCCTTTGAAACACATCTTAATTATATACCTTCATAATAATTTTTGAAGAGTACCTCATCCTTGATCAAGAAATATGTTGCCTTGAGCCTCAAAGCTCTTCTTTGTTCACTGCTCATACCTTTAGGAAAAGAACGATTGATTAGAAGATGGCTAGTTATATCATACCAATCATTTGGTTGGAATTTTTGGTGATCAACCTACATGACATTCAATTTAGTATTAGTATTAGAATTCATCTAAATCAACACTTGACACCTTACCAAATTGGTAGGTTTTATATGAAATCAAAATTGCATGGTATGTATAAATCAATCCTAGATCGAATAAGATATATCACACCTAAAATTCCAATTGGGGCACACACTTTTTAAATGGGAGCATGACCAATATGAGGATCTTATAGACTTGATTAAGGGATCACTTGTATCATTTGTCATAACATAACATGTTAGGTAGGGTTCTAAAGCCTACTATCTAACAAAATCACATAATAATCTTAAAAGAGTCCTATGGTTTCTAATTTCACTTATGATAATAAACAAGAAAGTAAATTAAGCTAATAACAAGAAAAGTAAATTAATCTAGTATTCACCAAAGCTTGTAGCACAAAGTAAGGTGTTAGATGAAAAAAAATCAAATACATGTATAGGGAACTTCAAATAAAGTAAGTATGAGTAATACCCTATTATATTGAATATGAGGAGTAATATTATTCGGGTCAACACTTATGTTACTTCTATATACTAAAAGAGAGGAGAACAAAGTTAGAATATACTTACCTAAATGTGAATCCATTGTGACTCAATCTCTCCCTTTTCTAATGGGGCTTAACAAGAGATTGTTTTGATTCATATGGATCACTTTGTTAGGCAAAAGCATCCAAGACCTATCCAAAAGACTAATATTCTCTAGATAAGAAACCTAAGTTAAGAATCCTCAAGTAGAATGGTGGAAGAACGGATTGTGAAGAAGCATTAGTCACTAATAAATCTTGATTGCATTCATATTGAAATGACTAAAATGACCTTGTATATATAGGAGTATCTAACCTAAAAATTACTTAAACACGTTGACTATGCTAGGTTGATCAAGCTGACCTAGCACGTTATCAAGATAATAACCAAAATTTATAGTAGGTTGGATAGATGGAAACTATGCCTAAAGAGCTAAAGTGACCCTAGATTTTGCTAGGTTGACCAAGTCGACCTAGCTTACTAAATAGGTAAAAAGAGTACTAAGCAAGGGAAAAAAGGATAGAAAGAGGAAAATACTAGAGGAATGTGCAAGGAATGAGAGATAGCTTAGGGAAAGGTTTTAAGAGTGTAATAGATATAGAATAATATGGAAATAAGGGACACCAATTCTATGAAGTACCAAATGTTTGCCCACCCATTTCCTAGTGCACCCTTTAAGGCATGTACTTAGAGGGATTAAGTCATAATGGTTTCTTGCAAGATGTAAAGCATCAGTAATCGATAAAAGTGTGAAAATATTATGTGTATACATATGCCCCACTAGAAGTTCATCACATGTCAATAAGGTGTAATAGGGGATGGTGCTTTGAGATAGAACACAAGGACACACACAACATTGATGCTAAAAAAAAATTGTAGTATTTTAAAAAGTATAAAATAACTAAAAGTAAATGATAAAAAAGGAAAATAACTAAAAAGTAAATAATGAAAAGTAAATGATGCATACCTTGACTTACCTTTATTGTGGGATGTTTGTCAGTTGTGTTTTATTTTTTATTATGGAGGGCATAGAGACTACTTTTGAAAAATAAAAAAATGCAAAAATAAGGAGTAAAATCAAATAAATATAAGAAAATCCAAGCTAATTGGTGCCATGTGGATGGGACATACTTGGGAATTTGGCATGCTAGATGACAAGTGTTATGTTAGACTAAATGACCAAGTCAAACAAGAGTAAATTGGGTAATCAAAAATCCAAGGATACTAAAGACCAAAAAACTCAAACAAGTAAACCTCAAGTAAGATAAGGCAAACTCACCAAATCAAATCAATGAGACATGTCAAACAAGATGGAAAAAAGAGGATTCAAAAAGCAAAATGGTAAAAAAACATTGATGAGTGACCAGTACGAATCCACATCTCACACAATAATGGAAAAAGGGTGAAAACTCAAGTTTTTGTAATAGTAGAATAACAAAATCAAGATAATTGGTAAAAAGAAATAAAATTAGTTTTAGTAAATATATAAAACATGATGACAATGATACATAGTTTCACAAACATGTTTTTCATATAAAGATAGATAAAAATGAAATAAAGTAGTGTTAGCATGTTTTTAATAAATGAATAAAAAGTAATTTAAAGAAGAGGGAAAACAAATTTGGATTCACAATTTGTATATGAAGCAAGGAAATGAAATGGGGTAGAGGCGAGAATGAAGAAAAAACCAAGGTAAAGGAACTCTTTATTAAAGTCAAGATAGTCAAATTTGGTTTGTCAAAATAAAAGGACTATCAACCTTAAGGATTATAAAGATCTTCTCTTAGCTACACAAGTCTTAGGTCAACAAATGGAGTATATATATCATCCTATGAAGGCTATATGAATGAAAATTAAAATTGACCTACCTCCCCACAATGTGTTTCCTACCCTTCAGGACCCCTTATAGAGCCATCGATCTACTACAATGATTAGGTACTTACATGATAAATTATGTATAAATGTAGTTTTTTTTTAAATCCCCTATTCCAATCTACTAGCCTACCACACCCCAAATGACTTCAACTCTATGTGAAGCCAAATGTGGAGTTTGAGCTTCTACTAGAGATAGAAGATGTAATTGTAATCATGTGTTTTGATGTGATTAGACTTTTAAGATTTATATATTACCTTTTAGATATCATTTCCTTTTGTTTTTAAATGATTGGCTTTTAACTTTCCTTTTTTTTAAAATTCCTCCATATAGATTTGGAAGACCAAAAATAGGTGCCAAAGAGGACTTTCATTTTAAAACTTTGGGACAAGGTTTCTAAGAGAGATAAAATCAAAGAGCATAGGTCTAAGAGTCTCATAATTCCATGTGAAATAAAAGTGCTATCTTGACTTTGACCTTGTTTTATTAAAATGTGGAGGTGAAAGAAAGGGGGAAATCAAGAGGAAAATGACACATGTAACAAATTTTAATATATTCTAATTGTAGAAAATGGGACAAAGGGAAAAAAGGAATACAATGATAGTAAATATGTGATTATCGTAATAATATATGAAGTGAAGGAAAACATGCTAACATAGATTGTCTATAGATTCCATCTAGAGAAACAAGTAAAAGCTAATGTCTAAATAACAAGGATTACAAAGAACATGAAAAGAAAGGTAATTTAATGAAGAGGATTGGGTTTTATCCATAGTCTCACTAAGAAACTCATAAAATAAAATCCCAAGGGGTGAAAATAAGAAAAAAGTGATGGATCCTTTGTATAAATCACCTCACAAAGAAAGACTCAAAGGATGCCAAAAAATATTGGCAAACAACAAAAGAATAAAAAAGAAGAAATGAGAAATAAAAATAATGGTCATTTTATGAGGAGTGTTGGTTTTTATCCATGGTATTACCAAGAAAATCATAAAATAAAATCCCAAGAGGATGCCAAAACAACATTGGCAAGAAAAATGAGAATGAAAAGATAAGTGATAAAGAGTATGGTACATCAAGAAACCAAAATACCAAAATGGAGGACTAAAGGTTTGAAAAGAAAGGAAATGTTGCAAGGGAGAGACCCATGTTAATGTAACCTATAAAAATATGTTAGATAAATATATAGAGAAATCATGAAAAGAAGGTAAATTATTAAGCAAAGTATTTCTTAAGGAATTGAGCATTGGTCAGCTCTTTGAAAACATGTCCTTCATTAGTTTGAAGGTGATAAGTACTTGGACCAAGAACGTATTAAACTAAGGGACCCACAATTTTTGGGTGTAATTACCTTCTTTGTCATAAGTTTAATCTAATTTAAGGGAAAGATCACCAAAATTAAATATGTGGTTTTTAACATGTTCCTTATGTTGTCTGGTGATGTGAGCCTTGTATTGGCAATTGTGATGCAAGGTGAAATGATGACATTCATTAAGAAGATCAAGGGCATGAAAGTGAGCCTCTTGTATTTCTTCATTGAGAATGATCCCATGAAGAGATATGTAAAGTGAAATAATCTCAACTTAAATAGGAAGAATTGAGTCAAAACCATAGACTAGAGAGAATGGAATTAACCTAGTGGTAGTATGAATAGTAGTCTAATGGGCCCAAAGTGTAAGATAAAGATGAAGATGTTAATCCATGTGGATTTCATGAATTGTATTTTGAATAATTTTATTGAGAATTTTATTTGTGGACTCAGCTTGACCATTACATTATGGATGAGAAGGAGTGTAAAATTTGTGATTGATTTTGAATTTGGTGAAAATTTGTTTAACATGTTTAGTTTTAAAATTACCACTATTGTCAAAAATGATGGTTTGAGGAACATTAAAGTGGTAAATAATTTATTTGAGAATTAATTTAGATATAGTATGAATAATAACATGAGTAAGGGGCATGGTTTCATTCCACTTGGTAAATTACTTGATGGTAGTTATGATGAAGATGTGCCCTTCTTGGGAATGAATATGCTTACCAATGAGATAGAATCCCCATGTGGAAAATGGCCAAGGAGATTCAATGACTTGAATTTTAGCTAGTGGTGAATGAATGAGTTCATCATGAATTTGATAAGGATTACACTTTTAGCATATATAATAACATCCTTTTCTAGAGTAGCCAAATAATAACCCATACATAGGTATTTTCAAGTTATAGCATGTCTGATACAATGACCACTGCAAATGCCCCAATGTGCTTACTCAAGTAGAGGAGGAACCTCATCTAGAATTAAATAATGGAGCAAAATAACTTAGACATTATGGCAATAAAGGATGTTATGTATAAATATGTACTTGAAAGCTTGTTTGTGAAGATACCTTTTTTCATAGGAATCTAAGTTAGGAGGATAGTTTGATCATGTCTTGATACCATGAGCACTATTGGATGGTGATGGCTTTGATGTGGTAGATAAGGGAGTCTGGAGGGTGAATAGATGATGGAGATTTGATTATTTTTATGATAAAATAAGGATAATAGAGAACTTGATGTCGATGAAAGAGAGAATTTTAAGAGGCAAGAGAATCAAAATCAGAATTTTGGTCTCTAAGAATAGGTTCAATTGTAAAAGAGGCAAAATCCTTGGCAAGAGTGGTTTTAATTTGATGATAGGTAATAATATTTTCACTTTTACATTGATTGGCACCACTAAATTGATGGAAATTTTGTTGAGAATCATCCAAAACATGAAGATATTGTATGTTTAGATCAAGAGCAACTCTTATACCTAAGATAAGAGATTCATACTTGACCATATTATTGGTGACATCAAATGTAAAATGTAAAGATAAATAATTATTTTACCAAGAGGACTAGTGAGAATGAAACCAACCCCATCTCCTTGAAGGAATTTAGCACCATCGAAGTGAAGGTCCCAAGTATCCTCATGCAAGTCAATGTTGATTTTAGGAAGTTCCTTGATAACTACTTTTGGTTTGGTAATATCATAAGGAGTTAAAGTTTCATTAGATTAATTGGTTTCATGATCGGTAGTAAAGCTATGAAAATAATGTTTAAGATATTGATTTATTAAGACCTTTAATGTAAATAATATTGTCATCGAGAAGGTCATCTTGAAATGAGGAAGTGCTAGAATGGGAGCCTTAGTAATTTGGTTAGCTATGACTTACCCTTTGATATATTTTTCTATGATGATTTAAAGATCAAATTCCATAAGTAAAATGATCCACTTTCCAATTTAATCTCATGGAATAAATGCTTTGGAGAAAAAGTGATGAAGGGGGTCATAATGAACAATGACATAGGTGGTTTGGTAAAGCATGTAGTGATGAAGATTTTCAGCTACAAAATATATAGTGAGGCAATCATGCATAACTTTGGTATAAAGTGTTTCATAATTGATAAGGCCTCGACTAATGTAATAGATGGCATACTCCTTACTTGTATCATCTGTTTGGGAAAACATTACTCTAATTGAAATAGGTGTCAAAGAAGTATAACGAATTAAGGGTTGATCATTAGAAGGAGGATAGATCATAGGTGGATGAATCAATGACTCTTTCATGTTGTTAAATGATTTTTAACATGGATCCATCCATTTTGAAGTTATACCTTTCCTGACAAGGTATTTGATTGAGTGAATTGATAAGCCATCTCAAGAATAAATCATCTAATTGCCCCAAGTTTGCCTAAATAAGTATAAAAGTCAGGAATATAATGAGGGATAGGCATGTTAATAAAATAATTAATCTTGGTTGGATCAAAATCAATTCCATAGATAGAGACTAAGAATCCCAAAAAATTTCTAGATGTAACTCTAAAGACACATTTGAAATGATTAAGTCTAACTTTATATATGATGAGACAATCAAAGATGATTGTAAGATTAGAAATATGGTTCTTACAATGTTTGGATTTGGAAATAAAATCATCCACATATGTTTAGACAATTTTATGGATGAGGTCATGAAATACGAGTCATAACATGCTGGTAAGTAGCTCTAACATTTTTGAGACCGAATGGCATTTTAACGTAATAATAGGTGCCCAATTCCAAGGTGAAATTATTCTTATGTTGGTCTTAAGGAATGATATGAATCTAATTGTATCCTAAAAATCCATCCCTAAGACATAATATTTTATATCTAGACATGAAATTGACAATGGAATCTATTGAAGGTAAAGGAAAGTTATCTTTCAAACAAGCATGATTAAGATTATGGAAATCAATGCAAATACAAATTATCATGGTGACATTATTTCAAATAGGAAAAATATTAGAAACCCATTCAAAATAATCCACAAGTTTAATGAAATTAGAATTGAGAAGTTTGATGATTTATTTATGGCATAAGTTGGTATTTGATGCACAAGTTTGGCATCAAGATAGGTAATGATGTTATGGACCACTATGTTAGGGTCAATGCCAAGCATATCTTAGTAAGACCATGTAAATGCCTCTTGATACTTATTGAAAAATAGGCTAAAATTATCATTCTTAGAAGGTGAAAGTTCCTTAGAAACTATGATTGGTTGAGGGCATGAGGGAGTACCATAGTCGATACAAATTATTTATCTAATAAGAATGGCATTACCATTTTGAAATTGGTATGGTGTGCTGGGTAAAGATTAAATTGGATTATATTTAGGATAAATGATAGAAATAAAGTCATTAAAGTGAGGAGTTTTATTATTAAAATTTACAATTTTATGATGTTTCCATGTGAGTTGTGTTTCCCAAGAATAAAGCAACTCCAAAATAGCTTCATCACTAGGCAAGGTAGGAAGAGGACCACAATTTTCCACATATATTTATAAATATAAAATTTGATTGCCATGTCTATCATATTCAAAATGTATTTGATAGACATTAGTTGCTATGGCATCAAGTGTAATTTTAAGATTAGAAGAAATATATGGAGAGAGGATAGGAGAAGAATTATATTAAATTAGAGAATACAAAGGAGGTAAAGAATATGAAATAACTTTTAGAGGTTTAGAAGGCATGATTTATTCTACCACATAAGGAGAATCAACAAGAGGATTGAGAGGAGGCACATAACCCCCAGGTTCTAAGTTATGACCTATAGGAATGGTATGTACATCCTAATTAAAAGCATAAATTTGAGCTAAGATATTTTGATAATGTAAGACATCCGAGTCTCTAGATTGATCTTGGGCCATGATATAGTTGTCATCATATTTGGGAGAAATTTTCATGCTTGGGATTTAGAAGGATCTTTAGATTATGAATTCCCAAGATTACTAAATATTCAAGCAATCATGATGAGAGGATCTTGAAACAACTTAGCCACTCCAAATTCATTACAAGTAAAAGCATCTTTAGGTAAATATGGGTCTTGAGAATTGTATAGAGGGGAGAAATTGGTAATCTCATCCATGAGAGTAATGGTATTATCACTGGGTAAGAGGGAAGGTGGAATCCATTACAAAATATATAGATGCAATTTCTTAGTATTACAAGTGTGTTGTAATTCATTGGGATTAACATCATCATAATTTGCAAGAGTAACTTGCAAATTAGAATTCATATTGATGAACTCAAGTAGAGCAACACTATTCATTTTAGGAATCGTGGGAACATGATATTGTGTTTTAGGATTAGGTAATTAGATACTCCATGGGTTGGGATTAGTTTCATGCTTATAACATTTTCCATTATGTAGAAATTTAATGCATTGACTATAAATATAAGCAAGGTCCCTCATTTGATGAGTCCATGGATGGCCAAGGAGTATGTTATAGGATAAAGGAAGATTAAGAACCATGAGTTTGGTTTGCATGGTCTTAAAACTGATGGTTAAGGGAAGCCATATACAACCAAGTGGCTTTTGATTAGTTTTATCAAAACCACAAGTAAGATGGGTTTATTTAAGATGACTTTTTTTATAACGAAGTTGTTGTAAAATCCATAAAGAATACACATTAATATTAGAACCTTCATCCACTAGAATTTTTTGAATAAGGGTGGTATCAATGGCTATCTTGATGAAAAGAGGTAGATCATCGATGTGAAAGAGGATTTCATCATTAATCATGTCCTCTATAAGGAATTCAATAGAAGGTTTGGAAGGAAACATAGATTCAATGGTATTAATGTTTGTTGGTTGAGAATCAATAGAAAAGTGGTTCTTCATCTAAAGAAGATGGGTCTTCAATCTCTTGGAGTTGTTACATAAGGAATTAATGATGAAAAGGTGAAGTGTGAACCAACTCCATGAGAGGAATTTTACATGGCATAGATTTAAGTTCTTTTAGGAAATTCCAATGAAATTTAGAAGAGGAATCATGAGGTTTAGAAGACAAGTTAGACTTTAGAGGAATAGATGTCATTGGAGGATTAGAAGGAGTAAGTTTTTCCTCAGGTGATTTTGAATCAATATTGATAGTGGTAGTATATTTAAGCAATTATTCTTCCAAGGAATGTTTCCTAGGCTTGGTTATATGATCTTTATGTAATGGCTTCCTATGATAATTAACCTTAGCCATATTGACATATTGAGAGTTATTAAGGTATTGATCATAATCAGTGTAAATTGTAAAAACATCCTTAGAAGTTGATTGATTATGGGAAGAAGATTTATTATTATTATATGTAGAGGCTTTAGAGGGTTGTTGTTTTTGAAAAGTGTTAGTGTACTCTTAATGAAAGTTCTTAATCATGGTTTTATGGTCAGATGAATCACTAATCATGTATGAAATAGCACATTTAGCAATCCATCTACAAGATTCATGAGAATATCCAACATTGGCATGAAACCAACAAAAGAGATTTAGATCATACCATTTAAGAGGAGCATTAGGATATATGAAATGTTTAGAAAGAGGTAAAAATTGTCTCATTTGATGAACTGAAAGAGGCACGTGAGATAATGAAGGAACATCATTTTTGGCAACACTAGGTTTAGTTTGGAAAGTTTCACTAGTGATAGTATTGGATGTTTGGAGAGATCCTCTAAGGATTTTAGAATTAGGTTTGAATTTCTTCATTGTTAGGTTATGGAGCTAAAAGATTCACTATTATACAAATGTGGAGGTTGCTAGAGTTAGACAGTCACCGACATCGGTCAGGACCAACTGACATCGATTAGAGTCAACTGGAAGCTGCCAACATCGATTAGACATCAACTGACGTCGGTCATCTCCAGACAGATAGGAACTGACCTCAGTCACCTATGCATTTCTAGAACTATTAGTTAGATGAAAAATTAGTTTGAGGAACAATTAATTTGCATGTAAAGATTAATTTTAGTCTTGAGTCCACTTTTCTAATTACTGTTTGTTTTGGGATCTATTTAAGAGACCCATGGGGCTGTATTGTAAATGGTGCAAAAAAGTAAGGTTAGTTTATTTGTAGTGTAGCAAGATCAAGGAGATCTTCAAGTGTGCCAAGGTTGTGTGCAAGATCAGTTGATCTATGGGGTAGTAAGATCAACAAGATCTACAACACAAGAGTAAGGAAGGACTGGAGGAAACAACAACTCGGTATTGAGTTGATTATTGGTTGTAATTGAGAGACAGAGAACTCTTGAGGGAGAATTATTGTATGCCTAAGAGGTGTGGGAAGAGTGTGATTTTTTAATTTTATTTCCTTCTAGAAGAGTGTTAATACAAGATTGTATTATTTCTCATATTCTGTGTTATCTCTGAATTCAAGTTACATATTACTTCTAGTTAAATTTTGTGTTTAGTTGCTTATACAAAGGTAATCAATTGTGCTCTTAGGAGAGGATCCTAACAAGTGGTATTAGAGCTATTTGTGTAGATCTTGACAAGTGGTATCAGAGCCTAGTTCGGAGCAGGTTAGTGTTTGTTGATTACAGGTCACTCTCAGGGGTTTTTGATTGAGTGGGAGTAAAGCAATGGTAGAGGAAAGTACACTAAGAATGGAGAAATTCAATGGCAAGAATTATCAATTATGGAATTGTGGAAAGAAAGGGCATGTAAAGAAAGATTGTTGTTTGGTAGAAGATCAGCATGAAAGAAATAAAGAAGCAATTGATGCAGGTATTGTTGCACAGGATGCTCTTATATGTTCCTTGGATAAAGTAGAATCTTGGGTTTTAGAATTTGGTGCCTCTTTCCATGCAACCCCAAATAGAATATTTTTCCATGAGTATGTCCATGGAGACTTTGGAAAGATTTATTTAGGGGTTGGTGAGCCTTGTCAAATTGTTGGCAAAGGGGAAGTGTGGCTGAAATTGCAAACAGGCAACACATGGGTGTTGAAGGATGTTATGCATGTTCCCATCCTAAAGAGGAGTCTAATTTCTGTAGGAAAGTTGGGTGATGAGGGTTGCATAGTAACTATCATAGCAGAATCTTGGAAAGTTTCCAAGGGTGCACTTGTATTAGCAAGAGGTAAGAAAGTAGGTACACTTTATCTATCTACTTGTACTACTGATTCTCCTTTTATTTTATCTACTTTAGATGTAGATGCAAAGATGTGGCTCTGTAGGCTTGGTCACATGAGTGAGAAGGGAATGGATGTTCTTAAGTCAAATGGTAAGCTTTTAGATTTGAAAAGCATAGATCAAGATTTCTTTAAGCAATAGAAGAAAGTGAGGTTTCTTGAAACCGAGTCAACAAAGAAGGTAGCTTCTATTGGAGGATCATAGTATTGCATAAAGAGGAAATCTGATGTTTTTGACAAAGTTAAGAACTGGAAAGCCTTGGTTTTCAAGGAGAAGATGATGGATAGAGATCAACTCAAGAGGCTGAATAATTTTGAGTAGGGCAGTGTTGATTTGGACAAGGTTATGATCCAAAATGAGCTCATGGGTAAAAATCATCACTCACATAAAAACATAGTTACCGACGTCAGTCAGGTGAGAACCGATGTTGATCAGGTAGGAACTGATGTCGGTCATGTGCAAACTAAATTTAGTGATGCTGGGTAGGTGGACACTGACGTCGATTAAGAAACCAACATTGGTGATAAGGTGGAAATGACATTGGTCAGATGTAGACCGAGGTTGGCCAGAGGTGACCAAGATTGGACACTGTTAAGACAAATTTTGGGTGGATATCAAGCTATCAAGGAGTCTCAAATGCCCATGAGGAGGTCTGAAAGGGTATGTAAGCCTCAAATTCATTATTCCCCTTCTTTATACTACTTGTTGCTCATTGATGGTGGAAAACTAGGAAGTTTTGAAGAGGTAATGTAGGTAGAATCTAGGAAATAGTGGGAGCATGGCATGAATGAGGAAATTGATTCCTTGGGAGAGAACTGAATGTGGGATTTGGTAGAGTTTCTAGCTAGAAAGAAAGCATTGAAAGATGAATGGATTCATAGGTTAAAGAAAGGAGAGAATGGACAAGTGAGACAGAAGGCCAGGTTATATGGTCTTGAGTAAGCTCCAAGATAGTGGTATAGGTTTGACAGGTTTATGACAAAGCATGGCTTTAGTCAATGTCAATGTGACCATTGTGTTTATTTTACCAGGTTGGATAATGGTCACTACATTATCTTGTTACTGTATGTAGTGTGTATGCTTGTTGTAGGGTCACACATGCAGGGATTTGCTGAGCTAAAGGTAAAAGTAGCTCAGACATGTGCCAGGAAGGATTCAGGAGCAGAAATCCTTAGCATGAGTATTTCTAGAGATAGGGAAAATCACAAGTTGATTTTGTCTCTAGAGGATTATGTGAATAAGGTAGTGGAGAGGTTCAATTTGTAGGATGCAAAATTGGATAGCACATCTATGGTTGGAAAGTTCAAGTTGAGCTATGAATAGTGTCCTGAATCACATGACGAGGTTAAGTACATGGTATGTACTAGACCTGATATTACCCAAGTAGTGGGAGTTGTCAGCAAGTTTATGGCCAATCTAGGAAAGGAGCACTAGAAAGTAGTTTAGTGGATTCTTAGGTATCTGAGAGGGACCATTAGTAGGTATTTATGCTATGCAGGTTCAAGCACTCCTGTACATGAGTATGTAGATTTGGATATGGCAGGTGACTTGGATGACAAGAGTAGTGCCATAGGATATGTGTTCACTATTGGTGGAATGGAGGTTAGCTAGATTTTAGAGTTGCAGAAGGTTGTTGCAGTCATAGAGGCTAGCAAGGATAAGAACCCTATGGATATGTTAACAAAGTTGAGAACAAAGGAGAAGTTGAATCTTCATTCAACTTTTGTTGGTCTTCAAGATTGAACTTGAAGAGGGATACAAGCTAGAAATAGATTAGAGGATGTTGTTGTATAGGTATAGGTGCAGATATTTATCTCCAAGTGGGAGATTGTTAGGTTATGGAGCTAAAAGCTTCACTATTATGAAAATGTGGAGGTTGTTGGAGTTAGACAGTTGCCAACATCAGTCAAGACCAACTGACATTGATTAGGGTCAATCAGAAGCTACCAACATCAGTTAGGCATCAGCCATTGTCTATCATCTCCAGACAGATAGGAACTGACATCAGTCACCTATGCATTTCCAAAACTGTTAGTTAGACAAATAGTTAGTTTGACGAACAATCAGTTTGCATGTAAAGACTAATTTTAGTCTTGAGTCCACTTTTCTAATTATTTTTTGTTTTGGGATCTATTTAAGAGACCCATGGGGTTATATTATAAAGGGTGCAAAAAAGTAAGGTCAGTTGATCTGTAGGGTAGCAAGATCAAGGAGATTTTCAAGTGTGGCAAGGTTGTGTGCAAGATCAGTTGATCTGCGGGGTAGTAAGATCAAGAAGATCTGCAACACAAGAGTAAGGAAGGATTGGAGGAAACAACAACTCAGTATTGAGTTGATTGTTGGTTGTAATTGAGAGAGAGAGAGAGAACTCTTGAGGGAGAATTACTGTATGCCCAAGAGGTGTGGTAAGAGTGTGATTTCTTCATTATATTTCCTTCTAGAAGAGTGTTAACACAAGATTGTATTGTTTCTCATATTTTGTGTTGTCTTTGAATTCTAGTTACATATTACTTCTAGTTAAATTTCATGTTTAGTTGCTTATACAAAGGTAATCAATTGTGCTCTTAGGAGAGAATCCTAACAAGTCGTATCACAGCTGTTTGTGTAGATCCTGACATTCATAAGAAAATCTTATCATTTATCTTGGTTAAGAGCTTCAGTAAGAGTTTAAGGAGCAAAGGTTCAAACCTTGTAGTGAAGATTATGAGTTAAATCTATGATAAATATTTTGAATAGGTTATTATGATCAACTTTATGAGCTAATGATTTCCATCTTTTAATAAAGTCATGAGCTGATTCATTAGGAGATTGTTTAGCATTTATGAAATGACTAAGACAATTTTTAAGAAGATCATTATGTTGAAACTCTTTAACTAAAGGATTGACCAAATCATCAAGTTGTCAAATAGAATGTTGAGGTAACTAATTATACCATTCTAATACATCACCAGTGAAGTTTTTGACTAAGATTTTAGTAGTGGAAAATTTATTAGTTTAGATGCACTCTTTGTAGAGATTACCAAAGGCTTTAAGAAATGAGATGTGGTATTTAGTCCCATAATATTTAATAGTTGGTAATATGTTACCAATGTCAATAGATAAAATGAAGGGAGATAAAGGCACATTTTGGATAGTTTGAAGCAATTTTTATTCATTATTAGTTGAGGAATAATGTTACCTGAGGCATCTTTAAGAGGTGGAAGAATGTAATTAGGAATAGCTTGAGGAATCATGATTGGAGGTTGATTAACCACATTGATCAAATGTTGTTGAAGTTAAATCATTTGATTGGTATTATATTTTTACATAATGTTCATTTATTGAATTACTTAGGCTAATAATTGAGTTGTATCAGGTGGTGAGTTGGTGTTGCAAGGAACATTTTTGACATTGATGTTGGAGGGAATATTATAAGAAGATTTATTAGTGGGATTATTAAATAAATTTAAGTCAATGACTCCCACATTAGTTTGAATATTTTTATAAATTTATTTGTAGGTGAAAAAATGATTGGACCCATCAACCTCATCTTCGGTGTTATTTGAACTATATTGCAATTTGTAAATGAAGGAGGAAAAGAAGTACCCCAAGAGTGATGGTGCTCTTAGGAGGTAAGGAAAGAGAGAAATGAATATGATATAGATTGAAAAGGATGAATAACCAAGATAAAAAGTAGGGGAAGCAAAAAATAAAGATAGGTTGAGTAAGTTGACCTAGTGGAAAAATTAGACTTGCAGACTATGTTAGGTCTACCACGTCGACTTAGTGCAATGAACAAAAGTAGCAAAAATAGTCTAGGATAGTTTAGAGTCAAGTTGGTCAATGTAACATAGTAGATAGGGAAAGGGAAAGGATTGATAATAAGATGAGAAACAAAATAAGGTATGCCTTTAATTATTTTAGAAAAGTAGATACTGAAATAAAATACACAGTCAACTAAATTCATGTTGGCCAAAAATAGATTATAATTTTGAAAAAAAAGAATAGAATAGAGTGAAATAGAGAAAATAAGAACTAACCTTGGTGTTTTGGAGATGAAAATAGAATATTATACTAACCTATAACCTTGGAGAGAACTGGCCTAATCTATAAAACTAGGTCGAGCTAGTCGACCAAGTGAGATAAGAACCTATTACAAAAGCTAAAATGGTGTGCTAAGTTGACTTTTTCAACCTAGTAGACTAAACTAGATGTTTGTAAATGTGCTAAGTTGAGCTAGTTGACCTAGTTGATTGGACTACAAATCTAGAAGTCTAGAATTTGGAACCTACACTATGAATCCTGAATAAGAACCTACTTCAAAGTGGCTAGAAATGTGCTGGGTCAACCTAGTCAACCTAGTAGGCTAAAAAAAGTCTAAAAAGTGCTAAGAAGTTGTGTTTAGTTGAGCTAGTTGATCTAGTTTCCTATTAATACACATAGAGAAGAATAGCTAGGTGGATAAAATTGAGCTAACAAGTCAAAACATATGATAGAAAAGATGACAAAATGAATAAAAATAAGTGAAAAAAACCCTATAAGGGTTTTATGCACATTGGTTTCACCAAAATGTATGTAATCAAAATTGTATGGTACACATGAATCAATCCTAGAGTGGATATGATAGATCAGACTTACACTTTTAATTGGGGCCCACACTTGTTAAGCGGGAACATGACCACTATGAGGATCCACTAGACCTGATTAGGGGATCACTCATATCATCTATCACAACACATCATACTAGGTAGGGTTATAAATCCTATAATATAGCATAATTACACAATAACCCTAAAAGAGTCTTATAGTTTCTATATTCACTTATGATAATAAACAAGAAAGTAAACTAATCCAACAACAAGAAAAGTAAACTAATCTAGTGCTCACTAAATCTTGTGGCACAAAGGGATTAGATGAAAAGAAATAAAATGAATGTATAGGGAATTTAAAATAAAGTAAGTATGAGTAACACCATAATACATGCAATATGAGGAGTAATATTATACAAGCAAATACTTATGTTAATTCTATCTACTAAAAGAGAGGAGAACAAAGTTAGAATATACTTACCTAAATGTGAACCTGTCATGACTCAATATATCCCTTGGCCAATGGGGCTTCACAATAGGTTATTATGGTTTATAAGGATCACTTTGCTAGGTTAAATCATCTAAGACATATCCAAAATACTAATATACTCTAAATAAGAAACCTAAGCTAAGACTCCTCAAGTAAAATGGTGGAAGAGTAGATTGTGAAAAAGCATGAGCGAATAATAACTCCTAATTACATTCATATTGAAATGACCAAAATGACCCTGTATATATAATATTATCTGAACCAAAAATCACTTGAACACGTTAGCCATGTTAGGTCGATTGGGTTGACATAGCACATTATTAGGCTAATGCCTAAAGTTTGTCCTAGGTTGGCTAGATAGAAACTAGGCCCAAAGAGCTAAAGTGACCCCAGACTGTGCTAGGTCAACCAAGTTGAACTAGCTTATTGAATAAGTAAAAATGATACTAATCAAGGGAAATAAGGATAGAAAGAGTGAAATACTAGAGGAATGTGCAAGGAAGGAGAGATGCTTAGGGAAAGTTGTTAGGAGCTGAAAGGGTAGGGAATAATATGGAAATTAGGGATACCAATCTTGGAAAGCACCAAAGGTATACCCACCCCTTTCCTGATGCACCCCTTAAGGTATGCACTTAGAGATATTAAGTCACAATGGGTTCTTGCAAGATGTAAAGCATCAGTAATCAATAAAAGTGTGAAAATATTATGTGTATATAGTTTTCATCTCAAGATCATACTCTTGGAGTATAGACATCCATTTACCTCTTCTCTCTCCTAGTTTATAATGACTAAGCGTAAGTTTAGTGGTAGGGTCTATGAATAATGCATATACTTTATTCATAAGAATATAGTGTCTAAAATTTTCAAATGCCTTAGCTAAAGTAAATGCTTGTTTGTCAATTGGGGAATAGTTTAACTCATCATTCTTAAAGTTAGCAATCATAAATGTAATTGGATGATCACATTTATGTTTTTTCTGAGTTAAAATAGTAGCTATAGTATGTTTTGAAGAAAAATAATAAAGATAAAAATATTTTGTGAAATTAGGAATTATCAACACTAGTACATGTCTTATTTCTTCTTTAATGTCCTTGAAGGATTTCATTGTCTCTTCTTTCCTTATGACCTTGGCATCCTTCTTCAACATGTCATTAAGTGGCTTCATAATTTTTTAAAAACCAAAAATGAATTTTCTTTCAGAACTCATTTTCCCAAAGAAAGACTTTAATTCTTTTCTATTGTTATGGGATTCTATCTTGTATAGGACATCAAATCTATCAAGATATATAGAAATCCTATATTTGGTTATAACATGTCTTAGTAACTTCCCTTCTGTAACACAATTTTTTTTCTTTAAATTAAGGGAAATTCCATACCTTCTACAATGTTCAAATACCTACTGTAAATGCATAGTTTGATCTTACCTACTTTTATAGAACATAGTTATATCATCCATATATATGATGATGTACCTACCTATGAGACCTTGAAAGGCATGGTCCATAGCTATTTTAAAAATTTGCTCATGCATTTATTAGTCCAAAAGGCATTCTCTTATAGGCAAAAGTACCCCATTTTTTTTTAAATGTAGTCTTTATCATGTCCTCCTTATTTACAAGTACTTGATTATAGCCTAAAAACCCATATAATAGAGACATTATATTAGAACCACTAATAATTTTAATGACCTGTTCAAGGGAAGATAAAGGATAATTACCCTTTTCTAAAGATCTATTCAAATTTCTAAAGTATATGCATAATATAATTTATCCATTATTCTTTCTAAGTGGTACCCAATTAACTACTAGGCATAATTTATGATTAGAAACACTATTTTTGCATCAAATATCTTCTTGATCTCTTTCTAGATCAATGGTTCCAAAATAAGGTTGACTAGTCTTTGATTTTGTTTGAAAGGCTTACAAGCTTCTTTTAATGGAATGGTATGGGTAATGACTCTAGGATCAAAGATATTTAAGTCTTCATAGGACCATGATATAAGATCTTTGTACTTGGTTGGTAACTCTTTATAACTTTAAGAATCTTTATTTGTGCATGTTGTACCAATGTTTACTAGCTGAGGTTGACCTTGAGTTCCAATGTCAACTACATTATAATCTTTCCCACTCACTTTTGGAACTTTAACAGTTTTAGCTAGCTTGTCTTGATTAAATAATATTTATAAGCTAATCATGCCTTTAGTAACTTTGTTGTCATCTAATTCAATAATTTTATAATCAACTTTGTGTTCATCAAGAGAATTTTCATTAACCTCAACAATGATGTGAAACTCAAATACTCTAGATTTGTTCATGAAATATAGGATCTATCAAACATCACTAAATTCTTGTAGATGATTGACATTATCAAGAACTGAGGGACATGGAACTAACTTAATGCTAAGTTTTCCTAGTTTATAATATTGATTTGGAATAAGATTGGTTATAGCTAAGGCTAGCTCATCAGTAAGCTTGTTATCTTCTCTAGGAATTCAAATAATGTTAAAGGTTCAAAGCACTCAATCAATTCCCATACTCTAAACTTATACTTCTTAAGATATGATAAGTTGCATTGGTACCTACTTTTAACCTGATTAACTGCTAGTTCAGAATCACCATATATTAGTAGTTCTTTGACATTATGTTTGATGGTAGTTTGTAATCTCAAGATTAAAGTTTCATACTCTACCAAATTATTAGTGTAAGGAAAATGAAGTTTGTAATAAGTATTAAATTCTTTCCTAATGGGATTGATTAAAATAATTCTTACTTTAGATCTATATTTACAACTACCACCATCAAAATATAATTTCCATATTCTAGACATAGCATGAGTCCTTAGAGTCACATACCTAAATAGTGTCAAGGGTATAAAATCCTATCTCAAAATTAACCATGTTGACCTTTTCATTTTCTACATTGTACTTAGTGATCACGTGTTTCATCTTTGGTTACCTTTTAATTTGAAATTGATTAGGAACTCCCTTCCATAGTAGCCATATGTGAGAATAGTCAGTTTACATGTATCTATTTAAATATTTGGTCCAATCTCTACTTAGCAGCATCCCATAAGCATCTAGAATGTCCACCAATTAAATATATATGAATTAATGTATCCTTGGCTCTGAATCAAGCTACATATTAACATTCAACAATTCACTAATTACTTTAACTCTTGATTTATCTAAATGAGTAAATATTTTATCATACTTAATACGAGTTGTATACACATAATATTTTCAACTTTTATCAAATATTGATGCTTTACATCTTGTAAGAAACCATCAAGATTCAATCTCTCTAAGTTAATGCCATAAGGGGTGCACTTTAAACTAGGTGGGTAAACAATTGGTACTTCATAGGATTTTTGTCTCTTATTTCCACATATCACTAATCCAACCAAGTCTTAAAACCATTCCCTAAGCTATTACTCCTTCCTTTCACACTCTAGTATTTCTTCTCTCTCCATCCCTCTTTTCCTCACCTTAAGTCCCTTTTTTAATCCAACTATACTAGGTTTACTAGTCAACCTTTTATAGTTTCAAGTTATTTTCACTTAGGAATTAGGTTAGCCTTTGGTGGACCTAGCTTAGGACCTAGTGATTTAATATCTAGAATTATACTAGGTTGACTAGGTTGAACCTATCAATCAACATATTTAGAAGGGTTTAGATTTAACTCTTGATTGTATATTGAGAAAATAATGAAATGATCCTATATATATATATATATATATATATATATATAGGATCATTTCATTATTTTCTCAATATACAATCAAGAGTTATTATTCACTTGTGCTTATTTACAATCTGCTCTTCTACCATTCTACTTGAGGAGTCTTAGCTTAGGGTTTCTACTTGGAGAATCTAGTCTTGTGGATAAGTATTAGATGTTTTGACCTTTCTTAGTGATCCTTAAAAACTAAAAAACCCTATTGTGAAGCCCCTTTGGCCAAGGGAGAGATTGAGTCTTGGTAGATTCACATTCAGGTACGTATTATCTAACTTTACTCTTATCTTTAGTAGATAGAAGTAGCATAAGTATTGGATTCGAATAATATTACTCTTCATATTCCATGTATTAGGGTCTTACTCATATTTAAACTAATTTAGATTATCTTATACATGTTTTTATTGCTACTAACCCCTCATGTTGTGCCACAATTTTTTGTGAGCACTAGTCTAGATTTACTTTAATTGTTATTAGTATAGGTGAAATATTAAAACCTAAGACCCCATTAGGGTTATTGCATGTTTGTGTTAGAGTGGAGGATTTGGAACCCTCCTTGGCCTATTTTATTTTGATAAATGATCCCCTAATCAGGTATAGTGGATCCTTGTATTGGTCATGCTCCCACTTAACAAATGTATTCCCAATCAGAAGTGTAGGTATGCTCTATCTTCTATGAGTTAGGATTGATTTATAGATAATGCATTTATAATTGCCTATATTTTGGTAAACCCAACATGAACTAACCATTTTAGGATTTATTCAATTATTTTTCATTATTTTATCATATATTTCCCATACTAGGTTGACTACATCGACACAGTTATAAATTTTATGTGTAGGTTTAACACATAGTTGTATCTAAATGACTCTATTATTTCTATGCAGGTTATTTTTTAGGTTACAGGTTACTAGATTGACCTAGTTAACCTAGTATAGTTTTTTAGACTTTTAGACATCTAAAACAAACTACTAGGTTGACTCAAGTGATACTATACATTTTAGGCACTCAACAATAGGATTCTACAAAGCTATATTGACCTAGTTGACCCTGTTAGTAAGATTTGTAGGTATTTATTAGGGTTATTTGATAACAATCTAATTTATATTCATCTTAAAACCCACCAATGTTCCTTTCTATCCTTTATCTCTTTTCTTATAGTCTTTCCTTTCATAGTTTTCAATTTTTAAAACTATTCCTATATAATCAACGAGATCGACCCTATCAATACAGTTCTATATTATATATGTTGTATGGATAACTAGGTTGAATCCATTGACCCTATTCATTTTCATAAATTTTATTCCATATTAAAAAGGTGACACTATCGACCCTATTATATATTCTATGCATACACTATTGATTGCATCAACATTGTATCATGTTTCAATGTTGGAATTAACCTTTATATGTTAGTAATTATCTCACTCTTTCATTTCTTGTTACTTTCATGCTTACAATAGATCACATAGTCTAATTATGTGGTTTTAAATGTATCATTTAGTTTCACTATTTTTTGTTTTATTCACACATGACCAAATCAAAAAATCTTAAACAAACCTTTAACAATTATCTACCCAAGGCCTACCTACTTGGATTTCATCACCAAGGGGGAAGCTAACTTGGTTTTATAGCCAAATATAAACACATGGTTAATGGTATATTATAGATAATAACCCAACACCATTATCAGTATGGTGTTTAAAGTGAGGGGGTAGGCCCTAATACCAAGCCTATACAATTTCCAATACATATTTCTTTCAGCCCAAACTTCCTAAAACCATCTTTAGATTATTTTTAGTTCCATGATTACAAAAAACTTCCTATCACAATCAATATTATACTATAATAATCTAAAAACATTAAATTTGACCATCTATTTAGATTTTACTTTCTAATTTTTTTGCTTCCTCTTTACTTAAATTGTATTTTGTATTGTAAAAACTTGCATTAGCTAGTGTTGGTGCAAGGTTTTGTGTTGTGTACCTCAATTAAATCACCCTCATTGATCCAATTGATTCTGTGTTTCCCTTTAATTCTTGATTTTATAAATACTTAAAAAAGTATGCTTGTCTCATTGTATATTTGTTTTAATTGATACAGTCTATTATAGGCTATCTGATTTTCCTTGTCTACTATACTTAGTCAAGCCAATCAACCCTGTACACTTTTTTAGCCTCTATTTATTGTGCAAGGTCATCCTAGTCAACCCTATACTATTTTTATCCTCTATTTATTGTGATAGGTTGACTCATTTGACCTTTTAATATTTTTAGGACCTATTTTCTATGCTAGGTTGACCTAGTTGAACCTATACTATTTTTTTCCTTCACTATTTGCTAATTTAGTTCTCTATCTTTCCTTATTAGCATTCTATTCATTTATGTCTAGTCATAATGAAGTATACTATTAAAATATTATTTGATATATTTAATCCATTTAGATACTATATGGGTTGTTCATTTCTCCCTCTCTTTTCTTCCCAAGAGCATCATCACTCTTGGGGTACCTCTTCCCCTCCTTCATCCATGACTTGTAACATGGTGAAAATCATACCTCAATATGAAGTTGATATATCTAATCCTTTTTATACTTACCAAGTTACTTATCATCTCCAAATTTTCAAACTAATTTGGATGAAATTGATTAAATTTTAATCAATAATCCCACTAATAACTCTTCTTCCAACAATCATCCCCCTAATACCAATTCAGGGAGTGCTCCTACCAACACCAACCCACCTCCTGATACAACTCAACTTCTCACCTAAGTTATTTAACAAATGAACATAATGCAAAACTTTAACACCAATAAAATGATGAAACTTAAACAACATTTGATTCACATGACTAATCAACCTCTAGCTATCCATTCTCAAGATAATCCTAATTACATTCCTCCACATCTTAGGGATGCCTCAAGCAATGTTATTCTTCAACCTGTAATGAATAACATGATGATTAAAACTATTCAAAATAAGCCTTTAGCCCCATTAATTATATCCATTGATATTGGTAACATATCTCCAACCATCAAGTATTATGGTACTAAATAACTTACCTCATTTCTTGAAGCCTTTGGCAATCTTTACAAAGAATGGATCTAGACTGATACCTTCATCACTACTAAACTATTAGTCAAAACCTTTACTGGTGATGTATCAAAATGATACAAAAAATTACCCCAACATTCTATTTGGAAACTTGAAGATTTGGTTAATCTTTTAGTTAAATAGTTTCAACATAATGATCTTCTTAAAATTTTTATTATCCACTTCATCAATGCTAAATAATCTTACACTAAATTATCTCATGATTTTATCAAATGATGAAAATCATGGGCCCATAATGCTGAACATAACATGAATGATTATAAATTGTTCAAATTCTTTATCACTATTTGACTCTTTATATTTAATACAAAGTTTGAACCTTTGCTCCCAAACACTTAATGAAGCTCTTGACCTAACTCTTGACCCAACTAAGTGACAAGACTTTCTCATGAAATAATTTAAACCTAATCTTAAACTTATAAAAGTATCTTTTAAAACATCTATCATTACTTTAGTAGTAATACTCTACAACCTATATATAAAGTTGTTAAAACTAATATCTCTTCACCTTTTCACACACCATTTCAATTCTGTTGACCAATTTTGGCCCACATACCAAACTTTTGCTTGGCTAGATCAACTAAGTAGAGTTCATGTTTGAATAAGTGATCAAATGGCTTGAAATTAGGCCCAATATTGTAATCTGAAAAGGATCAATATATTATCATGGTTTTCATGACCTTCATGGATATAAATTAGGTTTCATAGGTCTCAAAATTTTTTTTTGAGCCTTGAAATGACTTGCACAAGTTTAGAGAGACTAGACTATCATGGCACATCACGAAACAATGAATGGGTCACCCTAATTGTGCATTAAATAAATTTCACTTGGAAATATTCTAAAGCCAAAGGATCACATTGACATGCATTTATTTATAACTAGATCATGCTCTACAAATTTTGTATCTTGATGATCTTGTTATCTCAAGATATAAAGCTTCAAAGTTAAACTTACATATTGGGATGTGCATGAAAATGTCAAGTTTAAGCTTTTGTAAATAACTATTTGAATTTAAATGTTTAAATATCAATAGTTATCATTTGATCAAATCAAGATTCAATGGTGAATGATAACTGGATAGTGTTATTAGTTCCCAATGATCTAATGAATTTCTTTGGATGACACATTGAAGATCAATGGTGAGCATCAAGTGAAAAGGTTAGCATATCCAAGGATGAATGAATGGTTATTAAGTATCATGATCTTGTGATCTTAAAAATACGTAATGGTACATAGTTACTGAGAGAGATAGTGGGTCTAAGTAGATTTATGGTGTATATTTAATCATGTAAATGTGGATCAATGGTGAGTGATGGGTTTTGTGAATATTGAAGACAAATACATGGATGATAAGTGTCTCAACTATATTAAATTTTTAGAAGATCTATAGATCATGTATATTCATACAGAAGGATCCAATGGTGTGTAAGAGAGTATATTTAATTTTTCTTATCCAATTTTGGCATAGATCAATAACCAATGATGAAAGTCAAAGGTGCTATAATCTCAAAGGCCCAAATTAAGATAAATGGCTAAAATCAAAATTTGAAAGCTAAGGATTTCAGAGAGAAAAATTATGACCTGGGATGAAATAGAACTAAGTCCTACAAGGATCATATCATCGCCATTAGTTATTGATTTAATGTCACAAGTAGATGCAATCATATAGTTGGGATGGTTAATGATAAGGTTCCAATGCCATCAAAACTCATGACCTCTAGTTGAAGATTTAGAACTTAAGAAACCCATTTTTTGGGGTTGAAATATTATTTCATGACTATGATAATGTATCTTTAAATAATATCTATGCATATAATGAGTCCTCAATTTCCATGATGCTCAAAGGTATAAATAGGTCTTTCTAGGCCTAATATAGATCCAAGAGTGGAAACTAGCTGTTGAAATGAGATAAAAAAACCTATGTATTTCCATTACAATAATGACTATATGAAAACCAACAAATTAAATTGTTTTTCAATATAATATAGATTGATGATCAAGTATGAAGTATGAGACATATGTGTAATTATGGAGAAGTGTCTTGTCCATTGACATGCCTATTTTCTTGACAAAATAGATACTTACTACTACTCAAAGCAAACATGGTGATGGCTTGGTCAGGCCAAAGGATATAAGGACCTTTCCCTCATAATAAAGTAAGTGAAGATGGAATGGAGGATAAAAAAAGAGAGTTTTTTTATTGGAGAAGCAATTGGAGCATTGATTATATTCAAAAACATAAAGAACTTTTCTCTAGTAGACTTTGTCCTAACTTGTCATGCAAAATAAATCCTTGTCTTCTAGTGGATCTCTCAGCCAATAAGAAGAACATGAAGACCAATTGGAGAAAATGGAGGTTAACTTGTTGATGAAGGGATAGTTCAAATTGGACTAAGTATGGTAGAGCATTCACTAAAAGGGGATAGTTCATTAATTATTTTTGGTTAATGTGTTCCCTTTTTTATTTTCCCCTTTTCTAGATATTACCTATTCTTTCCCATTTGTAAGATGTCTATCTCTCTTAGGCATGAATAGACTCTAATAATATTGAGCTTTGTAACCTCCTGAGATGAATAGATGACTTTTTGATATTTCATGGTTATGGTATAGTGTGTTAATGTCAATTTGATTTGCATATGTGGTATAAATCTCTCCATTTTCAAGTTTTGATCTCACCTAGAACTATTTGATCTTATTATACAGGTCATGTTTAGTGTTTAATGTAATTTTATTTAAGCTATCATATGGATACATTGACTATCTAGTTCCTTGAATCAGGTTTTTCCATCATTTCCCTTAGGTTTTGATCACTTTGCAAACCTTTGCATGAAATATTGATACATAAGAGACTTTAGAGTTATAGATCTAGTCATTTTTTTGTCTCATTAGTGTTATAAAATCTCAAATAAGATTGGATGAATAATAATTTTAAGTGCATCACCAACATTATCTTAGATTTCCTTTATAGTTATCTTTCTCTACATTTTCACCCCAATATTAATGGGTTTTAGTGGAAATGATCTAAGTGATACATCATAAGAGATACCCTTATTAAAAATCATTTATGTTTGACCCAAGATTAGGTAACCCACAAGCTAGGGTCATTCCCATGTTGGACTAGATTTGAGTATAGGACCTAAACAATAATTTGCTCAGCTTGGGTGTAATCTAGGTCTCCAATAGTTTTGGCATGCCTAGTGGGATAGGATCCAAAAGAGTGGAAATATTGTTGATGTGTCTTTCTTCTAATATTTTGAAAGAAATATATTAGCACCAATGGTGACTCCAATTCAAATCTTAGGGTTATAATTATCCCAAGTATGTCTCATTAAAAAATTTAGTTAGTTATTGTGTCTCATTTGACATATGATGTTGATATGAACAACTATGGTGGATACCCCTATCATTCACCTCCTTATTATTAGTTCCATCATGATATTCATGATCTATATGAGCCTAATAAGCCTTACCAAGAATTTTATCAAAACTATTATGAGCCTTATCAAGTTTCTCATGATCCTTATTATCAAGAGCATGGCTATAACCTTCCTCATGACCCATATTAACCCTACCATGATCTCTATCAACCTTATGGTGAGAATTAAAAACTACATACATATCCTTAAAAATAGTATGGTGACCCATACCAATACTATAATAACCCTCATTAATCATGTGGTCTTCCTAATTAGACCTATCAAGCCCCAAAGCAATCCATCTCAATCTTGAAGAAAACTCTGTTTGGCTATGATAAATAGATGATAAGCATATATACCCAAAATATCTATGGATAAGATATTTCTAAGCATGAAATTCATTTCATGAGAGATAATTTTGGTATAAAAAAGAGTTATGTTCATATTTAATAAGGTAAGGTCAATCAAATTTTAGTTCTAATGTTTTAGACATTAGTGGTTTAATAATAAACATTAAAGAAAGGCTAATATTTTATGAGGAACCCCAAGGTCATCATAACCATCATCATTTTACCATAGATCTTCACTTTTCCTTTCATGAATTCCAAACTAGTGTTTACCATATCCCTCAAAATTCCATTCAGACCTTGTCAAACTTTCCTACTTGGAAGTCTATCCAAGAGAGACCTCAAAAGGTTGAACAAGAATGTTTTGATGAGACTTCATCTTCAATTCTGTAGGGAGACATATCTAACCAACTGGTCCATCATTTTGAGGCTAATTTAAATAAGAAAATTGATTTTGCAAATCAACATCTCCAATATTCAATAGTATTTATAAATTTAAAAAAATAACAAACTCCTTTCTCACTAATAATAAAAACAAGAACAAAATCAAAGGTTTCTAAACCTAAGGTCATGACCTAGAATTAGATTCAAAAATTAAGAAATAAGGAAGAATAATTAGGCATAAGCTAAGATGATAAAGTCAAGATCAAGTAGGAGATCATCTAGCCTCCACTCCTTTGCATTCAAATCCTAGAACTTTTCCTTCATGCAAAGTTATTCAAGAAATAATATAGTAGAGAGAAGAGGTGAAGATCATCCAAGAGGAGTAGCTTGATGAGAAAAATAAGTTATATATGGTAACTTCTATGGATTATTCTCATTTTATTGATTACTTTTAGGGATCTACCATGCCACTTTTAGATCAAGAACCTCCTTTTTGTAAGGAAAATGAAGAAGATGCAGCCAAAGAGACAAAAAATGAAGGTGACTTGAGTGATCGAGAGAATGAAATCACTATTGGGACACCACTTGGGAAGGACAAGCATGATTCTATCTTTCATAATGTCAAAAAAGATGACATAGAGGCTGAGATACAAGTACAAGAACAATTTTATAAATAATAAATTTTATGTATGTAATAAGAAGTCACTCTTTATGATCCTCTTAATCACTTGCCAGCTATCTCACATCGAGAAGCTCCTAAAGAGCCTACAAAATTGACCATTGGTGAATGTAAGCCATCCAAATAAGATAAAATTTAAGGTAATTATGATGATTTATCACATTAATATATGGATATTTATGATGAATATCAAGGTTTTAGGGTCTCATACTTCCCATGGAATATCTTAAAAACAAATCATCTATTGAATCTATTCATTTTGGTTCACAAGAAGAGTAAATTAATGAAGATAAGAAGAATAAACATTTGTTTTATGATATAGTACCTCAAATTGTCATTCCTAAATACCAATCAAATGAGGAAATTTTTCCTTTTAACATGACACAAGAGGGTAATCATGATTATCTTGCCAAGTCACCATCTAATGTGGAGTAGAATCAAGGTACAATGGAAGAAATATCAAATCATGATTATCCTATGAATGAGGGATAACTAGTATCCTTAATTTAAGGAAGAAGAATATGGGAGGAATATGATTAGGTCTTGGATCCATATCTTCAATACATTTACCTAAAAATGAAGATAAGAGTACCAGTTTCATCATCAAGAATACATGAGGATTCAATTGATCTTAGCTATAGAAGAGAGCTATAAAGATCAGGCAAACATGATTCATATTTTCAAGGTGCACTAAATATATTTACTTTTTCATTAAAAGTTAGTTATTCTAGGTTTGCTTTATTTTAATAAGTGATTGACACAAGCATTAGTTTGTTTTCCTTTTTTATTATTTTCCTTGTTTCCTTAGGTTAGTGGTCATTTCTTTATTTATGATACTTTCCATTTTATTTTGTTTTTCCCTTAAATAAGTTCTGTGGGAAATTTGTTTTATTTTATTTCTTTTGGTACTTGTTTGTTTCAAGAGGAGTTATCCAACAACTAGAAACTAGTTTTAGCTTTAGATCAATATGTTAAACAAAAGAAGAGACTACATTCCTAATGTCCTAGTCAAGAAAAATGGTGTGGGTTATCAATCATAGTATGCATGATACCCAATTGAGTTACCAAAGATGTTGTCCAATTTTGGCCCACATAAGAAGCTTTTTCTTGGATAGATTAGCTAAGTAGAGTTCTTATTTGAGTATGTGATAAAATGGTTTGGAAGTAGGTCTAAGATTGTAAAGTAAAAAGGATTAGCATATTTTCATGGTGATCATGAACTTCTTGGATATGAAGTAGGTTTCACATGTCTTAAAAACTCATTTTGAGCCTTGAAATGACTTTCATAAGTCTAGAGAGACTAGACCATCATGACACATCATATAAAAATAAATGCATCAACATGATTATGTAATTAATAAAGTTGACATAGAAATCCTCTCAAGCTAAAGGAATCACATATACATGAAATTATTCATGCCTAGATCATGCTCTATAAATTTATTATCTTGATGAGATTTCTATCTCAAGATATAAAGCTTCAAAGTTAAAATTGCATACTGGGATGTGTATGCAAACACCAAGTTTAAGATTTGATAAATAATTGTTTGAATTCAAATGTTACAAAGTCAATAGTCAAAATTCAATTAAATCAAGATCCAATGGTGATAAGAAAATGAATAATGTTAATGGGTCTTGAATATATAATGGTACATGTTGGATTGTACATCGAAGATCAATAGTGATTTTCAAGTCAAAAAGTCAACATATCCAAGGATGAATGTGAGGCTTCCAAATTTCATGATCTTATGAGCTCATATATATCTAATAGTGCATGGTGACTGATAGATATAATAGGTCTAAGTAGATTTATGGTGTGTATTTCATCATGTAAAGGCATATCAATAGCAAGTGATGGACCAAAAGGGTAAGTGAATATTGAAGACAAATCAATGGTTGATAATTATCTCAACTGCATTAAACTAGAAAATATATATCTCATATTCATTAATATAGAAAGATCCAATGGTGAATGAGAGAGTAGATCTAACAGTGATCATCTAATGTGGGTCACAAATCGATGGCCAATGATGAAGGTTGAAGGTGCCATAATCTTAAAGGCCTTGATTAAGAGAAATGGCTAAAATCAAAAGCTAAAAGCTAGGGAATTCATAGAGAACAATTGTGACCTAGGTCTAAACAAATGAAATTCCTACAAGGATCACCTTGTCAACATTAGAGCTTGATCTAATGTCATAGGTAGATGGAAGCATATAGTTAGGGTGATTAATGATAAGGTTTTGATGCCATTAAAGATCTAAACCTATGTCTGAAGATTTAGATTTTATAGGGACCATTTTCTAGGGTTGAGATATTGTTTCATGACTATGATCATTGTTATTTAAATAAAATATATGTAGATAATGAGTCCTTGATTTTGATGATGCTCAAAGGAAAAAAATGTTTTGTCTAGGCCTAATATAGATCCAAGGTTGGAAACTAGCTATTGAAATGAGATCAATCAACCTACGTGTCTCCATTGCAATAATGACTATATGAAAACCAATAAATTAGATTAGTTTTAAATCTAATAAAGACCTATAATCAAGTTTTAAGTATGGGAAAAATGTGTGATTGTGAAGAAGTGTATTGTTTATCGACATGGATATTTCATTGACAAAATAGGTACTTACTATCACTCAAAGTAGATATGGTGATGGATTTTTTAGGACCAAGGATATAAGGACATTTTCCTCATAAAAAATCAAGTGGAGATGGCATGGAGGATCAAAACAAAGAGAGTTGGTGATTGGAGAAGTAGTTGGAGCACTGATTATGTTCAAAACCATAAAGATATTTTCTCTAATAGACTTATTCATGATTCATCATGAAAAATAAACCCTTGTCTTCAAGTGGATCTCTTAGCCAATGAGAATAACATGAAAACTAATTGGAACAAATGGAGGTTAACTTGTTGATGAAGGTCTATTCTAAATTGGATTAAGTATGGTGGAGCATTGATTGAAGTGGGGAAGATCATTGATTATTCTTGGTTAATGTGAACCCTCTTTTCTCTTATCCTTTTCTAGATATTACCCATTCTTTCCCATTTGTAAGATATTTAACCCTCTCTTAGGCATGACTAGAGTATGCCAAGATTGAGATTTTTAACCTCTTGAGATGAATAGATGACTATTTTAGATTTCATGGTTCAAGTATAGTGTGTTAATGTTAGTTTGATTTGCATATGTGGTAGAAATATCTCTTTTATCAAGTCTTGATCTCACCTAAATACTAGTCTATCTTATTATGCAGGTCATGTTTAATGTTTAATGTCATTTCACTAAAGCCAACATGTGGATAAATTTATTGGTTAGTGCATTGAATTAGGTCTTTCCATAACTTCCCTCATGTTTTGATCACTTGTTTAACCTCTACATGAAATATTGATGCATAAAGGACTTTGGAGTTGTAGATCCAGTCATTGTTTTATCTCATTACTGTTTCATAATCTCAAGTAGGAGTGGATGAACATTAATTTTAGGTGCATCACCAATATTATCTTATATTTACCTTTTAGTTATCTTTCTACCCCTTTTCACCCTAGCATTAGTAGGTTTTAGTGGAAATAAGCTAAGTGATACATTAGAGGATCTATCCTTGTTATAAATCCTAAAGGTCTGACCCAAAATTAAGTAACCCATAGCCTAGGATCATTCTCATGTTGGACTAGACTTGAGTAGAGGACTTTAATAATCCTTTGACTATTTAGGGTGTAATCTAGGTCTCCAACAGGTTCAATAATTAAAACAATTTTTACCACCCTCTAAGCCTTTCATCTATCCTAACAATCCTCCCAAATGGTATGACCCTAATATATTTTGTTAGTTCCATTCTAACATTGGTTATTTTCATGAATATTATAGAGGTATCACTAAATTTTATGTCTCCTATATTCTTGGTGATTCATTTAATCATGAAGCCATGATCAATATTTGTCATCAGTAATACATTATTGCTTCTCAAAAGTGATAAGCTTCTAAATATTCTACCTCCAATAACCAAATACCAAAGATGTTTGTGTCATTGATACCTATTATGATCAATATTATAACAACTCTCAATATGTCAACACTACTAAGGTTAATTATCATTATAAGCCAACTCACAAAGATCATGTTACCAAGCCTAAAAAGTCATCCTTATAAGAACAACTTCTTAAGGATAATACCACTACTAATATATATTTGGAAGTACATGAGGAATCACTTCCTCCTTTTTAACCTTTAACCACAACCATTCTTTCAAAATCCACTTTACCTTCTAAACCTCATGTTGGTTCTTCTAAATCTCCTTAGAACTTTCTTGAAGAATTCAAATCTATGATTTATAAGATTCCACTCATGGAGAAGGTTCATACTTCACCCTATCATTTTAATTTCCTTAGTCAATAACTCCAATAAATTGAAGATCCATCTTCTATTGATTAATAACCACCTTCTATCAACACTCAATCTACCAACATCAATACCATTCAAACTATGTGTCCTTCCAAGCCTTCTATTGAATTTATTTAAGAAGACATGATCATTGATGAGATTATTTTGTTTGTTGATGATTCACCACTTTTTTTATCAAACTATTAATTAATACCACTATTATCCATAAATTTTTAGTTGATGAAGGATTTGGTATTAATGTGACATCTTTATTGATTCTCCAACAACTTGGTTATAAGAAGGATTATCTCAAACAAACTCATATTCCTTGTCATGGTTTTGATAAGACTAATAAAAATCCACTTGGTTACATTAGTATCTCATTAACCATCTAACCGAAAACTATTTAAACTAAGGTTATTGTCCTTGACTTACCCCTCTCTTGTAAAATACTCCTTGGTCTCCCATGGACTCATCGAATGAGAGCCATTGCTTCTTCTGATATCCAATGCATTAAATTTTTAAATAATGGAAAATGGTATAAGCATGAGGATGATCCAAACCCATGGAGTATTTATCTTCCTAATCCTAAATATTATTATCGTATTCCTATTTTTCGTAAGATAAATCGTGCTCTTTTACCTAAGTTCAACATGAATCCTGATTTACAATTTAATCTTGTAGATTTTGATGATGATGAAACCAATGATTTGACACATAATTGTAATAATACCAAGCTACCTCCATATATTTCATAGTGGATTACTTTTTATTTTCTATGGCAAGACCATAAATTTCCTCTTATTTATGAGATAAATGACTTTCACCCTCCATGCAATGCTTAAGAGCCATATTTACCAGAAGATGACTTCACATGTAATGAATTTGGAGTGGACAAACTATTTAAATATCCTATCATGATATCTCCTTGTACATTAAATAATCTTGGGATTTCACCTTTTGAAACTCCCCTTCAATCTCAAACATGTATAATTTCTCCAACATATGATGATAATTATATAATGGCCCAAGCTCAATCTTGAGATTTGGATGTCCATCATTCTCAGAAAACCTTAGCTCAAATTCATGATTTTAACCAGGATATAAGCACCATTTCTATAGATCATGATTTTGATCTCGAAGGTTATGTGCCTCCTCTCAAATCTCCTCTTATTGATACCCTTTGGGTGGTAGAGCAAATTGTACCTTCTAAACCTCCAAAAATGCCTACATCTTCCTTTCCACATATAGATCCAATCATTGCATCTAATACTTCTCTTTTAAATGAAACCATCGACACTTCAATCCCATCTCATTCATTTACTTCTCTTATTTTTGAGATTACACTCAATGCCAAGGCAACCAATGTTTATGAAATGCATTATGAGTATGATCACCATGGTAATAAAATTCTAAATCTCAAAGTAGATGTTGAGTATTATGGTCCTCTTCCCACCTTGCCTAGTGATGAAGCTATTCTTGGACTAATTCATGCCCATGAGCCTGAACTTCCTTAGAAACATCATAAACTTTGGAATTTTAAAACTAAAACCCATTGTTTTAATAATTTTTTTGCTAGTATTGATCTAAAAACTAATCCAATTTCTTCCTTACCTAATAAACCTTACCACTTCTAAGATGACAATGCTATGCTTATCAAAGAAGCCACTCGTATTGAATATGGTACTCCATCTTATCCTTGACTAATTATAGTTTCTTGTGAACTCTCACCTATTAAACATGATAATTTTAGCTTATTCTTAGATAATTATCATGAGGTTTTTGTTTGCTCCTACAAAGATATGCATAGTATTGGCCCTAGTATCATGGTAAATAACAACATTACTTATCCTAATACTAAACATGTGTATTAAAATCAAAGGAATTTACCACATGAGGTTTCTACATTATGTCACAAGGAAATCATTAAATTACTTAATGCTAAATTTATCAAACTAGTGGACTATTTTTAATGGGTTTCTAACATTGTTCCCATATAGAATAAGGTCACTATGGTCATTCACATTTGTATTTATTTCCACAATATTAATATTTCTTGTCTCAAGGAAAATTTCTCTTTACCTTCGATAGATGCCATCCTCGATTCCAAAGATGGTTATGAAATGTTATCTCTTATATATGGCTTCTTTGGATATAAATAGATTCACATTTCTTTTGAGAAACAACATAATACCACATTAACCATAGAATGGGGCACCTATTGCTATGCCAAAATTCCCTTTGACCTCAATAATTTTGGAGCCACATACCAACAAGAAATGACTCACATATTTCATGATCTCATCCAAAAAATAATTAAAATACATGTGGATAATCTCATTAATAAATTAAAAAGTCATAAGACACATCTATTTGATCTTGGTATCATCTTTGATCATCTCCTTAAATATTAGGTTAGACTGAATCCTTACAAATTTGTCTTTAGTGTCACATCTAAATTTCTTTTAGAATTCCTAGTCTCTCTATGTACCATCAATGTTGATTGTGCTAAGATTAGTGTTATCATTAACATGTTGATTCTTTATTCTATTCTTGACATTTTTACTTACTTAGGTAAACTTAGGGTAATTATATAATTCATCCCCAAAATGGCTTATCACATTAACCCTATTAATTCTCTTCTCAAAAATGGATGGACCATTGTCAAAAATCATATAATAACATGAAAGAGTCATTGCTTCACTCACCTACACTTCATCCTACATTCAATGATCAAACCATGATCCTTTATACTTAATCTACACCTATATCAGTTGGGGCAATTCTTTCCCAACACAATGATACTAGAAGAGAGTATGTTATCTACGACATTAATCAAGGTTTCATTGATTATGAAACCCATTATACCAAAATCGAATGTGATTACCTTGCCATCTATTTCATAGCTAAAAATCTTTACCATTACATGCTTTATCAAACTACTTATGTCATCATTCATTCTGACCCCCTTTGTCACTTCTTCTCCAAAGCCTTTCTCTTTAGAGATAGAATTGGCAAATAGATGGTCCTCCTTATGGATTTTATCTCCAAAACATCACTCAAAATTCTATTAAAGGGGAAATCATTATTTCTACGCTAATTTCGTTTTCACATTCAAAAGATAGAAATGAGAAACTAAGAGATGGTCTAGGGTTAGAAGATACCCGGATATAGTCATGCGCACCAAAATCAAACATTGGAAGGTACTCCTCTTTGGCTATGGAGGAATGACACCTACAAAGAAAAAGAGACTAACATGAAAAAACATTAGACAAAGAGACGGTGGGCTGTCAAGCAAACGCTTGATCCCTAAAGTACGAAGACTTCCTTAAGGGATATCAACCCACTAATAAAAAGTAGAATATTTGACTGAAGTAGAAATAATGAAAGACAGAATGAAAGCAAATAAAAGACAAAAAGCAGAATGCATACCTGATATGTAACAAACTACTCTGCACAGTCGCCGGTGTCGGTCTCTATGCCAGTGTCGGTCAGAGAAGGTAGCCAACATCGGTTAAAGGGCCGATGTCGGTAGGGGTAATGAACAATGTCAATTGGGGCAATAGTTTTGGATAGGGTCTGGTTGGGTCTAGACAGGGTCTTAAGATTTGCAAAAAGGTCAGATGTTTTTATCTGAGGGTTCAAGAAGTCAGTTTAAGAGTCAGAGGGATTGTTTGGGGGTTTATGTGTAAGGGGTATGTGCAGAGTTACAGACTATATATTCTGCAGAGGGTGGATAGACGTGATATGAGTGGAAGTAAGGTTGGGGCTATAGTCTGAATCTAAATCTAGGTAATGATAGCAATTAAAAACAATAACCAGAGATTAGAATAAAAACACAAAACAAATGCTTACCTGTTACGTGCTGAAGATAAAAGTTGGAGACATGATTGATGTTGTCATTATGTCATAGAAGTTCGATGTAGCAGACCTCTAGCAAGATGACTGAAGTAGAATACCTATACCAAAGAGAGAATGAGAGATTGATTGCAGATTGGTTGGATGTAAGAATTGGTTTATCTTTTGAATAAAAAGGTTTTGCTGATTGATATAAAGGAAGGTCTGATAACTGATCGAGAAATAGATTGGCAACCAAATGGATAACAGATAACAGATAATGATTCTTACATTCAGGTCGAGAACGTAGTGTTAAAGATAATCGATGTCAGCAGGACTATCGATGTCGGCTGATAAGTGACTGACGTCGGTGACGTTAACTAGGTTATGATCGTCGTCGACAGATGCAGAATGGGGATAAAGGCTAACTTTAGCTCTCTGCTCATTTTTACATGCTGCCAGGGTCAAGGCTTGTGGGAAAATGGTAGACAGGGGTTAAATAGGTGTGGAAAACTAAAATGGGGGTTAAGGGGAGGATAATAAGGGTTAGATATAATTACAGTGTCTACATTTGCCCCTTTTTGTCTTGTTGGTTATTCTGGATGAACTGTAAGACAAAAATAGGAGTTGGTTGCCCCAAGTGTGGGATAAGGTCGATTCCGTCTTGTTGGTTGTTCAAGTGAACTACAAGATAAAAATAGGAGGGTTGGTTGCCCCGATTATGGATGAGGTATTCCCCTTCAAAGCAGGAGTCGAGAGAAGGGAACTTGGAATCAGGTGATGATTTGACAAAGATTGGATGAAAAAGGGGTGAAGATAGAGTAAGAATGTTGCAAAAGTCATGATTGCACGTACACCACTTCATGAGGATGGTCAGGTCAAATTGTCACAGGTCAAGGGTCGAGGAGTGTCAAAATTGAAATAACTGGGCCCCAACATTTAGTCATTTACTGATTGGGTTATTTAATCTAAGTTGAAGCTCCAATGGTCGTTGTGTTCTAGGTATCCTAGGCTCAGGAAGTACTCCCAAAAAAATGAAAATGTCACAAGTAGGGGGGATCAACCAGCTTGCAATCTTATACTTGTGAAGGTCAAAAGTGTGTGCATAATTTTGATAACCAATCATGAGGTAGCATACATGCAAAAACAACCAAGGCAAAATTGCTTTGGAAGTAGTCATGATTACAGGAGATGGTCATGATCTCCAAGGTTTGGTGGTCGATGGATGGAGGCAAAAGTGATCTCAAGTGTGCCCTAGGGGGCCAAAATGACTTATATTGGAGGGCTGACTAATTGAGGGCATGATTTTGGGGCAATGTGAGGAAAAAAGGGGGTTTAAACATTGCTGACATCGGTGATAAAACTGACGTCAGAGACATAAAGGGACCGACGTCGATAGGATATTAGCCAACATCGATGGTATAGGGCACATTGATGCCGATGTCGGCAGCCTACCAAATCTGACAAAATCGAATTGGCGGCCAACCAGAAGTCATTTGTGATTTAGTTGATTGAGAGAAAAGAGCTCTAGAGCCAAGTGAGTGAAAGTGACACTAGGTTGACTGAAGAATAGTGCGAGGTGTCAAAGAAGCATAGGTGGAGAGAGAGAGATGCATAGAGAAAAATTGGAGGCTATAAAGATGCGTGTGCGTCAGTAGAAGCTTGATGTAGAAGTGATGGTAAAGGGTAGTAGAGGACCCATGGGAGGTCCACCACCAGCAGCACCTATCGTGCCACCACGCCGGTGATGTTGAGACGAGGTAGGAGGGTCTCTAAGCCCTATTTAGTTAGATGTTTGTTTTATTTGTTTTTTGAAATTTTTTTGAATTAAGGTAGAAATTGAGGGGGGAGGGTATCTAGGAAGGTGGGGGAGGGATCTAGGATAGGTTAAGAGTTATTGAGAGGGTTTTGGGGGGGGGGTTAAGGGGTAAAAATGGGGAAGCCCTAAATTTAAAGCTCACCCCATTTGGCCCTAGAGTCAAACCAGTCATTGACATTGGCGTGTTCACCAGCATCGGTCACTAATATGCTGATGTCAGTCACTAAGTGACCAACGTCAATTAGGTGAGTACCATCGCCAGCATGCTAACCGATGTCGGTGGCTACCTGATCAAAAGAGGGATGAAAAATGGTCAAGTTAAGGGGTCGAAGCTACACCAAGGGCTTCCCAGAGGTCAAGTTAGGCGTAGATGGTCAAATAATTTGGTCAAAATAGAAAGAGGAGGGAAATTTTTAACATGAGATTGACTTGGGTGGATGCAGGCGAGGTAGACTCTAATGCTGTGAGATCGATTGCCAACATTGCTAACACAGATGCATCGAGACATCACAGGGGAGGAGTGGGCACAGATGAGTGCAGTAGGACTAGGCGGGCTATGGCGCTACTATCAGGTGGTGAGGGACGTGAGCCTGATGGTGGCTCTGATTGAGCGGTGGGATCATCCCACCAACACCTTCCACTTGCTGACAGGAGAGATGACAGTGACCGTGGAGGATGTATACCAGATTTTGTGGCTGTCGATACACGGAGCAGACTTATATGTGTGCTTGAGAGAGGCACATGATATTCAAATGGTGACATTGTTTGGAGAGCATGCTACTCAGGTGAGTTATCACTCAGCCAATTTTGCGTATGAGCCCCTTTACATTGCAGATGAGGATGCACATCGGTTGGCGATCTTGATGATGATAGGCATCACAGTTTATGCATTGCCAGATGTAGAGGGAGGTATGTTTTTGGTTGCTATGACCAAAGTTTTGATAAATATGATAGAGTGGTAGATAGTGTTTGCCTGGGCACCAATATTTTTGGCCTAGGTGTATAGAGAGTTGTGGGGCATTAGTAGGTGGTAGTGGTATAACTTGTGTGTCGGCCACCTCCTGCATTGCTGGGCTTACAAGCACATCATGGTCACATGACCTCTCAGCCTCCCAATGGTGATATAGGCCAGTTTCAAGATCAAATTTAGGTGATGGCACGAGGTGATGGCACAGACACAGGTGGATAGAGTGGTCAAGGATATTGACCACTATCGAGGGGTACTAGAGGCCCTGATCCTTGTAGATATCATCTGGAGACCATATCTGGTGTATCCAACATTTAGAGATTAGGGAGAGTAGCTAGTCAAGACTCAGAGCATGTGATGGGTTAGAGGTAGGTGAGATAGCGAGCTCAAGAGGATCCCAGTAGAGAGAGTGTGGCACCAGTATGGGCTGCTATAGGATATACCTCCCACATTCTTGTAGTATAGCTGGGATGATATAGAGGTGTCACTCCCACTACTAGAAGAGATAGAGGGGCCAAATTTTGAGGAGTTATCGATAGGACCTGGGATAGCCTACTCGACATGGTGGGTAGGTCAGTATATAGGGGTACAGGTAGGACCACAGATTGATCTACAGGTAGTGGTCAGGGAGCGGGATGTGGCTTGATAGGAGAGAGATGCTGCCATCTAGGAGAGGGATGCAACACAAGGATGAGTGACCATTTTGGAGAGTCAGGTCATAGGTTTGCATGGGGAGATGGTAAGGTTGACAGGTTGAGTGGCTACTTTGATAGGGTAGATCACTATTTTGCAGAGTTAGTTGGCTGCAGCTCAGGCACAGGCATTGGTAGGACAGGGCTTGAGAGGATAGGGCTTGATGCAGTATCCACCTTAGTGGCTAGTTCAGTAGGCCACATAGTTAGTGTCAGTGCAGCCAGAGTTTTCACAACTGCAGGGTTCAGTGTAGGGCACGGCAGCAGGTCTGATGGGTCCACTGTAGATTGTATCTCTAGTTAGATATAGTGATGCACTGGATGAGATTACGTATTATGAGAGGGCCATCAGGGGGTTACCTCAGATACATCGATACTCTGAGATGAGGGTAGAGTAGAGTAGATAGAGATATATGTCTCGAGCGATAGCTTCTAGGTCTCGCAGACGACATAGATCAGAGGGGGGAGAGGATACAGCATCTTCCCAGCCACGGCCACTACCACCATAGCCACAACCTTGAGGGTAGATTATGATTTTTATTTTTGATGTATATACCGGCCTGCGAGCCGTTGATGCGAGATGTATGAGAGAGAGACAGAGGCACAGATTGTATAAAACATTGTTATATATATATATGATGTGATTTTGATCATGGATGTGTTATGAAAAATGTTATGGATGCATTTATATGTTATTTTGATTTGATATATGTTTTGATATTATGTTTAAGATTATGATGCTAAGATTATGGTGTTTATATGATGATGGATGTATGATTAGGATTAATGATTAATGATATGGATAAAAATGATTAATGTTAATGATTATGAAAATATGTGATTGTTTGTGATGTGATTAACAGGTGATGGAAGAATGTGATGGAACAGATGCGATGAAGGAATGGCCGAGCTAACCCCAGAAAACCCCATGTCAACTGAGTGTTGTCTACATAGCCCCTATCGTTAGGGCCTCAGGCCAATGTAGTTCTCCCTTCTAGGGAGGAAGGGTTAAAGGGATGGGATTGGTCTTGGTTGAGGGCAAGGTCATGGTCAAAAGGAGGAAAGAAGGTTTATCCATTAGAGAGATGAAAAAATGAAGGTGGTCGAGCTAACCCCAAAAGATATCGTATCATCTGAGTGCTACCTACATAGCCCTTGTGTGAAGGGCCTCAGACCAATGTAGTTCGAAACTAGGAGTCTGAGTGGTAGACAGGTGGTGAAAGTGGTCGATAGACTGGTCTTGGTCAAGGTCAAAATGATGAGGAGAAAAAAGATGTTACAGCCTTTTCCAAATGGTGTATTTTGTAACATTGGTGATGTGGTCTTTCATCCCTAGCAATTTTCCATAGTCGTGATGGACGTATGCTAAAAATGAATTGAGGTCTATTTATGCTTCAACAAGTATTGGTTTATGCTTAACATAAATTGCGTCTAGTCGATAGTTTCCATGTGTATTGGTGTCCATAGAAACTAGTGTGAATAGGTTATGATGATGTGACAGGTCTAAAAATGTTGGGTTGGCTTGGTTGGGTTTGACAAGTGATGAAGTTGAATGTGACCAAAGTGTAGAAAAAGTGAAAGGCATATTGCTCTTTCACTGACAAGGACCAGAAATGATAGCATAGATAGGGGTTATTAGAACCAAGAGCCCCATTCATACATGACATCATTGACCATATGTTGTGTTAGAGTGGTAATTGAATCACTTTGACATTAAATTGAGCTTGAAGTCCCTTGAGCAGGTGATAGGAGGAGGATAGGGTAACCTATTTTAGGGCAGAGATAACTTTGCCCCTTTTATAGGAGACCCTGAGACAACTACAAGCCAAGTCCATGATTTTTTTTGGTGCAGACTGATCAATGCGAGAAGTCTACATAGAGATGTCATTTTCTTGGTGGTCATTTGCGAAGCTGATCAATGCGAGAAGCTTCTAAGAAAGATTGTTGTTTGTAGCAAGAGTTAGTCATAGCCATCCTTCAAGGGAGTGGTCCATATTTTGCTTTATATATAAGGGCTTTGAATAGCTATCCTTCAAGGGAGCAGTCTATTAGCTACAGCAATGATAGTACAATTGTCCTTCTAGGGAGCAGTCTACCTTTTTATGTGATTTGGTGACCTTGGATATTTTTGACATCTTGATTTATTTTGATAGAAATGTGAGTCATGGACCAGACTATAGAAGGTCAAGGGTTCCCTTTTATTAGGACAAAGCATCCATACTGTATAAAAGGGGTATATAGGATTTGTTAAGGGGAGTAGGGTTGAAAGGAATGAGGACTAAGAGGATGGGGATTGCTCAAGGAATGAGCTCAAGATAAATGTTAGGTGGACAAGTACTCGACTAACAGTAGAATGGTCGTAGATGCAACGCATTAAGAGGCTCAGGTTCTGGTCATTCATCGAGAGAAGACAAATGATACATCCCTGATCCATACTTGTGCATGATAATGAAAGGTTCAAGCTAATTAGGGGCAAACTTGCCTCGTTTACTTCACTCCATATTGGTCATGTGCTGATTCTCTTTGAGGATGAGGTCTCTGATATTGAAATCCTATTCTCATAGATTTTTGTCATAGGCTCACTTGATGCGATGTTGATAGACATGGAGATGGTTGAGGGTAGCAAGACGGCGCTCGTTAAGTAACGCAATTTGAGCTAAGTGATCTTGACAAAAGTCATTGTTAGAAAGAATGTCATGCAGAGAGATGTGGAGAGATGAGATCTATACTTTGAGAGGTAGGACAGCCTCTATTCCGTACATGAGAGAGAAAGGGCTAGCACCTGTGGAGGTTCAAATGTTAGTGAGGTAGGCCCATAAAGTGAAGGGAATGTGAATATGCCAATCCCTTCTAGTGTCGCTGACCACCTTCATGAGAATTTTAGTCAAGATTTTGTTGGAAGCCTCAGCCTGCCCATTTGCTTGTGGGTAGTAAGGTGAAGAGAAACTGAGCTTGATGCCAAATGAGTCATAGAATTTTTGGACAATCTTGTTTTTGAAGGACTTGCCATTGTCGGTGATGATTTTATGAGGGACACCGAAGCAGCAGATGATGTGGTTGCTGATGAAGTCAACAATCTTGTCGGCTTTTGTGGAGATGAGAGGAATGGCTTCCACCCACTTGGTGAAATACTCAGTGGCAGTGATGATGGATTGATGACGAAGAGATGAATGAGGGTTAATCTCACTGATGAGATCTATGCCCCACTGAGAAAAAGGCCAAAAATCCTGAGTGACTTGTAAGGCATGACTAAGAAGATGAAGCAAGTTAGAGTGATGTTGACACTTGATGCAATGCTGAACATAGTCACTACAGTCTTGATGAAGGGTGGGCCAATAATAGCCTAGACGAAGGATGTGTTTGGTAACTGAATTCCCACTAAAATGTTTGCCACAAATCCCATTATGGACTTGCTTAATGGCCTGAGATGCTTTAGTGGAGGTGAGACAGTAAAGAAGGAGGCCGTCAAAGCCTCGCTTATAGAGAAGACCCCCTAGCATGGTATAGCGAGTGGTACACTTGATAAAAGCTCACCATGCATTGTTAGAGAAGTTGGGATGAATGACAGAAAAAGATAAGTAGTCCACAAGTTGCTTATACCAAACATCTCGTGGGCTAGAGTCTATAGTGTTGACATGATTAGTGTTAGGAGAGATATAGGAAGGCAACGGCACATGATGCATCATGATAAAAAGTCTGGATGTAGATGAGGAAGATGGGATATGGGAAGTGAGAGAAGCCATGGTGTCAGCAAACTTATTCGTGGATCGAGGAACAGTCTGCAAGAGGTAATGGTCGAAAGATGCAAGGAGAATGTCAACACGGTTTTTGTACCTTTGCAAAATTTCATTTTTATAGAGGTATGAACCATTGACCTGATTGACGACAAGCTACAAGTCACCAAAGATGTTGATGGACTTGATGTTGAGAGAGAGGGCAGTCTGAAGTCCCAAAATTAAGGCCTCGTATTCAGCCATATTATTGGTACAATTAAAGTAGAGCTTGAAAGACAAAGGCATGGGCTCACCATCAAGTGGGATGAGAATGACTCTCGCACCCCCACCAAGTTGACATTTGGAGCCATCGAAGAACATGGTCATTTGGTAGACAGTGTCATCGATGGAAAGCGCAGTGATAGACTCGTCAGGAAACTCGCACTACGAAGGTTGATTGTTGGGAAGAGGGGCATCTGCTAGTTGATTAGTGATGGTTTTCCCCTTGATAGATTTTTGCTGGATGAATTCAAGGTTGAACTCAGCAAGCAACATGAGCCACTAAGCCATACATTAATGTTGATATGGCTTAGAGTGCATAAACTTAAGAGGGTCGGTGTGAGTGATGACAAAGGTTTTGTGGTTAAAAAGATAGTGGCAGAGCTTGGTAGCAGCAAAGACTAATGCCAAACAGAGTTTCTCGGTATGAGTATACTGAGTTTCATAGTTGACCAGTGTTTGGCTGATATAGTAGACCACTTGCTCACGGTGATGCTCATCTCGATGCGCGATCATGGCACCTAACGAATGGTTGGTGATAGAGATATAAAGGTAGAAGGGTTGATCATCTTTAGGTGGAATGGGGACTGGTGGAGAGACCAGATAGCGTTTAAGGGCTTCAAAAGCCTCTTAACAGTCCTTATCCCATGTAAAAGTGACATCCTTCTTAAGGAGATGATGAAAAGGTTGGCAGCGGTCAAAAAGCTGCGAGATGAAATGGCGAATGGACTAGAGCTTCCCTTGTAGACTGCGAAGCTGCTTGACATTGGTCAGGGGTGACATCTTGAGGATAGCGCAGATCTTGGTGGGATCTATCTCGATGACATGAAAAGAAATGATAAAGCTGAGAAGCTTGCTGGAGAGAACCCTAAAGACACATTTCTTGGGGTTAAGGTGGACATTGTATTGAAAAAGGCAAGAGAAGATGATTTTGAGAATGGTCAAATGGTCATGGTGAAGCTTGGACTTGCTGAGAAGGTCATCCACATAGTCCTCCATGATTTTATGGAGGAGATCATGAAAAATGTAGGTCATGGCACGCTGATATGTGGCACCTGCATTCTTCAAGCCGAAAGGCATGACTTGATAGCAAAAAGTCCCCCATGGGGTAATGAAATTGGTCTTGTGTTGATCTTCTGGAGCAATCAGGATTTGATTGTATCCTAAAAACCCATCCATGAGAGATAGCATCTCATGGCCGGCCATGAGATCAACAAGCTAGTCAATGTTAAGAAGAGGAAAGTCATCTTTGGGATAGGCTAGGTTGAGGTCGTGATAGTCTATGCAGATCTGGATCCCCCCAGTCATCTTGGTGACTGGGATGATGTTAGAGACCCACTGCAGATAATCAATGGGCTGGATGAAGGAGACATAAAGGAGGCACTGAAGATCCTCTTTGACAAGGAGGGAAATGTGAGGATGCATCTTTCGAAGCTTTTGTCTAACAGGCTTAGCCTCTAGTTTGGTGATAATGTTATGGGTAGCGATGGTGGGGTCGATGCCAAGCATGTCACGGTAGGTCCAGGCAAAGGCCTTGCTATGGTCTGAGAGGAACTGGGTATAGTCAAGCTACTCCTGAGCGTCTAAAGATTGTCCAATCTTTAAGATGTGAGGAACATTAGAAGAAGGGAGGTTGATGTCAATGGTTGATTCATTTAACACAACCTAGGTCTCAGAAGGGAGAGAGCGCTGGATGAAAGAGTTGTTGGTGCCCATATAGGAAAGAATGGTGTCATCATCAATGCAGTGGATAGTGTGAATGGTTGCCAACTCATCTTCTAGGAGAAAATGAGAGGGAGAGACCTAGACACCCCATTGAGCTAATAAGTCAAGGGTTCCAAGTGGATGGTGTTTATGGAAAAAAAAACTAGGAGGGATGGAAACCACCGACTCCATAGGTGAAGGAGGAGGAATGGGTGAGCCCGGAGGAGATTGGTCAATGGTTGGTTTGGGACAAAGGTCTGTAGGGGTCTGAGTGGGGTCATGATATCCTAAGCCATACCGTTTCTTGGCATTGTCATCATTGAGTGGTTTGATGGGCTGATGGGAGCCCTGCTCATAGCGTCTGAAGCCAAAACCCTTCCATGCACACCTATAAAGGTAAATGTGTGCAAAGGTGGGGTTTCCAAGAAACGAGAAGTCTAATGTGAAAGGTTGAGGTGAAGAAAGAGGATTGAAATCAGTAGGAGCTTGATCAATCCCCCCATAGACAAGGTTGGTTCGAAGGTGAGGAGGACCATAAGGCACGATCATCCTAATCTGATGGTCGTAACTAGGGCTATGATGAAGGCATCCATACTCTTGTGGAGTTTGGAACATGTCTAAGGATAGCAAGCGATATTCCCCTAATGAAAGTCTTTGGAAGATGTCTTCCATGGGATCTGTGGTCATCACTTGAAGGGGATGTGTGAGGGTGACTGCCGATTGCGAACTGGTTGAAGCTTCTGTGGATGGAGGTGGTGCCAGGGTTGATGGCTTGATAGGAATGAGAATGTCATTTGGATGGTAGGTGGTGTTACAAGTTTTGAAGGGTGAAGGGTCAGTGGGAATGGTATGGACTTGCCCATCGTACTCAAATTTCACACAACAGTGCAGGGTGGAAGGGACACAGGCCATGGCACGGATCTAGGGTCGGCCTAGCAAGATGTTGTATTAAAACTCTCCTTCAATGATATATAAGAGCTCTGAGATTGTGCATGGACCAATGCGAATGTAAAGGATGATTGTGCCAATGGTCGTGGCAGTGGTGTCATTAAAGGAATGCAAGATTGTGTCAGTTTTAGAGATGCAATTCTTGGGAAGAGCTAATTGTTCAAAGGCATGGGTGGAGATAATGTTGATGCTGGTGCCTCTATCAATCATAACATGTTTAATGCATGTCCGATCAACATAGGTAGTGATGAAGAGGGTGGCATCCTGATCTTTCATGTTGGATGTGGGAATCTCAGAATCATTGAATGTGATGGAGGCAATAGGGGCTAAAGAGTGGACAAGGGCAGCAAGTGGCTGGGGGTCCTCGGGTTGAACCTCTACTACCTGTAGGGCTCTGATGAGGGCTTGATGATGCTGGGGTGAGGTTTGGATGAGGTCATAAAGGGACATCTTCACAGGCATCTGGTGAAGCTGTTTCAACATAGAGTCATGAATTGCCCCTGAAGAGGAAGAAGAAGAGGGTTAAGGCGCACCAAGGATAGAAATCTTAGGCTTGGGCAATTAAGGTGGCTGGACAAAAGGGTAGGTCCAAGGAATGGCAGCTTTTTCCTTTGCCTTGTCCTTTTGTGACCTAGTGGTTATGTGAATGGCATTGATTTTGAAGATAGGGGGTGAAGGAGATGAAGGGGTCATGGTCTGATGATGAGATGTTGATGGGTCTGAAGAGGTCATAGGGTTATGAGAAGGAGTCAAGGGTTGGTTGAGAGTGTCCTCAAATAGAAGAGTGTCTTTCTCTAGGTAGCGGTGAATGATGGTCTTGAGGGCACAGCAAGTCTTGATATCGTGTCCTGGCGTACGATGATATAAGCAAATCTTCATGTCATCGAACTAGGAGGGCTTAGACCTAAGAGGTTGGAAAGGCCTGATGGGTAGAAGGGTTATGCTAGAAGTCTACAAAAGTCAATGCAAGATCAAAGAGTATGAGCCCTCTAAAGGGTCCGTGCTCATCGATGTGTGCGATAATAATGACTTTTGCTTTTGGTAGAGTCAGAGGAGGCTTCTATACCACCTTTTGGATTGATGGTGTGGCAACAGGTGGAGACGGTACTTTCTTTGTGAGAGGTACCACCCTTTTGGGAGAGGGTAGGCTAGTGGTAGGGAAAGGAAGCAAAGGAGGCAACTGGTTTTGATTAAAAGTCAGAGTGGGAAGGTCTCTGGTTAGGGTCGAAGGATGGGGGCCCAAAATGGAGGGCAATGATGATGAAGGAAGAGGCATTTGCCTCTATAGTTTAGCAATCTTTTGTGACTTGGGTTGAAGACTACTATTGGTCGAGGTCTGGTCTAGGTCCACCTTCACTTGTGGATGAGTGAGGTTAGAGACAGGGCAAACGCCAAGTGACTTGATAGGTTTAGATGGGGTAGATGTGGGTTTTGGTTTTGATGGGGTTGGTTGAGGCTTAGAAATAGGAGTCTGGTTTTTATTAAAGGTCTTGGGAGATTTTTCCATGGGAGGATTAGCTACATGAGATGAGAGGGCATGGGAATGTTGAAGAGCTATGAGATGCTCCCATAATCCCTGATGCTCCACTTTCCTAGAAGGGAGAAGTTCGAGTTTCTCCACTAGTCGAGAAAATGGCTAAGAAGATGTAGGATGAGGTTTGGGTTCTTGAGAAGATGTGGACAGTTGTGGGCTTGAAGATGAGACTGGTGTAGCAGTCTCAGACCCAAGGCATGATGGAGTCGTGACAGGTTCATCTGTGGTTAGAGATGAAGGAGAGGTAGGTTCTTCCCTGGGTGGAGAAGAAACCGAAGAATGAGGCTCCTCAAGTGGGTAAAGAGCAGGGATGATTGTGCCCTCCACTTGCGGTTGAGGAGTAGGAAGGAGTAGGTCCTCCATGGGTAGTAGGAAGGAGGATGGTGAAACTGGTAGTGTTGGTAAGGTCGAGGCATCCTCCAAGATGAGGGAGGTTGACGAAGAACTAACTAGAGAAAGAGGTTCATCCACATGTGATGGATTGATGGATGGACTCATCTCTTGAGGTTGGTTGGAAATGAAGGGCGAGACCATATTGACTATTTGTATATTGTGTTCATGAATGTTGTCAGTCAAGGTCTGGATATTATTTTGAGTTGGTGGATGATTGGGGAATGGTTGCTTGAAGATGTTGATGCCCTGATTACGTGGCACATTGGGATTGTTGAGGATGAGGTCACCCTTTTCCAGCATGTCTTGGATGATGTTTTTAAGGGTTTTATAGTTGCCCATGTCATGTCATTTAACACGGTGGTAGTTACAAAAGTCATTTTCCCTATACCACGTAGGGATGGTGTGTGAGGGATCAAATTGTGGAGGTGGTCAAATTTGGGGGAGATTAAGGACCCCTTATTTGATGAGTTTTTCTAGCACAGACGCGTATGATTCTCCGAGTGGAGTATACTGTCACTGTTTGTATCTCTATTGAAATTGGCGGGTGGCACTCTGAGTTATGGATGGCTCAGGTTGATTAGTTGAAGGCGAAGAGGAGGAAGATCTAATGACCACAGCGTTTACTAAAGCTTTAGATTTAGGATTGGATGAGGAAGGCTTAGAAGAGGGGTCATTGGTCTTGGAGTTGGGATTCTTGCTCTGTAACTTGACTTTATTCTCCTCGATGACATGTAACTCAAGTTTATGGGCCATTGTGAAGGCTTTGTCAAAAGTGCAAAAGGTCTAAACCCTCAAGGTGGAAGAAATATGTCTGGTGCAGGCTTGGGAGAAAAGTTCAATAAGCTCAAGTTGGGGTAAAGAAAAGGAGAGTTGATTGATAAGGCCCCTCCATTGAGCAACAAAATCCGTAATGGATCTGTCCTCGAATTGGTGGATAGAATAGAGGTCTGTGATTGAGACCTTGGTGATGTTGATAGAGAAATGATCAAGGAAGAGCTGGGCTAGCTGAGTGAATGTGAAGAGGGAATGGCTGGTAAGGGAGCTATACCAGTCAAGTGCAGCACCTGAGAGAGACATACGAAATGTGCATAAAAGCAATGCATCATTGTGGGCGATAAGGTAACAGGCATGTCTGAATGCCCATAATTGCTGTTGTGGGTCTTCCTTGCTTTGAAAATGAGAAAACTTAGGAAGTTCCCACTGGCTGGGATATGGTCAGATCGGGACAAAAGGATGGATGGGCTTGTTGCAAATTTGTTCATATGAGAGAGTATTACATGAGCTGGAAACGGTGGTCTCTAGGCTAGACATCTTGTCCATCAGCATTTTGATGATATCTATTGATGAATTGGTGGGTGGAGTGCCCCCTAGATTGTATGGTGCTTGAAAGAGGCTAGAAGAGGCATACGACGTAGTCGATTGTACCAGTAAGGGTGCAACATACGGATGACTAGTCGTAGGGATAGAAGAGAAGACTAAGGATGGTTGGGTAGAAGGCATGGCTAGGCTCGATGTTGCCACGGGGGGTTGGTTAGTGGTAACATGGGCCAATGGATAGGTAGCCACCTTGGTGTTGATAGGGGCTAGGGTAGGTGGAATAGAGATGACCAGATTCTGAAAGGGGGTAGAAAGTGGTTGAGTGGGCTGAGGTTGATAAGGGGCCGAAACCCTGGTGGAAGTGGGCCCAAAGATGGAGGGAGAGGCCACACTTGGATGGTTGGTCAAAGGCTGGTCATTGGTCGAGGCAATAGCCTGGGTGTCAAAAGGTTGAACTACAGACGCTGTTGATACGGTCAAAGTTTCGAGAAGAGAGGTTGGCATTCCATAGATTGGATTGCCCAAGGAGTCTCGCGTTTGGCTATTTGCGAGATAGTGTTGTAAGGCTTTGAAGTTGAGGTCTAATAATTGTGCAAAATCTTGGTCCCCTTCTGGGACAATAGGCATCTAGGTCAGGGATGGTCTAGTAGGAGTTCTTTCAGTCTCTGAGTAAAACTCCATTATAGGACTAGTTATGGATGGGGTAGACAGAAGTGGGTGATGCCTCTCGTGATCAACTAGAGCCTTGGCTTGACTATGAGTCAGAACCATTCAAGGCAAGAAAGAATGTCCTCACAAGCTCAAACAAGTAAATAAGAACAGAAAAGATGAAGAACACAAGTAGATCCTAAAACCTTAGGAGTAAATTATTAGGATTATAGTGGCTTATGCCTTAGAATGTGTGTAGAGGAAGATTGGCTTTTGAGTCAGGTCCTAGAATAAGTATTCTATGGATGGTTTTGGGTTAGTTATGGTGCTCAAGAAGTTTGTGTTAGGTTTCGTACAAGGCCTAGTGTTAAGGAGCAAGCTCCCCTCACTTCACAAGTCTAGTGATACGCTGGGCCAGCTTAGCCAAAATATACTTCCCCTAGAGATTAGACTCTGCTAGAGAACAGAGTGGGCTTTCCCCTTGGTGATGAAGTCCAAGTAGGATCGTTAGGATGGGTAAGGTATCCACTGAGGGATGAAATCCCAGTCGGGCCTTGTCTCAGGTAAGTTAAGATGTTTGTTTTGTGCAAGTGGTTTGGTCGTGCAACATCAAGTGGACTAGATTAATTCAATATGCGTTTATTAATTACTAAGTGTGGTCTAAGAAATGCAAGAAAATAGAAATGAAAGTGCAATGTGTTTTAAGCCCAAGTCAAAATGTTTGTTCGTATGAAGATGAATGGAGAAAGAGTCGAAGAATATGAGTTTTGACTAGTCTAGAAGTGCAAGAAAGAAAAGAAAAGATCTTTTTATTCCTGCTTATGATGTCATTTAGAAGAGATGAAAGAGGTGAAAAGGAAGGAACCTAATGCACCTATATGAACAAAAGAAAGAAAGAACCCAAGGAAGGCCCTAGGGTCCAACCGGGCATGCCAAAATGTTTCTACACTAATTTCACTTTCACATTCAAAAGATAGAAATGAGAAACTAAGAGATGGTCTAGGGTTAGAAGATACCCGGATATAGTTGTGCGCACCAAAATTAGACGTTGGAAGGTACTCCTCTTTGGCTATGGAGGAATGACACCTGCAAAGAAAAAGAGACTAACACAAAAAAATGTTAGACGAAGAGATGGTGGGCTGTCAAGCAAATGCTTGATCCCTAAAGTACGAAGACTTCCTTAAGGGATATCAACCCACTAATAAAAAGTAGAATATTTGACTGAAGTAGAAATAATGAAAGATAGAATGAAAGTAAATAAAAGACAAAAAGCAAAATGCATACCTAATATGCAACAAACTACTCTACACATTCACCGGTGTCAGTCTCTGTGCCAGCATCGGTCAGGGAAGGGAGCCGACGTCGGTTAAAGTGCCGACGTCGATAGGGTTAATGACCGACATCGATTGGGGCAACAGTTTTGGATAGGGTCTAGTCTGGTCTAGACAGGGTCTTAATATTTGCAAAAATGTTAGATGTTTTTGTCTAAGGGTTCAGGAAGCCAGTTTAGGAGTTAGAGGGATTGCTTGGGGGTTTATGTGCAAGGGGTATGGGCAAAGTTACAGACTGTATATTCTGTAGAGGGTGGATAGAGGTGATACGGGTGGAAGTAAGGTCAGGGCTATAGTCTGAATCTAAATCTGGGTAATGATAGCAATTAAAAACAATAACCAGAGATCAGAATAAAAACACAGAACAAATGCTTACCTGTTACGCATTGAAGATAAAAGTCAGAGACATGATTGATGTTGTTGTTGTGTCATAGAAGTTTGATGTAGCAAACCTCCAGCAAGATGACTAAAGTAGAATACCTGTACCAGAGAGAGAATGAGAGATTGATTGCAGATTGGTTGGAAATTGGTTTATCATTCGAATGAAAAGGTTTTGCTGATTGATACAAAGGAAGGTCTAATAACCGATCAAGAAACGGATTGGCAACCAAATGGATAATGGATAACGGTTCCTGTGTTCAGGTCAAGAACACAGTGTTAAAGATAACCGATGTCTGCAGGACTGCCGATGTCGGCCGATAAGTGACTGACGTCGGTGACGTTGGCTGGGTTATGACCATCGTCGATAGATGCAGAATGGGGACAAAGGCTAACTTTAGCTCTCTACTCATTTTTACATGCTACCAGGGTCAAGGCTTGTGGGAAAATGGTCGACAGGGGTTAAATAGGTGTGGAAAACTAAAATGGGGGTTAAGGGGAGGATGACAAGGGTTAGACACAATAACGGTGTCTACAATCATATTTTACCAACTTACCATAGCTCCCATTCTAGCTACTTATCCCCTTTAAGATAGTCATTTTGATGATAATATTCTCTATATCGATGGTCTTAATCAAGCTAGTTCTCTCAAAGATTATTTTCATAACTTTATCACTGATCTTGAAGCCAATAATATTTATTAATCCTCTATTCCCTTTGATACTATTAAACATAAAATAGACACTGAGGAGCTTCCTGAAATTAATATTGACTTACACGAGGATACTTTAACCCTTCACTTTGATGGTGTTAAATGCCTTCAAGGAGTTGGGGTAGGTTTCATTCTTACAAGTCATCTTGGCAAAATCATACCCTTTGATTTTTGCTTCACCTTTGATGTCACCAAAAATATGGCCAAATATGAAGCTCTAATCTTAGGCATGTGAGCTACTCTTGACTTAGAAATTCAATACTTACATGATTTAGGTGATTCTCAACTTATTTGTCACCAAGTCAATGGTGATTATCAATGCAAAAGTAAAAGCCTCATTCTTATCATCAAATTATAACCACTCTTGCTAATGATTTCATTTATTTAATTGTTTAACACATCCTTAGAGTTCAAAATTCCATTTCTCATTCCTTAACTTATTCAAATTCTCTCTTTCATTCCCACCAAGTTCTTTTTTATCCTAATTTTCTTATATTAATAAGAAAATCTCCATCTTCAACTCAACCACCAGATTCACTTATCTCCCACATCAAGGTTGTTACTATTTGATGAAGCCCATGGTATAAAGATATTGTTCAATTCTTAGACCATCAAACTTATCCTCCTAACTTAGACTCTCATGAAAAGACACACATTCATAAATAAGCTTTCAAATACATATTTCAGCATAACATCCTTTATTTTCAAAACATTGAAGGTACCTTGCTCTATTATGTTATCCAAGATGAGGTCCCTCCTCTTACTAAATAAGCACATTGGGGAATTTGTAGTGGCTACTATAGTGAACATGTTACAACCAAAAAATGCCTAAATATGGGTTAATTTTGTCCTAGTATTCAAAAGAATGCAATTGAATTCACTAATAAGTGTATTCCTTACCAACTTCATCATGATCTAATTCTTTCACCTCTAGTCAAAATTCAAAATATAGAATCTCCTTAACCATTTTCCACATGGGGATTCGATCTCATTGGAAAATAACCTCACTCCTAAGATGGACATATTTTTATCATCATCATTACTGAATATTTTACCAAATGGGCTGAATTTATGCCCCTTGTTAGTGTGACTAATCCTACCATTTCTAAATTTACTCTTAATAAAATCATTTACTACTTTGGTGTTCCCCATACTACAATTTTAGATAATTATGTTAATTTCAAAAAAAAATGTTAAACAACTTTGTACTAAATTCAAGATCAATCACAAATTCTTCATTCTTTATCATTTGTAATTCAATGGTGAAGCTTAGGCTTCTAATAGAATTATCAACAAAACTATCCAAAATACAATTCATGTAACTCACATGGATTGGCATCTTCATCTTTACCCTAATCTTTGGGCCTATCAAACTACCATACATATTGTCACTAGGGCAATACCATTTTTTCTAGTTTATGGTTCTAAGTTAGTTCTTCCATTGGAATTTGTGTTTCCCTCTCTTCATATATCTCTTCATGGTATCATTCTTGATGAATAGTTGTGTGAAGCTCATCTTTATACTCTTTATCTCTTTGATGAATGTTGTATTTCTACTATAAAACATAATTGCCAATACAAGGATTGTATTACCAAACAACATAAAAAAACATGTTAAAATCTACACATTTAAAGTTGGTGATCTTGTCCTTAAATTAGATTACACCCATGATAAATAAGGTAAGTAAACCCAAAAATATTGGGGTCCCTATTTATTATAAGATAGTTTTGGTCCAATTACCTACCACCTTCAAACTAATGAGGGCCATGTTTTAAAAAAACCCATCAATGCACAATACCTCAAAAAGTACATTGCCTAAACATTTTTTTATTTAAATTCTTTTATCTAAATCTGTATAACACTTTTTATAGGTTATTCATATGGGTCTCTCCCTTTGTAGTAGTTTTCTCTTTTTACAAAACTTTAGTCCTTCTTATTTGGTCTTTTGGTTCCCTTTTTTTGATGAGTTGCATTTGAAAACCATAGATAGGAACTGGTCTTCCTCATGATGTACCATAGTCTTTTGTATTTTTCATCCTCTTTTTACACACTTTTTAGCATCCCTTAGATTTTTATTTTATGAGTTAGTTTTTAAAACCATGAATACGACCTGGTCTTCCTCACATAATACCATCTTTTATATTTTCTCACTTTTTAATATGATTTTAACACCTTTGTGGGTTTCTCTTTTATGATTTGTAGTGTAATACCATGGATAGGACCTGACCTTCCTCATAAAATTACCATCTCATGTTATTCTTGTTTTAATAAGATATGTTATTAATCTTTTTTCTTAGCTTTATATTTTGTTTCTTTTGATAGATGGAATTTACACAATAATCTATGTTAGCATGTTTCCTTCCATTTCCTTCATTTTAAGGACAAGGAATCACACTTTAATATTATTTTATTCCTTTTTCACCATTGGTCACATTTTCTATGGTTTAAAGTAATTAACATTGTTCTATGTGTCATTCCTCTTGATTTCCTTTCCTTACACTCCTCATTAGATTAAAAAAGGTTGAAGTCAAGATAGCACTTTTGTTTCTCCTAGATTTATGAGACTCCTAGACCCCATGCTCTCTAAATTTATCCCTCTTAGAAACCAAGCCCCAAGTATTCAAATGAAAGTCATCTTTAGCACCCATGTTTGGTTTTGAAAATCCATATGGAGGAGGAATAGAAAATTCCATCAAGAAAGTTAAAAGCCAAATATTTTGAAACAAAAGGAAATGATATACAAAAGGCAACATATAAATATTAAAAGTCAAAATCACACCAAAATATGTGATTCCAAGAACATCTCCTATCTTTAATCAAAGCTCAAAATCCATAGTTGGCCTCACCATAGAGCCAAGGTCCATTAGGGTGTGGTAGGCTAGTATATTGGAATAAGATAATTTAACAAAATCTATGGTGTTAACTAATTTCTCACATAAGTAACCATCTTCACATTAGATTGATCAATCTATAAGGTGTCTTGAGGAATAAGGAACATGTTGTGTGAAGGTAGGTCCATTTTAATTTTCATGTATATAGCCTTCATGGGATGATCTATATACTAAATTTGTTGACTTAAGACTTGTATGTCTAAGAAAATTTCTTTAGATTCCTTAAGGTTGAAAGTCCTCTTATTTTGAAAAACCTAATTTGAGTGTCTTGACTTAGATAAAGAGTTCCTCTACCTTAGTTTTTCCTTCATTCTCCCCTCTACCCATTTCATTTCCCCTCTTGATAGATAAATTGTGACTCCAAATTTGTTTTCCCTCTTATATATTCTATTCTTATTCACCTCCTAAAACCATGCTCATGCTATTTTGTTTTAGTTTTATGTATCCTTAGAACAATATAATATGTTTGAGTGACTATAGATTATCTTTCTTTACACCATAGAATTACATTCCTAGACTTATTTCACTCTCTTTTTACCATTTATCATTTGTGTTACTATCTTGCTATTATGGACACCTAACATCATACCCTTTTTCCATTTTTGAGTGAGGTTGGCTTGTTACTTCTCACTTGTTAATTTTGTTTTCCATTTTATGACCCTTTTTCCATTATTGAATGAGATAAGGATTGCTAATGTTCACCTATCGATGTTGTTTTACCATTTTGTTTCTACTTTTACATTCAATGTCTTATTACCATCCTTTTTTACATGTATCCTTGATTTGACTTGGTGAGTTCGCCTTTCTTACTTAAGGTTTACTCATTTGTGTTTTTTGGTCTTTAGTTGCCTTGGATTTTTGGTTCCTTAATTTACTCTTATTTTTTTGACTTGTTCATTTGGTCTAACATAGAACTTTTCACCCCATATTATAAAATTCCTAAGTATGTCCCATCCTCATAACACTATTTATCTTGGATTTTCTATGTTTGTTTTTTCTCTTTAGTTTTGTATTATTTGGCTTCTTGAAAGTAGTATCTATGCCCTACATAATCAAAACTAACAACATAATAGATAACCATCCAATGATAAAGGTAAGTCAAGGTATGCATCACACTTAATTTTTATCATTTACTTTTGACTCATTTACTTTTAGTTATTTTATGCTTTAAATACTAAATTTTTTTTAGCATCAACATTATGTGTTCCTATGTTATTTATCAAAGCATCATCCCCTATTGTACCTTAGTGACACATGATGAGATTCAAGTGGAACATATGTATACACATAATATTTTCAACTTTTATCAAATATTGATACTTTACATCTTGTAGGAACCCATCGAGACTCAATCTCTCTAAGTGCATGCCCTAATGGGTGCACCAAGAAAGGGGTGGGCAGTCCTTTAGTACTTAAAAATATTTTTGTCTCTTATTGCCACATATTACCAATCTAACCAGCTCTTAAAACCATTCCGCAAGTTATTAATCCTTCCTTGCACACTCCTACAATACTTCTCTTTCCATCCCTCTTTTCCTCACCTTAAGTCCCTTTTATCAGTCGACTATACTAGGTCAACCCTATATATTTTTAGGATATTTTCACTTAGGAATTAAGTTATCCTTTAGCTGACCTAGCTCGAGACTTGGTAAATTATTATCTAAAATTATACTAGGTCGACTGGGTTGACCCTATCAATCAACATATTTAGAATTGTTTAGGGTTGAATCTACCTATATATACAAGATCATTTCATCATCATTTAAATATGTAAGAAATATTTATTATGCACTCATGCTAATTTACAATCTTTTCTTCCACCATTCCACTTAATATGTATTAGTCTAGGGTTTCTAATTAGATAATATAGTCTTATGGACAAGTCTTAGATTTTTTGGCATTTCTTAGTGACCCTTAAAAACCACAACAAACTCTTACAAAGTCCCTTTGGATATGGGAGAGATTGAGTATAGATGGGTTCACATCTAGGTAATTATTCTCTAACTTTGTTCTTATCTTTAGTATATATAAGTAGCATAAGTATTGGCTTTGAATAATATTACTCTTCATATTCCATATATTAGGGTCTTACTGATACTTATCTTAAATCAGATTCTCTTATACATTTTTTGATTATTTACTAACTCCTCATGTTATACAACATATTTGGTGAGCACTAAATTATATTTATTTTACATATTATTAGAATAGGTTAAATATTAAAATATAGGACCCCCTTAAGGTTATTGCATGATTATGTTATACTAGAGGCTTTGGAACCCTCCTTAGGATAGTGTATTGAGATAAATGATCCACTAATTGGGTCTCACATATCCCCATATTGGTCATTCTCCCACTTTCCAAATTTATTCCCAATCGAAAGTGTAGGTATGCTCTATCTTCTTTGAGTTTGGAGCTATTTATAGACATGATGCATTTCTAATTACATACAGAAGTTAAACCATGTTTTTCACACATACCTTTGGGCATGATATTTATAGAGGCAAGTCTATAAAACAATTATGAATTTTTTTACCAATAAATCTAATTGTTAGTCAAATAGGAGTAACCTTTACCTTGTTCTTATACATCACTACATTAGCATTTATAGCCTTTTATGATTTACTAGGTCTTTTGATTACAAATTCAAGCAACAAATCCATTTGTTTAGTTATTTGTGTCAATTCATGTAAAGTGATATTATCTTTAATATTTTTCATATCTTCCACTATATTATATCCACTCCTAGTAGAATAATAAGATATATCAACATCATTTCTAGTGTTACTTCCCTTTGGAGGTTCTAGATTTGTCTACTTAAGGATCAGGAGGAGTATCAAAGTTGTTTAGAGGAGTTGAAATAGTAAATGGTTTTTTTGTTCTCTATTACTCAATGGATAATTATTATTTAGTTACTATTGAAAATTAAGAATATTTTTTTGAGTATCCTCTGGTTCATTCTCATCTTGGAATGGGAAATCAAAAGTCTATGCCATTAGAGTTGTGTCAATAGATTTAGATGACTTTGAAGAACCAAATGTACGTACAATGTTATATTTTTAAGTATACCTTAAAATGTATCTAAGTCATCTTCAAATAGTTTGAATTCATTAAAATTTTATATATAATATAATTCATCATGTTTTGAATTGTTATGAACTCTATAATATTTAGTTAAAGATACATCAGAAACGTTTAATTTAAGACTTTTCTTATTGGTAGATGACTCATTATTTTTGTTGTTGTTTCCATTATGGAACCTTATTTTAGGTATATTGAAACTCTGATAAGATTAGTTTTTGTTGGAAATTTCCCCAACATTACCTACTTCTCTTTGCAACTAAATAAAATTAGTGCTCAATTTTTTAACCATTTTGAGTATGGAGTCATTTTTATTCTTAGGTGCCTCTGACTTGTGAACTTGAGTACTATCACTAGATATTGGAACCATAGATCTTTGATCTTCTGGATGAGATCCACTTGTAGTGTTATTTAAGAATCGTATGTTTTAACTAAAGATGAGCATGACTCAAAGGCAATTGGTTTAATACTAGAGTTTGATTCAAAGTAGACATGTTTTGATTAGTATTGGGAATGCCATTCAATGTAGGGAAATTAAGAATAACATATGATAATTGACCCTGGGGTTTCATTTGATCACTTATTTTTGTAACTTCAACATATGCTAAGGCTAATGTATTTATGACTCCAATATATATTTTTAGAAAAATATAAGTCATTACATCTAAAGTATCCTTATAAATTTATAAAACTAAAGCTTCATAAAGTCTATAAGGACCTATAGTTATGCTAAACATATTCTAGAATATAACATTTAAAGCTCTAATGGTTTCAATTGAATTTCTCTTCACCATAGTGAATCATTGATAAAGGACTTAAGTACTAATGATATTTCCAAATTGATCAATGAAAATATTATTGAAATCATTCCAACTGGTAATGTAATTCTTAGGTAGGTTGAGAAACCAATCATATTTTACATCTTTGAAAATAAAAGGAAATAATCTACAAGAAAAATCCTCATGAAAAACATTTAACAATCACAAATCAACCTTAAAAGATTTGATGTGTTCTTTAGTAGTGACCACACCTATAAGACTAAGTAACGTTAAATATTTCTCAAGGTGTCTAGGTAAATCATGTACTTGACTAGAAACATTGATGGAAGATCCACCTAACCATGCCATACCTTGATAAGGTTATAATAAAGGAGCACCATGAACATGTGAAGTAGGTTGATATTTATAAACCCTACATTTACCCTTATTTATTCTTGCTTTCCTATGAATCTCCAAAGAAAGAAAAGGTAGTTTTAACTCAGACCTTGACCTAGTCCTTATTTGTGGTAGTTATAGCTCGTAAACTTTGAATCCTATTTAAAATATGATGTATAAACCTTATCCTTACAAATAACAATGATTTAATTTACATGCTAAGAAAATTTTTCATAAATTCATACAATTCTTTTCAAAGAACATTGATCTTTGACGAAATTATCTTAAATATACCTCCAAACTTTTGATTATGAGTGATCTTTACACTTATAAGTTTAAATGAACCTCATTTTTAAAATATTCAACTAATATTTGAACAAAATTTGTATCACTAACCTCAAACACATTTAATTCACAAATCTTACGATACCTTTACAATAATTTCTCATAAATCTTTAAAGAATATCTATCTTTAGCTAAATAATCCTAAATACTGGTTAAAACCATGAATATCAGTGATATTTACATAATTGAAGATAAGGAAATACAAATATTTAAGGGATCGATTGATTTATGAACAAAATTCACTAAAATTAGCTATAATACTTCAAATTCATAGAGTTTTAGGTAAAAGCCCTCCTTCTAGCACTAGTGAAAAATTTCCTATTAATGCCTAAAAGTGTATCGTATTATTTAAAGAGTGTTTAAAACAATTCTATATTCTATATTCAAATAATCGATTGCATGACTAGTTAGTTGTGATCTTCCTAAGATTTTTGGTGGAATAGTGATAAAGCAAATGATTGTTTCACAAAATGATAATATAACTAGTTGTTGGGAGAAACTATGGTTGTAAATCTTAATTATAAAAAATGATAGTAATTTTATCTCATTATAGTTAGTTATGATCAAAGCCTAAAGTCTAGAGTCTAATGTAGAATGTATATTTAAAATGAAAGCTAAATTATAGTGATTTGATTAAAAAATGAGCAAAATGAATGGGAGGGTAAAGAAGAAAGGTATCTCTGATATATCATCTAAAAATTATGACAAAGCTTAAATTTCATCTAAGACATGCACTCAAACCAATATATGACATGAAATAGCCAAAGGCATAGATCTTATCAAATACCACGCACATGTTTAAAGATTTTTAAATAGTGCAAATAATAACTCAAATTCACTTTAAGGATATCCTTACAAAATAAAATATCATTAGCACATCTTCAAGAAAAACAATGGAAATGAAATGAATATAAAGTATTTCAATCAACCTAGCATAACCGCAAATTCATAACTCTACATTCACACATGCACATCTAAGATTCAAACAAGTCATTCAAATATGAACATCAAACCAGATGTTTGAGGAAGTAGGTATGATAATAAAATACACAAAAAAATATGAGACAATCCTTATATAAATCCCTTACTTGCATTAATTTTCTCCAAGTTTACAAAGTGGTTTTGCTCTAAAACTCCCTCCCTTCTAAATATGACAATACCCCTTTTATATAAGGTTTTGAGGTATGTCAGTTAGTCATATCAAATGATAATTGTACAAGTGTGAAGGATATCTATAATTTTACAACATTCTATAATTAGACACTTTACAAAATGGACTAACCTATAATCAATGTGATTTACAAGATGCACATGATTTTCCAAAATATAATATTCTATTTTCAAATGATATATATGTTTTGTTACAAAAACATATGCCAAGTTAACATATTTGACTTTAAGAAGCTCCTCTAGTTTCAGTCTTCTACTTTTACTACTTCATATTGTTTTCTTTATGATTTTATTCATCAATCAATTTGGAATTTATGATAGGATTCATAAATAATTCATCTATTTGGTTTACCAAGTCTTTCAAGTCTTTATCAGTTCTTCCCATTTCTTCCTTGATGCTTCTATCATCACCAATCTTCTCCTTTGTAGATAGGATCATCTATTAACTACCTCTATTGTGACTTGGATTTTTATCTTCACTTCTTGCATGAATTGATTATCCATGTATTTTAATTCATCATCTATTATCAAACCTATAAGACTAAGGGTAGTTTGGTATTTGATCAAACCTCCTAGTATATGCACCATTTTACTCTCTAACTACCTGAAGTCCTTGGAAATATCCTCCATGCCCTTGGACCATTTATTCACATTCTTTATATTATATGATAACATTATCATATCCCTATTTAAATGTGCCAATTTTACTATTTTAAACTCAATAATATGACCCTCCATCAATAAATTTATCAATTCATTTACCTCATTAATTGAAGCCTGACATTGATTGATCTATTGCATAACCATGAAATGTTTCTTATTCACCATGTCTTACTTAGACCTTATAAATTTTATAAAGTTCAATGTGTCATAAATTATTATTTCAAACTTATTTACCATATCCCCTAACATTGATAGGATAGATTGCTCCTCTAAGTTCTTTTACTACATTAGGCCTTTGATAACAACTTTTAATTATTTTGATTGCATTTGAGCTAGTTCTATGACATCTTCCTTAAATATTAGATCATCACCAGGTCTTTGTCCTTTCTCCTAGGTTAAATTAGTCAAGGGATCCACCTTTTTATATATGATTTCATCACTAAACAAGTTGACCCCACTTCAAGGTGGTGTAATAGTTACCTTTGGCTTCTTTGCCTTTGGAAAAATGGCCATCTCAACTTTCCTTTTAGGGGTGTCGATAACCAACAGGTCCAAGGAATTTACCCTATCCTATTTGACTTATTAAACATTTGCCTCTTCATCTAAATCTATCTCATAAGTCATAGATGTAATAATAAGTGCATATTCAGTAGATTAATTTGTGTCCAATGTTATCATATGTACCTACCATTCAGGTAAACGTTATTTTGATGCTTTTGAAGATTCAAGAACTAATAAACTAAAATAAATTTCATCTAGCCTTCTCTCCTCATGACTATGATCTATTAGTGTCTCTACTTAGGGAAGCTTAGAATAATTGACATCAATCAAGTGATACTACCTGGGGCCTAGTTACCACCTATCCTCCATTTTTTGGCCCCTATCAATCTTGACTCAAGCCTTATGTTATGTTTTTATAATCTCCTAGTAACTTCATAGCTTCAGGATGATTTAATGTATATGAATTAAAATGGATTAGGATCATGGTTATATGGTATATTCAAAATACCCTTGATCCTAAAATGTTCTTTTACCCTCCCATTAGGGTCCCATTGTCTAGGATCTCAATTTGTAGGTTTAAAGACAACCAATGCTTTGATGTAGCCTCAATATGGTCTTACTACATAAATATAGTCTTACCAATTATCATACGAAAGTTGTGTAGGAGACCCTTCCTCTTGGTTTTACAAAATCCATCTATCCCATTGAAGAGCTGGTAGGCCTCCTCTTGTTCTATTAATTTATCATGTACATGAATGGGTAATTTGAGAGGAGAATTTTGAGTTCCTTCAATCCTTATAATAGTACAGTCAAGGTTAACCATATATCCCCCATTTATTCATCTAATTTCTTGATCAAAGGGATTACTCTCTCCATATGAATAACATTTATAGCTTTACTTAATGTAGGGTAGACACAATCACAAATGAACTATATGTGGTCCCTATACTTATAGATGTGCAATTCAGAATAGTGTTAGGAAATAATATAAGTACCACTTGGAGACCATTCTCTCTAGTTGGGAATCTTTGTGGTTGCTCACAAGTCATATAAAAGATAGGACATCATGTAAAACTTAGTATTCTTCCTATGCCTGATTACATATATTTTTCTGCTTAGGGTGATGTTGATTATCTCACCCAATAGAGGAATTATCACCTTTTCAATGATGAAGTACAGCATCCACATTATCTCTACATATTCTATAGTTTCACACCGATATAAATTGTTTAACATTGTCACTATCATCCTAATTCTAGGTCTAAATTAACTTATTGGGATGTTCTTTTTAGGATCTATAACAACCTGGTTACCAAATTCTAACCACATATCTAGGGTATCCATCATTTTATGCTCTTTAGCCCATGAATTAATAGAGGTTAGGTTAATTTAGGGATTAGTAAATTTTTAATAATACTCAAATTTAATTGGTGAAATGCATAAAACTTTCCTCAAACTATGTTTATTAATCAACATGCCCTTGTCTATTTTATCTACTTTGAAAATGGAACCAATAATATCAATGCAATGAAGTACCTATGTTTTTGTAGCTACATAGTGAAGTCTAGTCATCTAAATGGCTACAATGTCATCATATAATCTCTTTCATGAGAGGATATAATTTTTTTCCATGGTGATCATTAACTAGATTTTAATTATCCAAAATAATTTGGAGCAATTGTTATCCCCAATATTCAAAGAAACGTCTAAAAACTCGATATCTTTGAACACTCATCCTTCAGCATCTAATGTCAAATCTAGCTCAAATTCTTTATTTGAAACATGTTTATTATTCACCATTTCTATAATATCAATAAAATTATCCCTTTATAGATAATACTCCAACTCTTCAAGCTCAATCATAGTGAACTCAGAGATAATTAGGGATTTTTGTATAATCTTAGGGCTTTTGGAGGTTCACAGAGGGCTTTAATGATGTTGAGCTAGTTATAAATGTGAGATTTAGTGGTTTATATTGTACATTTATACCTTTTTAATGCTCAATTCCATAAGATCTTGTATTATGACATGTTTTTCCTATGTGGCATTACCATGTCATGTTATTCATTTATTTGAAATATGATCATTTGTCATTTTTGGATAAGTGTAATTAACATATTCAATCTTGAAGTTCGATCAATTCACACCATTGATCTCTTAAGAAGCCTTCCTCTCCTTTAATTCATCATGGGTTGTTGATCTTCAATATGAGATCTTGAGATTAGGACACTTGTTAGTTTTGTGGGCTCTTTGTGTACTTTTTAAACAATATTCATCACTTGAATATTCTTGTGTCATATTGAAACATAACATTCGATCTAGACTCCTTGAATTATTAACTCCACTCTCACTATTGATCTTCAATGTATGATCAAATGTGATCCATTTATGTTCCTTCTATTGGATTAAACATGCTCTATCGATTTACTTATTCATAAGATCAAGTGTAGGACGTTGATCTATTTGATTACTCACCAAGATTGTGGCACTTGTCACTCTCAAATTTCACTTTAGGATCTTTGAATTTTTGACTTTCTCTCATCATCATATCTCTATTGCTCTATTAAATTTGCACCATTGATCTTTTGGCTTGAATTATTGACTCTAGCTTTACATCCACATGTTATTAATTTCTTATAAATTAGCCAAGATTGTGACACTTTTTATCCTTATACTACTCCTCAAGATATTTGACATTTTGAATCAAAAAAGTTCCCATGCATCATTGATATTCAATACAATATCCTAAGATATTTCCACTTGGTGACACCATGTTTAATTCATTCCTGCCAACAATAAAATACTTAAGGTAAGGGTTCAGGTGTATAAAGAACTTAGGATAAATTTTTAGACTAAGGTTTCAGTCATATTAATAAACATGATTAGAGCTTAGACTAGTTTTTAAATTACGTTTAAAATATAATAAAATATTCCCACATAAATTCAAATCCATTTCAAAAAAATCCTATGTAAATATGAATCCATTTCAAAATAAAAATTTAGGCTAAAATACTTAGAGTAAGGATTTTTAACATTGTTTAAACATGGATTTAATCAATCAATTGATAAAAAAGGTTAATATATAAGGATAAAATTATATCATATTATTTAACCAACTAAAGGTTAATTTTACATTGAAGCATAAACCCTTAACACTTTTTATTCACATGGAATTCCATTAAACCTGCAACATGAAAACACAAGAATCAAACATTAGAAACATTAGATGAAGTAAAACAAGGATTATATGTAAACATGTAAATTAAGATAAATGAGAACCATGATATTCAAATAATTTACTTTGATAAACTTTAATGCATAAGTTACAAAACAATTTACAAAATTGAACAAAGGTCCTCATTTTTTAGAAATGGGGGTATGTTGACCTCAACAAAATATGACATCTTGATTCTTTGCTAGGAAGATTTGATATATTATTCATGGATATCTATAGTTGATGAATTAAAATTTGGCTATTTGTAACTAAGCTTGAGATATATGTCATTATGGGATAGTATAGTATTACTTAGATACATGATTTATTACTTTGATTTGGTTAATGTACATATTTACATTGTGAGCATATTGATGTATTGTTTTAGTTATATTTTATGTTATATATGTATCATGTGATATTATCTAAATACCTATGTGTTTTCAGGTGGATGTAAGAGAACTCATCCCTTGGATTATGACAAATGGATATCATCATTAGAGAGGGTGATGTGGATCAAGATGTTAAAGGATGATAGAGAAACCAATCAGTACCATGTACACACCACATATAAATAAAACATGTTAGATGTATAATGAGTGGTTAGCGCGCACACACACACACACACACACACACACACACACACACACACACACACACACACACACACACACACACACACACACACACACACACACACACACACACACACACACACCCACCCACACACACACACACACACACACATAAAAAAGTCATTTATACATGGTTTGATAGCATAATTTATTGGTTGTTATTGATGCTTAGATAAATTGACACTTATGTGATTGGAATTTGGAACTGAGGTATGTGGACCAATTGGTATAATCTAGTATTATGGAGAATCAAGCTCATTATCATAATGATATTTTGAAATATCATCAATGGGGTTAATGCTTTACAATTACTATTGGGTATTAGATAACTAGCATTATTAAAATAGCGTTATAAATTATTAAATAAGTTGTAATTAAATTTTAAATTTATAATATATATATATATATATATAATGAAAATATCTTACAAAGTAATTAAACAAAATAAATATTAAATATAGAGAAAAAAAAGAAAAAAGAAAAATCTCATAAAAGGAATTGTTCCTATTTATTATAACGGAAACTATGAAATAACATGGCATAATAGTGATATAGGGAGAGTAAAAGATAAAGGTAAGGGGGAAAAAAAGAACAAAGACAAGATGAAGAAAGGATATAGTGTATCGACCCATGGCATCTGAGCATTGTAAAAGATGGAAAATCATGGAATGGAGAATTTAGTAGAATCAAGTAAATTTAATTCAACATCTGAAAGGTAGGTGATGAATTTAATTTTAAAGAATAATATTAATGAATTAGGTTAATTCAATTATATCCTCTATTTGTAATATTTCAAAACATAATAAAACCCTGAGGTTGGCATCACCAAATTTTGTTCTCAGTCTATGTACTATATGTGAACTCTTTACAACATGATAAGTCATTGAGGCACTATATTTATAGTTAGGAAATAATTATATTAATAAGGAAAGAAGAACATATAGAAAATCTAGAAGGAATCAAAGATATTAAAAACCATGTGGAAAATTTGAGTGCTAATGATAATGAGTTAAAATAATGATTAGGATAATACCAAAACCATGAATATCATGAAATCACTTAATATCGTAATTATATTGTTTCATTTGTAGAAAACATAAAATCCATAAGTATTAATGGTTTTAATGTATTATATCAACTTTCCATGTATAATCTATGTACTGATGAATATATATTACCATGATGATACCATGGTTATATATATATATATATACATATGTATGTATATATATATATATATATACATATGTATGTATATATATATAATGTTTGTGTGTGTGTCTTCTAGATGTATTCATATATATTCACTAAAATGATCAAAACCATGGTATAATTGATGTATTTCATTAATAATGATTAATGTATGGGAATGGAACTGAGACATGCTTTATTGCATGAAATCACTATTCAAACTGGTTATCTATAAAATTCATCATGGTTATAATATCTCTATAGTTGGTTGTTAACATGAATATGGTTCTATGTAGAGGACCATCGACATTTGGAAAATGTTCTCTTACTATCAAAAAATGGGATTTGAATATGGATTTCTCAAACTCTTTTTTCTTAACAACTCCCATCTGGGTTACACTTCATAGACTCCCTTTAGAGTTATGGCATGAGGACATTTTTAAAGGAATAGCCAATTCTTTTGGGCAACTTGTGGCTTTGGACAATGCTATGGCAACCAGAACCAAACTTTAAACAACCATGATGTATGTTAAAGTGGCAGATTTAAATAAGCTCCCAGAAAAAGTGGATCTAATTTCCAAGTTTGGTAAAAAATCTCAAGGAATTATTTTTGAAGATTTACCCAACTCTTGCTATGCTTGCAAGAAATAGGGGCATTGGGTAAAAAATTGTCCATCCAGAAGCAAAACTCATCTTAATAGTGTTTTGGATGGGAAAAAGTCCACGGTCCAGCTAAAGAAAGTTTGGACACCCAAAGAGGATCAGGGACAAGAACAAAAGGATAATGAAGAAACTAAAGATCTAAATGTTGAGGAGGGTAAAGAGTTGTCTTTTGAAGATCCTAAAGGCCCACTTCCTAAGGCAGATATAGAGATCTCTTTTGAGAAAGAAAATTCTGAGACAGAAGGAAATGGATGGCAATCAGAAACCATATTATCTACACAAAGCAAAGAAGATTTGACAGATTTATTAAAGCAAATAGTTCTATACCAAAGGGTAGAGGATCGATGGAGAGAGGCAGAAGGCAAAGAAGTGCTAGAGGAAGGAGAAATCCTGGCTGAAACTGGAAATAAATTAGAGGAGAGAGATCCTCTTCTTTCTCAGCTAATGGAGATTCAGGTTGATAATGAATTGCCTTTGGAAGAGCTTCCTGTGAACGTTAATGGATAAAATTTAAAGCATTTTCCAAACCAAAGGAAAAGGGTTGAAAAGAAGAAAAATACTAAGGGAATAGAAACCAGAAGCAGCAAAAAAGACCAGCAAATGAAGGTGAAACACCATGCTTCTATCCTGGATAAACCTGGAAAAAAAGATGAGCAGATTTCAAAAGTGAAATCGGATGTTGGCTGTTCGGACAAACTCGGAAGAAGACCCATAAGGAAAATTAGAGAGCTAGAAAGCAAGTAGAATATAGTTGATGAAAGGCAGGCAACAATTTTGGATTTTACCCCTAAAAATTAGTTATTAAATCATTATTTGGAAATTAGGGGGCTGAATGTATAATGAATATAGAGGTTATCCCTGAATAACCTTAGGTTGTAGCTACTTTTTAGTAGGATTCAGGAATGCTTTTCCTGGTGCATGTTAACACTTTATCTTTCTTGTTTCTGTAATAGGGTTTTGGGGCCCCTTCAAAACCTATTTTTACCCTAATCTAAAACATTCAGATTCTAGAAAACCAAATACATGAAATCGCTATATTTATTTCCTTCATGTGTCAATTTTTAGAGTTGACTTATGAAAACATATTTAGCCTTGTTACATGTAAATGATGTACCATATACTTCAGTCAATTAATTTCTTAAATAATTGGTATTTATTATTGAATGAGCTATTATTGGGTCATAGTAAATCAAATCACCCATTTAAACTTGATAATGAATATAACTACATGCTTAGAATTTCCAAATGAATACAGATAAGTATGAGAAGTTTTATTATCTTTTTTTTTCACCAGCCTATGTTAGCCAAGATATGAAATTACAAAGTTTCATAAGTATTTAAATTATAAAATATTAAAATCACATATAAATAGAAATAGAAAAAAATCATTATAGTATTATTCAAATACTTTTATATAGGCATCTAATTTACTAGTAATGTTACTTTGTTGAAATATAGGGGTAGAAATTATATAGTACAACAAATTATCTATATTATAATTATTTATTCAACACTATTCATAATGATTTAAATAATGGAAATATATTAAGAAAGAGGACCTAGTTGGAATGGGTTAGTTTAGGCTCGGGTCTTATGCACCATCAAAGGAAAATTTGATAGCTGAGGTTGTGTGTAGTCCATCATTGGTTGTTACTTCTTTGAATATCTTGGCCACATGTTAGATTCACTCATTCTACTGGTGACCATGGGGTTAACAGATAAATCCATTATATGGTCACAATATCTACAAGTTCTCATTTTCTATAGGATGATTTCTAAGATTATGAAAGGCTCTAAATAAATATCCCATGTGAATATTGTAATAACCTTTCTCTTTTTTTGGGTAATAAACTCAAATTGACTCTTTATTACCTGGATATCGATATAGAGAACATGATTCATTCCCACCTCAACTACAGGTTTGAACATAGAAATCTTTGTGAAAGATAATAATACTCAGTAAAACTAGTGATTTACATATCTTACATAACAATTAAGTTATAGAGATTTATTTTTTATGGAAGGAGTACATGTAGTACTTAATAATTCTTGGAATATTAAAATCTTGAGAATATTTTTATGAATAACATTATATATGTATCCTCACCCTATAAATATTTATAATATGGAGATGGATAGAATATATATTAAATTAATTGACTCATATATGTTACGGGTTCCATATACAAATATGCTCATTATGAGAGCATGAATATTATCATATATTAATTGACTCATAGTTAGTGTGTTCCACCACTTAGAAGGTCACGATGATACACTATTAAACAAGGCATGTTCATATAACTTATAATGGTATATATTTAGTATGTATAAATTACTAGTTTGTAGTATGGCCAATAATATATATTTAGAATAAAGAAATTTTGTATGTGTATATACCATTACACAAATATATATGTAGTTAGAAACATATCTATGTCATAATATGACCTTGTTAAAGGATGGGAAACATGTATGATTAAAACATAGTCTTTCGTTATATTATGATTGATTTTATCATAAGTGTGAGATCTCTTATCATATGTATCATATTATAAATGAAATACTTAATAATAAATATAGGTGTATATATGTTTTCATAGAGGTGTATTATTATGGTTTTATTTCCATGAGTGGATTATGAATTGTGTTAAAATATTTACCTGAAATTAAGTTAGCAGATGTGTGCATTCAAAACCCCTAAAACATATAGCAAATACTAGTATGGATTATCCTATGTTCTTATGTGTTGAGCCTTATTTTTATATATTTGAATCTAGATTTAAGACTACAATATAAGTACATAATTAAAAGGTATGCATTGAGACCTAAACTTAAGCTTGTAGCTCTATATTATCTAATCATCATGTGTCTAAGTGACTAAACTACAACCATATTAAATAGTCTTTTAGAAAATAGAATGAGATGTTTAAATGAATGATATAATAGTTTAATTAATTCGTTGTTTATCTTGGAATGATTAATTAGTTGTTAGTTATATACTAAGTTCTTGTGTACATTACATGATTATAAGAGTGATTGGTTATATTTAACATATAAAGATGCATCATGATGCATGCTAATTAGTTATATTTCTTTAAATGCTAGTATGCAGTTTAGTATTAGGGTATACTCAGGTGGTATAGCCCCATACTTTCTTAATTATTAGTATGTATGTGTGTCACTTGATTCTTAAAATCATAAGTTGATTACATGTTTTATGTAGTTGTGAACTATGATAGTATGGGATATCATATAGTACTACAACATAAATGTATGTTATACATAGATAGTACATACTGTAATTAGTATGATTAGACTAACATCTATATTTGACTAACCAATTATATGCATGTTCATTAATATTATGAATAATATATTTTGTGATTGTTAGTAGGATTGGATGTATGCATGCATACAACCATGAGAGTTTAATGAATATTATGTTAGTATATTATTGTGTTCCATAGAAATTATGACTCACTTCATTATATATAGATGCTTGAATACATATTTTTGTTTCCATGTATTTAAACCTACTTTATATGACTGATCTTGGAAAATCTAGTAGTTATATTTTAGAATACTAGACTATGGTAATGTTGGTTATCATAAGGAGTAGTATGTTTGGAAACTAATTTTGGTAGTTAAAATCTATAGTTAAATGTGTATTACCTAGGTGGAATAAATTCTAGTCATTATTTCTAGTATGGGATAGAAATAATGTAAGATCCATTCACATGTTTGACATAATAAATGTATGCTTTGGTTACTCTTATGTTTGGGCTATTATATGATGTGTTTACTAGTAAAATGTAAATTATATGAATATTTTGGTTTAATTGAATTTGATAAATATACATTACTAATATAGAGTAAGGAGTGAGATGGACTTCACTAGCTTACTGATCCCAAAATGATAGATGAAGTTAGTTCGATCAAGTGGTGTGTACGAATTTGATTGATCTATAGATCATTATTATTTATTATTTTTAACTAATTGGACCAAATTATGTTTAGTGAGACATTATCATTTCCTAAGTATGATTTACATTTTTGTGTGATATCTTAAAATATAATAGTCTTCTATGATACACTGCATGTTTAGTTTAGAAATCATATAACACATGGGTACTTGCTTGTCTCTTTGGATTTTTGCACTATCATTATCTACTCATCCATAAATGGAGGGCCATTTACTGATGGGATTAGTATAAGGGATCATTGATCCATGGTTAGTGTGTATTTTTTTTGAAAGATACTCTCCCTTCCCACATCAATACTACTTATCAAGATGACACTTGAGATTGTCATAAATACTTGAGTTTGGTAACTATGCTCTAGGAAAGCCATGTATCTTATATTTGCATTGTATTGTATTGCAATTATTATTTAATATTATCGTGAAGAGTTATAATTAATTATTATTATTTAATAGATAGTGGTGGCTATAGACTTATTTTAGTTATAGATGAGTTAATGTGATTACTTTATATATTCACATTATGACATTTAATCTCATGATATTAGAGATCAGTGATATGTCATGTATTATTATTGTTACTATTATCATACCTTGATTATTTCTTATGGTCTCTATATATTATCATGGTGTAATCTATTTTTGGTATATATGTTAAAAAATTCATGTAATTCTATGTCTGACCCAATGGGGTTATTACAAGTAATAAATGAAGAAACATCATTAAATAATAATACAATTGAACTAAATAATGAATCAGTAACTCTTTAAGCATGAAATATCCAATACTAAAATGAAAGTACTTAATAGATAATTATCTCAATAAAATCATAATAAATCAAATCATATATCACAAACCATAACAAAATAATATTTAAGTAATCATTTGCAAATAGTTCATAACAAACAACTAAACAAAAAGTGAAATAAGTGCATCAAACAAGGTCATGATAGTTATACACACCTAGGTACACATTTATTCTCCTTTAATCCAATAATTTCATTACTATATTAAAGTTTGGGGGGTAAATGAAAATAATATTTATGGATTATATTGCACCTTAGCCTTATACACTTTGAAAACTTAGATCTTAGTTGTTTCTCTAAATTTTGGACCTTTCCCACTTTTAGAAGTTTTGCATCTATTGTATCTTGTGCCCCTTGGCCAATATCTTGGTTTGACTAGTATTATGTTAATGACTTAGACAATTTATCTTTATAAGAATGCTTAAAATCTACTTATTTTCAACCTCTACAAGTTATAATCATATACCTACTTTCCTATGCCTTAGACACTAGTGTCTCAAATAGGCACTTGTATCGATGCAAGTTTTCTACTTTGATGCTAAAGTTTACTACTCTAAATTCATATAATTTTCAAATGAAATGTATCCTAATGTTTAGCTTGAGTGTTTTAGTGCAAGTTATTTATACAAAAGGATTAACATAAATATGAGATCAACCCTCATTCATTCCTCACCTAACATAGACCTAAAAAATAACAAAGGTGGTTTATTAAAGCATTCAATAAACCACTCAATAAATTAATGCTTCCATGTTTTCTCTTATTTTCATATCAGTCATAGGGACAACACATACACATGTCTGAGGTATTGAAGGAGTAGCCTAAGAGCCTAATTTTATAAGTTATAATTTAGGTCACTATTGTACTTTATTTCCACATATTATATGATTCACACATAATCCAACATGTAGGGGAGAGATACATTATTCTAACATCATCTTTACAGTATTATCTATGTAGACAATTTTAATTGATAGAGGGGTCTTTGGGTCATCTTGATACTATATGCCTAATAACCCATTTTTCCCCAAGATAACTATGAATGTATAGAACTAGGGTTCTAAAATTTCATAAGGAGAGAAAATACATAACCTATATCTAAATTTATTAATGTGAAGATGAAGAAAAACCCAAAAGCATCTAGGTGGTAGAATCATTTTCCAACAAATATTTCATACAAGACACCTACGTCAAGTTCAAATAGTAGAATCAACATAACCATCAAAGGGTGATGATAGTGTTTGTGGCTTTAAAAGTACTCAATCTATAATTTGATGACTATTCTAGAATCTTGTTCCAGTCTACTTACCTATTTTAGATATAGAATTGTGTCAACATTAGAACTAGCTAAGTACATTATTTATTTGTTATTTCCATATCTATCATAGTTTTACTTACCATTTTTAACATATCTTTATTTAATGAATTCAACATATGTTATATATAAGTTTGATATGTAATTGACCTGATATAGATATAGTTTATCACCCTTGTGCCTTAGGCTATCTCTATCCTCATTAACCATATATAAACCAAATAAATAATTTTAGTGTCAAACACTCAATAATATTAATATGTGCCTCATCTAATCTTTATAATTAATTTAATGTTTTTTATTTAAAACCATTGTGATGAATAATACTTTGTAGTGTAACTTAAATTTAAGGAATTTAAAACTGTAAGGAAAATAATAATTTTGCACCATAGACCAAAAAATATGGGGCTAAACTTTTTATTCTATTCCCATTGAGTTTAATGTATTTTATTATACCAAATATACCATACTTCCTCATTCTCTTAAATATAATATTAACAATAATATTATTAGTTTGTTTTCATTTATCATTCCCTTTTTGGTGATAATGAGTCAAATATATGGGAAAGGTTATTTTTATTACAAAACATCTTAACCATAATAGGTTAAGGTAGGTCAAATATAGACATAATGTGTGTCTTTATAAATATATGCATGCCTTCATCTATGGTGGATTCCAAAGATATGGATTCAAGATATTTTGTAAAATATTTGGTGTTTGTGATAATAAAATTATGATGTTATAATGATGGATGGTTAATGTTGTATCTCAAATTTGTGCCCTTGAGAGGGTGTCTTCAAGCCCTCTCACTTTAAATATACAATGGGATTAGTCATGGGTTGTGGGTGACCTCTAAGTAAACTAAAACTCTATATTTTTGGCTAGATCCCAAGTACAACACCTATACTACTAACTACACTAGTGATTTACATGTAAAAAAGGATATAAGAAGGCTAAAATTAAAAATAAAACTTGGAGGTGATGCACAAAAAATGATTTCATCTACTTATTAGGGTTTTCACTATCAAACAAGTTACAATCTCATTATACTACTCAAAGATAGTACGTATCACACTAGTTTTTCAATATGAAGGATATTATAATTACAAGGGCATAAGATGATAGGTCAATAGGAATTAATATCAAACACTAATGACATATCAATTCTTAAACTCCATAAGCCATGTGTCACACATCATATGACTTATTAAAGGAAGACAAACTCACATAGAGGTATGATATAGAAGGACAAATGTAAGAAGTACACTCACCATCACAAAGAATTGATTAAAAAATCATTCTATATCACTATATATAACATGAATATAGAAATATTTATTTTGAATTGATTTCAATAGGCAATTACAAGTCTTAGTTTTGGCAGGGCTTCACCATCACCAATTTGAGGATATATTTAATTACTCTCAAGGATTCATTTATAAATGAATTATATGAAGAGAGAAGAGTAGGAAAATAATAAAAAAAATCATGAGATGATTATCATGATCATATTATTTATAAAATAGATAAAGTATGACACCAAGCTTGTAAGCAATGTGTTTTCATCTTCCTTCTTAGTCCTTTTAGACATGTGTTATAGTAACTCTTTACAAGGGTGGCATAAAAAGCTTCATCATAGCTTATGTGATTTATTATTCATAAATCCTCTTCAAAGAGTTACATGTTTTCCTCTTAAGGGAAGCTAAAATCCACCTTATTGACATTTGGTGGGATTATGAGGCATATACACCCAACTCTCTCTTGAAAAGAATTCCTCATTATAAGGAATTTGCCCTTATTGATAATAGTGACTAATATTCACAATATATTTTTCCACAAAAACCTAATTTTTTATCTTATATAACTCTCCCATAATGTGTAGATCCTTTTAGACCATAAATTATGTCAAAAACCCTATGTTCTACCATAATAAGTCAATTTACAACTATTGTCTTACACTTTCTTGACAATTAATGATAAGAGACATTCATGTCTTGAAGTTCCAAGTGACTTTGAGGGCTGATAATGGTTTCTATATTTATTTCATGAACTATAAGACTCTACATAGGTAGTAATAGATACTCCCAAATATGTTTTGAAAGTCCTTTGGGCTTAGGTCTTTGCAACATGTCTATCTTTTATTCTCTTGATACAGGATGGATCATGTCTCTTCATTAAAGCCTATATATAAACTTGTAACCTAAATTAGAAATTAATAATCCTCTTGAATATTCAAAAAATTATGAAAAAACTTTAGTTTTACCTCAAATACATTTAATTGATTAGGAAGTTAAAAAAAAAAACCCTAGACAAACACAAAAAAGAAGCTTTTTGGACCATGTTTTGTATATAAATAGTTCACATGTGCAAAAATTTCACTCATTTAGATGTGTGAGAGAGGTAGGAAAGTAATCTCATTGATTTTAAATTCATCCTAATACATTTTGAGTAATTTAAAGCCTTGCTACTCCCATTAGGTCACATTCAGGGTTTTAGAAGGGTTTAAGGGTATCTAAGGTCCTAAGGATAGTTCATAGAGTTGAGGGACTGTTGATGCTTATAAGTATACTAAAAGTGTCCTTAGTGTTTAAATAATACTTAATTTTATAATTTATAAAATTTAGAGCATAATTTTTAGGGTTTGATAATTTGGTTGTTTTTGGTGAAATAATAAAAAAGTAAGATAATTATTCCACACTATTTATATAATTTTGGTGGTTGGGAGCCACCTTGGGCCATTCTTAATGAATTATTGTTAATACTTAGTGAATTACACTCCTAATTTAAGCTAAAGACTAATCTAAATGGATAGTTATAATGTGTCTTAAACTAAAGTGATCACGGTGTAAAAAAGTAGCAAAGAGAAGGGTAAAGCAAAAAAGAAATAAGTGATTGCTAATTTTAGTCACAAACATTATGACAAATTATTAATGGAAACTAAATACACATTTAAAAAATATATAGTACAACATATAATAATCTCAAATACCACTATAGATCAGGTAAACTTTGGAGGAAAACATTTAAGAATCATAAGTAATAACTAGGTTTGCTTTGGGGATTTACCACTATAATCAAATAGCCATTACACATCTGAATACATAGCAAAATAAAATGAAACAGAACCTAAGATATTTTATCTAATCTATCATAAGCACAAATTATAAACCCTATGATTAAATAATGTTATTCTAAATTCAAAGATACTATTCAAACTCAATACTTCTACTAACAATTGAGAGAAAAGCTACATTAGCAATTAACACATCACAAATGGACAATCCTTGTAGAATTCCTTGATTCTATTAATTACTTCAAGTATACAAAGTTACTTAGAAATATCTCTTTTTATAATGGTGATACATGCCTTTATAGGAATAAGAGGTAGTATAATGATTAGTTACAAAATACAAGTGTACAAAGGTAAGGACAATTGCCCTTACAAGCTTTATAATATATGTGCCTTTTCAAATCATACTAACCTAGAGGTAAATATGCTAACAAACTAGCATATGCCTTTTCAATGGAATATTCTATTATAAAATGTTACTTAATTTATATTATAATATAATATTTTTATAAATTTTTTGTGGGCCCCTATTTGTTGTTGGAGGATGCTCATGGACCTTTTATGCTACTTATTAACCAGCTCAAGATCCATAGCAGGTTTCATGATCCATTCCTCTTCTCAGTATGTTATCTCATCAAATTATTTGTCATTTATAGAAAATGCCTCCTTTATTATTCTAGATTTGTTGATCTTTTCCCTTATATTCAATATCATAACCAAAATCTTGTTATTATCTTTTCCCAACTAGCCTTTGATTTCCCTTATATTTATTGAGTCACCAAAGTGGCCCTATGCTTGAACTCTTCATCACTAATGAGGCCATGGGTAGTAGGTTGTGCATGATTAACAAGAATGGTCCCAATAATTTTCTCAATTCTACTAATGAGCCCTTTTTCTTCTTTTAGAATCATCATTACCTTGGTATGCCAAGTACTCAAGCTTTTAACCTTATCAATAATAATCCCCAATATTGTGCCTAGGTATCCCATACTTATGGTTTCAAAGTTTAGGATCTATTTTTCTGGTTGAATGTTGAGGAGCTAAGTAATATTATCATCTGAGGCTGCCATTGGGTTACCAATTCTTTGGCTAATGTATCTTAGTCCTCTAATGAACTTCGCCTCATCTTCATTAACTTGAATGCCTCAAACATGTCATAGAATGACTCGTCAAACATCTTGATCATGGCATCTGAGATTGATAAGATTTCCAAAGTCTACAAGTTCTTTTCCATTTCCAAATTTTGGATCCTTTGTTCTAGACCCCAGCCTCCAGCCTTGGCTTGTTTTTAATATGCTTCCATCAAGATTTACACATCTTCTTCACATATTATATCCTCACCAAGTTGTTATCCTATAACAAGGGTCAAAAATATAAAAGGTTCCACCTTTTGAAAGTTGAATTCTTCCATCCCAACCATGGTTATCCTAGTTTTTATTCTCCCTAAGCCTATTATCTTAGGATTAAAATGAATTGTGGTAATTGGTTCTTTGAATTGGGTAGGTTTTGGGAAATCCACTCTTAAGCTAGTAGATTTTCTTAATGCATCCACCTTATTACCTCTTGATCCTTGGGTGATTTTAATTCTTCTCTATTCTTACTATTTCATTATAGCCTTTATCCAGGGCTTCACATCATCATGTACATCCACACCAACCTTTGTTATGGCCCATGGGAGAGAGATGGGATATTTTACAATTTTTCATAGATGAACCAGTCAAGAATGACTGGTATATGAATTGGAAATTCATCAATAAAGAGATTTACTTCACTAGTGGAATTAGTGAAGGTCAATCTAGGTTTCTTCCTAGGTTCTACTAGCACAAGGATAGTTATATCTTCCTCTTTTCATGGGAGGACATTAGGAAAAAATCCTTCCTTGTATCTTCTTTAGGCTCTAATAAAGGCTCATCCTCTCCTCTTGAGTGATAATATTCTACTAGTTCCTTCAGCCCACCCTCAAGTTTCTCTTCTTGCTCCAAGGCTATCATGTCAACATAATGGGCTAGGGAAGATGGCCTCTACTTCATGGTTCAAGGCAAGAGTCCTTCTCTAAGTATGTATTATAATATTAATTTCCAAACCTTCTCCTTTCTTTTTGCTTGATCATCCTAAATTTTCTCAACGTACTATTAGGACTATTATGACTACTTTTCTTAAGGTTTCCCATGAGCTATCCTAGATGGCATAGATAGTAAAAGGTACTACAAGGGGTGAATTTTCCATGCTTACATAGATGGCTTGTTGTCCCTAACCAATATTTTTTATAGATTGATGTTGTGACCCTAGACCCTAACCAACACCTCCCCATAGTTCTTGGCTCTAATGTATATGGTGTCATGGACACCCAGTTGGTGTACATACTCAAGCTTGATATTTTTGTCTTTTAAATATTCTCTTAATTTTTTCCTTGGATACCACATCTTGAGTTCATCTAGCTAAAATCCAAATGAATTCTTATGTGTGACCATAACCTCTACCTACTTCTAATCTTTAATTGTGATTTTACCAATATCGAATGGGAAGGGGTGAAACAAACCTTTCCTCTTTTCTTTCCAAGCCTTTTCAATGCCAAGGATGAGTTTGGAGGCAATCTCCTACTCAATAAGTTTGTTTAAGACATGCAATGGTATCTTGTAGGGTTGTGACATGATTACTTATATCTTAATGACTATGCAATCAAGATATACCATACATCCCTAATCATTCCACACACTTTTTTATGCGGGGGTGAAGCTTGGGCATGGGGACACCTATTATGGCCTCAAAGATTACTAGGAAAATGTAGTCATAGATAAACTACATTTGATTCCTCTACTTGAGTAGTGGTGGTGTACATCTTAGAGTAGTGGTGTAAGATAGTGGTCTTACCCTCTAGGGACCAATTCTTAATGCCAAGGAAGGTAATTAAAGTAAGAATGGAATCAAGTAGGTGAGACATCATGTATAATTTTTTGGAGGTCTTTTTAATTATGGTAATGAATTTCTTGGCCAGAAAGATGTTGATCAAATCTCCAATTAGAGGGGCAAGTTTTTCTTCCACCAGATAGTGAACATATGAGACCTAAACCTTATTTACTTAAGTGGTTGAAGGGGCACCAAAATATCTATTCAAAAAGCTCATAATCACCATAATGCCCTCTTTGAATTAGACAATATGTATTTTTACATCAAGGGTTCTAAAGATGTGAGGCCCTTGATGGAACCAAGGTCTTAGGATGGAGTCCAGGTGATGGTTATTGGTCCATTATCTCATTTTGGGAAGGTCCACATGGGGAAGAGGGAAATTATAATCCTTTTCAAAAGTAATAGTGGAAATTCATACTACCTCTTTTGATTTACCCTCCCTAATAATCTATTCACCATCAATCCTATAATCAACAAAAATTGGGGCAAGGACATCAATGTAGTATAACACCTCTAGTTTTCCCATGCAATGGTGGAGGTTAACATCTAGATGGAAAACAAGTTACTATGTCATCTATTGGTGGTGTAATTTCTCTACTTTTTATTTGAGGTGATCTATAATTATTATATCATAAAGAAAAGATTAGACCAATTCATAATGTTGTGGATGTTTAATGCGGCTAGGTTCAACTCTAGGTCCATGAATACCTGACCATCACTATATGTGATCAAATAAATTTTAGCTTCTTCTTTAAATTATTGTTTGATAGATATGATGGTATTTATTTCTTACTAATTTTTCACATTGAATTGTATACAATCCTTGTGAAATCTCTCTCATGCTTAGAAACACAATTATGTTATCCTTTGATTGAATTGTAGCCAATTGGATCCATTTGAGTCACTTTTATGCAGTGTTTGAGGTTTTGGAGCCTTAATGTAAAAATATATCTAGGCTTTGGTTTATATGTGTTTTAAATTTGATTTAGACATTTTCCTTTTTAGCTTTGTGTTTTTGAGCCCATAATATCTTCAATTTGTCCTTGTTTGCTTGTGTGGAGCCTATGTGGCACTAGTTTAGATCTCTCATGCCATTTTCATAAATGTCATTTAAATACTAGCCATTGGTATTTAAAAATACCTCTTTATTTTCACTTCATAGGATCAAAATATTATATTATCACAAGTCATTGATCATAGTCTCATCCCTTATCTTTTAATTAGTTCTTAGGCCTTAAGACTTGTGGTCATGACATTTGGCATGCTCACAAATCTTCCCCATGTTTCAAATCTTATGTCAAACCCTTGTCAAATAATCATTGGCCACATGATGGGTCTGTTGGTTCTCAGTGTTTTGTTGAAAATTCTCTAGGGACCTTCACACCATTGAATCAAATCCAATGATAAAGTGTGGACCATTGATCTGCAAACATGCCCAAACATAAATTTAGTACATTCTTAACAGTCAAGACTTAGGCTTACATCCTTAGTCTAATGTTTTCTTCATGTGTATTGATCATGGTTCAAACCTTAAGATAATTAATTTAAATCTAAGTCATGATTCCAAAGGAAGTCAAGGCATAACCAATCTAGGCTAATATATGCATTATGTTTAGCAATAATGATGAACTACATTAGGCTAAGATATTTATGCCATGTGTCACAAACCATGCTTCAAAATAGGTTCAACATGAAATGAATTTTACATAGGATAAGTCTATTATTTAAGGTCTATTATGAAAAATTCTATGTGGATGCTTAAAGAATATACTTAGGCTAAGTATATTTCTTTCATATATTTGTGTTATATAGATTGAGGCCTTCTATTTTTAGGATATTTTAAGCATTTCCCTTAGTTTATTGAGCCATTTTAGAGTAAAAATAAGTTTAAGGATGTTATTTGAACACTAAGCAAGATATTTCCATTGGGTTAAATTTGATGGTCTCATGGATGTCAAATACATCCTCATGGGTGTTAATTAACAGTCATGTGGATGTCAAGTTTAAGCTAGTAAAGTTTTTATTTTAATGGACCTAAATTTGATGGTCGTAAAATCATCAAGTTGGTCTTTTTGGACATTTAAATGATGGTCCCATGAATGTAAATTGTATGTTCATTAAAATATTTAGGGTCAAATGCAAAGAGGCCTTTTGGCATTTTTACAAGGATTCCCAAGGTTTATATGTTAATTCATTTCATTGGATCAAATGCCATGATAAAGGGATAACCATGGATCATAATCTAGAGACTTGATTTTGATTGGTTATCTTGTCAAAGTGGGTCCCTCTTCCTTTTACTCCTCAAATGTAATTGTGTCATGTGTCCATCTTTCAAGATCCTTGTATATTTTTGACTTTTCAACTAAGTTTCATTCCATTTGATTGAGTCCTTGTGAGTAAGCATGGATCATATGATTATCCAAAATGTAGGCCATTTAAGTCAAAGTTCCCAAATATCTCTGCTCTATCTGGTCGAATGTCATGATAAAGTGACAATTGCAAGATCTTCTAAAGTGTGAGGAAGTTAATGTTAGGACCATGGAGGTAATAAAAACTTAGGGTTAAGGTGTTAAGACTAAGATAATGATGGTATTAATGAATACATCAGGGTCATAGTATTAAAGTCTTAGGCTAAGTTGGGGAATATGAAAGGACCCTACATAATGACATTTAGATAGGCCATAAGGAACTTCAAAAAGGGGAAAATAACAAAGGGGGTAAAATTTTTTAGTCAAGTCATGTTAATAAATATGAATAATCCTAAGATATGCATTTTATATCTAATTCCATAAAAATTATTCCCACCAATTTGGGTTCCATCTTTTATTTAAATTTGAACCAAGGGTTTGTTAGGGTTTTGAAATGCAAGATTCTTAGGGATGCATGTCATGGAACTTGAAATTATAGTCAAATGAACTTCATTATCAAGGTTAATCTAGATTATATAAAATCAAGACCATATATTCTTGTCTCATAACAAAGTGGATGATATTCAGATTATTATAAAAAACCTTGACATGCTGAAATTTCCATGTATTATGCTGAGGGTTTTCCAAGGGTCCCAATTTAATAATTGGGGTATGTTGGTCCTAAAAAATGGTAACTCATGGGGGAAACATATAAATATGTTATAACCTATATACTCTGTGTTTAGACAAATCATTAGGTCATATACTTCACTTGATCAAAACCAACATCTGGATTAGATTATGGTTGAAACAAACCTTGCACTTGAAGATTTAAGATCAAATACCAAGACATACTCAAACTATGTGTATGATTTGATTAAAATTTCTATTTTTCATGGGATTTGAGAAATATCTTCTAGTTTTATTTCCTTAATCACCTACATTGACCTATAATATACTAAAATGTTCATTATAAACCATGTCTAGCTTATAATATACTAAAATATTCATTATATAATATTCAATTTGAGATGGGTTACAATTATCATATCATAAAGAAAATCTTATAATAATTACTAATGCAATGGATATTTAATGTGGATATGTCCATCTCTATATCCTTGAACACCCAATCCTCATTATCTATCATCAAATAAAACTCAGCTTCTTTAAATTTATATCTTCTAACTACCATGGTCTTTATTTATTGATAATTATTCATGCCAAAGTATAGATGATCCTTGTAAAATATATCTCATACTTAGAAACATAATTAATTTATCCTTTGATTTAATTTTAGCTGATTGGATCCATTTGGGTCACTTTTATGCAGGGTTTAGGGTAATGCAGGTTTAATGGTAGAAAATATCTAGACTTTAGCTTATACATGTCATGGATTTGATTTGGATATTTGAATTTATACCTTTGTGTTTTTGATCCCATAAGATCTTTAGTTTTTTACTTTTCTACTTGCATGGAGCTTATGTGGCACTATTTTGGATTTTTCATGGTATTTTCATAAATGCCATTTGAATACTAGCCATTTGTATTTAAAAATACCTCCTTCCTTTCACTCTATAAGATCAAAATCTTGGATTAGCATGATTTATTGATCATAATATGGGCCCTTATCCTTTGAATTGGTTCTTGGGCCCTAAGATTTATGGTCATGACACTTGGCATGCTCACACATCTTCCCCATGTTCCAAATCTTATGTTAGTCCCTTGTCGAATAATCATTGACCATGCAGTAGGTCCATGGGTTCTTGGGGTTTTGTTGAAAAGTATCTTGGGAAATTTGCACCAATGGATCAAATCCAATGATAAATCATAGACCATTGATTTTTAAACATTCCTGAACATTAATTTAGTACACTCTTAAAAGTCAAGACTTAGGCTTACGTCCCTTAGGATAAAGTTTGCTTCATGCTTATTAAGCATGAGACAAACCTTAAGCTAAGGAATTTAAATATAAGTCATGATTCAAAAGGATGTCAAGGCATAATCACTATAGGATAATGTATGTGTTGTGTTTATCAAAAATTATGAAATACATTAGGCTAAAATATTTATGCCATGTGTCATAAACCATGCTTCAAAATAGGTTCAACAAGAAATGAATTTTACATAGGCTAAGTCTATGATTTAAGGTCCATTATCCAAAATTCCATGTGGATCCTTAAATTATATACTTAGGCTATGTATATTTATTACATATATTTGCATTCTAGAGATTGAGGCCTTCCATTTTGGGTATATTTTGAGCATTTCCCTCAGCTTGGTGAGCCACTTTAGAGTAAAAATGGGGTTAGGGAAATTATGTGAACACTAAGCAATATATTTTCATTGGGTTAAATTTTATGGTCTCACAAATGTCAAATAAATAATCATGGTTGTCAATTGTTAGTTGTGTGGATGTAAATTTAAAGTTAGTGAAGTTTTGATTTTAATAGACCTAAATTTGATGGTCGTGTGGGCATTAAATTAGTCTTTTCAGATGTTAAAATGATGGTCACATGAACATAACCTTTAAGTTCATTAGAATCTTCAAGTTCAAATGTGAGGATGCCACTTGGAATTTTTGTAAGGCTCTGAGGGTTTACATGTTAATTCATTTCATTGGATAAAATGTCATGATAAATGAATAGCCATTGATCATAATTTGGAGACTTGATTTTGATTGGTTGTTATGTAAAACTAGGTCCCTCTTCCTTTTAGTCCTCAAATGTAATGGTGCTATATGTCGTTATTTCAAGATCTCTATATCTTTTTTTATTTTTCAACTATATTTTTATCCATTTGATTAAGTCCTTATGAGTAAACAGAGATCATCAAATTATCAAAGATGCTCAAATATAATGGTTATCTTCACTTTATCTAATTGAATTTCATGATAAAATGACAACTATAAGATCCTATAAAGTGAGAGGAAGTTAATGTTAGGACTGAGAGGTAATAAAAAATTAGGTTTAAGGCATTAAGACTAAGGTCATAATGGTATTAATGAATACATCGAGGTCTTAGTATTAAAGTCTTAGGCTAAGTTGGGGAATATGAAAGGACCTTGCACAATGAAATTTAGTTAGGTCATAAGGAAATTTAAAAAGGGGAAATAATAAAGGGGTTCAAATTTTGTTAGTCAACTCTATTAAGAAACATGAATAATCCTAAGATATGCATTTTATATCTATGTCCATAAAAATGATTCCTAAAAATTTAGTTTCTTGCATTTATTCAAATTTGAACTAAGGGTTTGTTAGGGTTTTGAGTTGTAGGCTTATTAGGGATACACACCATGAAACATGCACTTATAGTTAGACAAAATTCATTAGCAAGGTTAGTCAAGATTAAAGTAAGTCAAGACCATATATGCTTGTCTCTTAACAAAGTTGATGATCTTCAGATTCTTATAGAAAACCTTAACATGCTTAAATTTCCATATTTTATTCTAAAGGTTTCTCAAGGGTCCCCATTAAAAAAATGGGATACATTAGTCTCAAAAAATGGTGACTCATAGGGGAAACATAGTAATATGTTATAGTCTCTAGGTTTAAACAAATGATTAGGTCATCCACTTCACTTGATCAAAACCACCATCTAGATCAAGTTATGGTTGAAACAAATGTTACACTTGAATATTTAAGGTCAAATACTAGGACATACTCAAACTATGTGTGTGTTTTGATTCCAATTACTATTTAAAATGGGTTTTAAAAAGTATCTTCTAGTTTCATGTTCTCAATCAGTTACACTGACTTATAATATACTAAAATGTTCATTATGAACCATGTTTTAACTTAGGAAAGGCTTGAGCATTGCTCTGCTACTAGCCAACCATCTATACCCCCAATAGAGATGCATTTGCCTCCACTCATGGTCTTGATCCACTACTAGTTAGGCATCCATAGCCCCAATGGAGATTTATAGAATTGCCTTTACCTAAATCCTTAGATTTTGCATTGTATCCTTTTTTGTAATTTTTAAGACCTTTATGTTTTCAACAAGGTTGGGAACTAGGATAGCCATGTTTAAATATTTTGTCAAGTATTTGATCTTTGGAAAATCATCCATGTTTTCAACTCTAATCCCAAGTAAGGATGTTAATTAAATGCTAGTTTGGGGTAAACCATGATAATTTGAGTCTTTATTCCCCAAGTGTAAGTCTTCTTAAATATAGTTTGAGGTTGATATAATGGTTAAGGTCCAATGAGAGGATTGGCCTTTTCATTGGTCTTGATTAGTTTCTCTAAGATATAACATCATTATTTATATTTCATAGCCATGATTACTCTATGTATGAGATTCATACCTTCATTCCTAAATTGGGGGGCATGTTTTCAATAAAATTCATGATTTTTGAGCTCAAGATTCTCCCTAAGGACTTATTAGGATCATGGAACCAAGAAATATGAAGGAAACACATAGTAGAAATCAAGAAAAAAAAGAAGCAATCCAAAACAAAAGAATATATACACGATTATGTACAAACAAGGAACAATAAGGGAAAGAAAACAAAAAGGAAAATAAGTAGCCTATCTACAGTAATATAAATACTTAAAACTTTGCTCCATAAAGACCTTAGGAGGAGTAGTAGAGAAATAGTTCTTGATATATTGCCCATTGGTGGGAAGTGTAAACTTTGCTCCTTATAAGTCCTTAAGTTTGAAAGTGTTGTTGGATAATATTTCCATAATTTGATATGGGCAAATCTATAAGGGTGTGAATTTGGCATGTTTTCCCTTTGGTTTAGATGTTTTATCCTAGAGGAAAACTAGGTCTCCTTATCTAAACACTTTAATATTAAATCTTTTATCAAACCATCTCTTGACTTTCGTTTGACGTATGCTAAAGTTAGTAAAGGTTTTTTCCCTTACATCTTCCATCTAAATTATATCCAACAGTCTATAATTGCCTAGCTCTTGGCTCTCCTTCATGTATTCTTGCATAAATATTTATGTGGGAAATTTGAGAGTGATAGGAAAGATAGGTTCATATCCATATACCTATAGGAATGGTGAGGATCTTAAGGCTTGCTTGATCCTTGTTTTATCATCCTAAAGCACAAATTTAAGGAGCTTGTGTCATGTTCTGGGTTTGTATACTTCTTGATTGACTTCATTAAGTTCTTATTTGTTGATTAATAGACTCCATTCCCTTGGGGATAATGGTTAGATGAAAACTTGAAAGTAATTCCACTATAATAAGTCTAATCGATCATCCTTATGGATATGAAGGTAGATCCATTATCACATACTAGAAATACTAGGGTCCCAAACCTGGTACAAAAATTTTCTTCTAAGAAGTTGATCACTTCCTTAGTTCTACATTACTTGGTGGTTACAACTTCAGTCCACCTTGTATAATAGTCTATGGTGGTAAAGACATATTTGTGTCCTTCATATGAGTTAGGGTTGATTACATTGATAAATTCTAGGCCCCATTAAGCAAAGGTTTTATTAGTCATGATTAGTTGTAGAGATATTTCTACCTTTGGCTCTTATGTGCTACAAATTTGGCATGAATGACATTCACTCACATGCCTGTGAGCATATTTAAAAATAGTTAGACAATAATAGACAACCCTAAGAATTTTTTGGGCTATCATTTTCCCAGATAGATGTCCACTACCTAGCTTCTCATGAAATTTTTTCATGATTTGGGTGGCTTCTTAATGTGAAACACATCTCAAGTAGATTCCCTCAAAGTTACTTCGATATAAAATTCTATTCTTAATCAATTAATAGGTTACATTTAACCTCAAGTCGCTCTTTTTCTCCCTATAAAAGCCTATAGGATAAGTACCATTGATTATAAAATGTATTATTTGGTCATACCACTCACTATCTTGAAAGTTTTGTTTATCTACCTATATAGTACTTAGTCTAGGGTTAGTATTAACAATCATCTAAATCAAACATTGGCATCTTACCAACTTGGCAATTTTCATTTCTAGGCCATATTCCTACAATATTGTCATTGATTTACCTCTACCTTACTCTAATTCATTTTAGCTTAACATATATTTGGTGGCATGGTCAAGTAAGATGGTATGCATCTTATTTTTAAGGATGTAATTCTTGAATTTCTTAACTACCTTGACTAATGCATACATAGGTTTATCAATCAATGAATAATTTAATTAAACATTATTGAAATTCACGCTCATAAAAGCAATTGGGTGGTCAAACCATTTAATTTAATGAGTTAATAGTATAACCATATTATGGTTAGATGTAAAAGAATAGAGGTAGAAGTCACTTGAAAAATAAGGACTGGAGCTTGACTGATGGCCTGCTTAATGTCATTAAATGATTTTATGGAATCTTCATTCTATGTGACCTTGAAATCCTTCTTCAACAAGTCATTTAGTGGTTTGACAATTTATAAAAAACTAGAGATAAACTTTCTTAAAAAATTAATTATACCAAAAAATGACTTTAGCTATTTTTTACTATGTGGAGGTTCTATTCTAGATATGGCCTCCACTCTTTTAGGATATATAGAGATCCCATCCTTAGTTATGACATGACCAAATAACTTTCCTTTAGTCACATAAAATATACTCTTATTGGGGTTTAAATAAATTCCATACCTTTTACATCTTTTTAAAAATTATTGTAAATGTATGAAGTGATCTTCTCTAGTTTTAGGAAAACTGTTAGATCATCCATATATATGATAATGCACTTACCAATCAAGCCTTGAAAGGCATGGTCCATAGCTCTCTAGAAGGTGGCTCCTACATTGATGATTCTAAATGGAATTCTTTTGTAAGAAAATGTTCCCCATTTTAGAGTGAAAGTTATTTTCATCTTGTCCTCTCTATCAACCAATACTTGGTTGTAACTTGAAAAGCCATAAAAAAAGTACATCATAGTTGATACTAAAACAAATTGAATCACTTAGTCTAGGGAAGGAAAGGGGTGGTTGTCCTTTCCTGATGCTTTGTTCAAATTTTTGAAATTTATACAAAGCCTAATCACACCATTCTTCTTCCTAATTGGCACTAAATTGGCCACCCAAGTAGAGAGCTTGATGGGAAAGACTATCCTAGCATCTAAAAGTCTCTTGACCTCCTTAAAGATCTTGTGTTCTAATCCTGGGTTCATAGGCCTTTATTTTTTCTTAAAGGGTTTGAATCTCTCTTTAAGGGTTATATTATGCATGATGACCCTTGGATCAAATATTTTTAGGTCATCATAAGACCATGTTATAACATCCTTGTATTAGGTAAGAAGTTCTTTAGCTTTCTTATTTTCAACATTTGTGTAGGCCTTCCCAACATTTAAAATCTGGTGCTGATTATGAAGGCCTAGATTAATAACATTATAGTCCTTCCCATTTATCTTGAGAACCTTATAAGCCTTAGTAACTTTGTCCTTATCAAATAGTCTCTCTAAATAAATCATTCCCTTTGGGATCTTGTTGTCACTTATTTGAATGACTTTACCATTAAACTTATCTTCCCTAGATGTACTTCCATCAACTTCATCAATGATATGATCATAAAATTCTCTATAATTAGTAATGAAATATAATATATATTGATCATCATTAAATATTTGGAATTGGTTGATATTTTTTGGTACTAAAGGAGAATGGATCAATTCAATGCTGAAATTAGGGGAATCATTATTGGGCATGAGGTTAGCTACAATAGATGCCAATTGATCAGTTACTTGATTTTATTTCCTTAATATGGAAGTGATGTCAAATGCATCAAAGGATTCAATTAGATCCCAAAATCTAAATTTATACCTTGTTAAATATGAAATTTTTCATGGGTATTGCTTCTAACTTGGTTAACCACTAGTTCTGATTTCTCATAAACTAGTAGTTCTTTTACCTTATTTTTATAGAAAATTATACACCAAGGATAATGGATGCATATTTAGAAATATTTTTAGTATAAGGGAATGGGATCATATAAGAATCATGATAGCTTTTATCAGTGGGGTTAGTTAAAACAATACCAACACCTAATCTATTATTACACCTAGCACCATCAAAGTGCAATTTTTACAATTCAAGAACAACATAAGCATCCTTGGTATCACATACCTTATCAGCCTCTAGGGTGAAAAACCCCAATTCTAAGTCTATTATTTTTACCCTCTCATTCATATAATTCTATTCAATTATCATATGCCTTATTCTTGGTTATCTCTCAACTCTGATTTGATTAGGGACACCTTTTCAAGGTATTACAAATGTGAGCAATCTATAGACATGTAACCATTCAAAGCCTTATTTCATCACCTAATCAGTAAGATTTCATAAACATCAAGTATTTCAACCACCTGAATATCAATGAATTGTTTGACCATAGGTTCAAAAGCTAGTTGTGTATGAACAATTTATAATCCTCCTAAAACTTTAACCCTATATTTGTTTAATTGGGTGACAACCCTATCAAAATTTATAGGTGTTAGGCCAAATTTATTGAATATTCATATAGTCATGATATTAATAGATTCTCCTACATCTAATAAGAAACTATGCAAGTTCTTACCAAACATCTTGATAGTGAGCAAGAAAGGACTAGACTCAGCTTTAGTTTTATGAACTATTAAATTGGCATGATCAGTCTTAAAGGGATTATGCTTTCCTAAAAGTTATTCCAATAGGATATCCATTTAATTTTTAATCTATTTAATTTCATGAAATTTTATATTATACTTTATCCTCTTCATGTCCTCAACTATGTTATAACTAGTTTTGTCAAAAGAACTAAGAATCTCAATATTGGTTTTAGAAGTACTCCCTTTTGGTGGATCTAGAATATTGATTGAAGAGGTGTTAAGAGGAGTTATAAAGTTGTTCGTAGGTGTTTATGTGGCCAAGGTCTACCACTACTCTCTATTCCTTAAGGGATTTTTTTGTTTAGGAATTGTTGAAAGGCTTGGATCTCCTCACGGACTTCATTAGGTTCATTTTCCTCTTGAAAGGGGAAATCAAAGATGTCCACCATGAATGCTTGCTTAGATGGCTCAGATCCAAAGGTGATTATACAAATTTATTTATTAGTTACCACTTTAAATGTGTCTATCTCTTTTTTGATGGCCTCAAAGGTTTTATATAATTCTATACAATTAATTTCCCCATGCTTGGGAGTGTAATGTACCCTATAATAGTCAAATAATGCAATATCAATAAGATTAATGTCCATATTTTTGTTACTATAAGATGGTTCATTATCCTTATTATTATGAAAACTATCATTCTAAAATCTATTATTTGGCCTATAAAACCTTTGAAATGAGAAATTTATACCAGATTATTCTTTATTATTGCCCACTTATTTTTGGAACTGAAGTAAATCAATGTTTAATTTCTAAACCATTTTCAAGATGGATTCATTATCATTTTTTGGAGTTTCAAAATTATGCACCTAGTTATTATTATAAGATATAACTAAATACCTTTGATCACTTGGGTTGTAGCCATTAGTGGGGTGAGGTAAGAATCCCAGACTTTGATTTAGAGTTACATGACTTAATGGTAACTAGGTTAGATCTGTGAGTCAGTTTAAGGCTAGGAGATTTTGGCTATTATTAGGGAACAAGCTCATCATAGGTAGGTATGGGTCCATATTTGGGACTGAATAAGCTATTTTCCCTTGGGGCTGTATTTGATCATTAATGATTATTGATTGAGAATAGGATTGGGGTAATGAATCTATAACTAGGATAGAACTCTTTAGAAACATAGAGGTTATAATATCTATTGCATCCTTGTAGATATTTTGTGCTAGGACATCATTAGGCTTGTAAGGTTCCATGGACCTACTATACATGTTTTGAAATCTAGCATTGAAGGACGTAATGGACTCACTATCATCCCTTCTAATAGTAGTAAACTAGTGATAAATAACACAAGGACTAATACTTTTACCAAATTGATCAATAAAGACATTGTTAAGATAATTCTAGATTGTGATATAGTTATCAATCAAATTTAAGAACCATTCATAAGAGATATCTTTAAAATTAAATGCCAATAGCCTACATTTCATATCTTCATGCACAACTTTAAGAAATCTTAAATCATCCTTAAAGGTTTTTATATGTTCCTTAGTAGTCATTACACCTATTGAACTAAATGCATGTAGATATTTCTCAAGGTTTCTTGGAGGATCAGGAACCACCCTAGGCATATTAATTAAGGAATCCCCTAACCATTCCATACCTTGATGATGGATGAAGAGATAGGTACCCTAAATTGGTGAAGCTAGAAGATATTTAGATCTCTTACATGTACCTTTATCATGTCTTGTTTTTATATGAACCTCAAGTTCAAGTAAAGGTTCTCTAGTTTCTATGTGTGGTATTGTCCTGATATTATGCAATTCCAACTTGAAATTTTAAGATCCTACCTAAAATATGATGCATCAAGTTAACTTTTATAAAGAATAAGAGCTAAACTTTCACATTGAGCTTATTTTGTAAGGGTGGCATAAAGAATTTTAGGGATGTTGACCTTTGACTTAATTAGCTCAAAGATGCATTAAAATATGTAAGTATGGTCTATATTTTCATGTATAAGGCTAAAGGAACTAAAATATATGAGATATATTCCCACCTTTAATCAAAACATACCGTTCTAACCTAAGATACTATGGATTTTCAAATTTAAAGCCAAAGTTACCAAAAACAAGCACCTATTCTGAAAGAAAGTCAAAGGAAGCATAAATATGTGTTTCAAACAAAAAATATTGATGATATTTATATATTTTAAGCAAATATTGTAATCAAAACACAAATATATAGGGATCTTTAGGTAAAGCAAACTAAGATCACCCAAGGTCTAGAGAATTGGCCCTCCTTCTAGTGGTAATAGGAGTAGTCCTGTTGATGTTTATAGGTATACCACAAGTGCCTTAATGTTTAAAGAACACTTCTCATTTTAGAATTTATAAAATTTAGAGCATGAGTTGTAAGTTTTGACAATTTGGTTGTTTGTGGTGAAATAGTAGTAGAGTAAGATAATGATTCCATAATATTTATATAATTTTGGTGGTTGGGAGCCACCTTAGCCGATTCTTCATGAACCATTATTGATCATTATTGAATTTCACTCCTACTTTAAGCTATAGACTAATCTAAATGGATATTTATAATGTGGTTTAAACTTAAGTGATCATGGTGTAAAAAAAGATCAAAGAGAAGGGTAAGGAAGAAATGAAATATGTGATTACTAATTTTAGTACTAAACATTATGACAAAGTATTAATTGAAACTAAATACACATTTAGAAAATATATAATAAAAAATTACCTAAGCTCAAATCTCACTATATAATAGGATAACTTCAATAGAAAATGTTTAAGAATCAAAAGTAATTACTAGGTCTATTTTAAGCTCTACCACTATAATCAAATAGCCATTACACATCTTTTACCTAATCTAGCATAACTTAATATAAATTAAAATGAAATCAACCATAACTTAATATCTTTTACCTAATCTAGCATAAGCACAAATCAGAAACCCTATGAATAAATAATGCTATTCATAATTTGAAGATACTAATCAAATTCAAGACTTCCACTAGCAATTGAGAGGAAAGATACATTATCAATTAACACATCAAAAATAGACAATCCTTATAGAATTCTTTGATTCTATTAATTTCTTTAAGTATACAAATTTGCTCAAAAATCTCACTCTTTTTACAATGGTGATACATGCCTTTATAGTAAGATTAGGCAATATACCAATCAGTTACAAAATACACATGTACAAAGGTAAGGACAACTATCTTTATAATCTCTATAATACATGTTCCTTTTGAAATCATACTAACCTAAAGGCAAATATGCTAATAAAATAACATATGTCTTTACAATGGAATATTCTATTATAAAATTTTAATTAATTTCTATTAGAATATTATTCTAACTTGTTGGTGGGCCCCTATTTGTTATTGGAGGATGATCATGGCCCTCTCATGTTGCTAATCAACAATATTGAAATCCACAACAAGTTTAATGATGCACTCCTCTTTTTGGTCTAGTATCTCATCAAATTATTTATAATTTTTTGACAAGGCCTCCTTGATAATTCTAGCTTCATTGATCATCTCCCCTACATTGAAAAAAATATCCAAGATATTGATATTGTCCTATCTAGACTAGCCTTTATTTTTCCTTCAGATTTCTTGAGTAACCAAAGTGGCCCTATGTTTTCACTGTTCATCACTAATGAGGCCAAGGGTAGTAGGTTGTGTAAGATTGACAACCATATCCCTAATAAGTTGCTTAACTCTACTAATGAACCCTTTATAATATTTTATAATCCTTCGTTACCTTAGTATGCTAGGTACTCAAAATTTTAACCTTATCAATAACAATCCCTAAAATTGTGCCTAGTTGTCCCATACTTATTGTTCTAAATTTTAAGATCTTCTTCCTTGATTGAATATTGAGGAGCTAAGCAATCTTATCCTCTGAGGCTTACCATTAGGTGACCAAGTCTTTGGCTAATGTATCTTGGTCCTCTAATGCACTTTGCCTTATCTTAATTGAATTTAATGCCTCAAAAATGTCCTAGAATGACTAATCAAGAATTTTGATCATGGCATATGAACTGATAGGATTACTTGAGTTTGCATGTTCTCATTCTCCCTTTCCAAATTTTGGATCCTTTTTTTAGACCCTAGAATCTAGCCTTGGCTTATTGTGAATGTGCTTCCATCAATCTTTTCACATATTCTTCATGTAGTGTAGCCTCACCAAGATGTTTTCCTATAATAGAGGTCAAACCTAAAAAAGGTTCCACATTTTTAAAGATGAATTCTTTTGTCCCAACCATGGGTGTTCTAGTTGTTATTCTCTCTAAGCCTATTATCTCAAGATTGAAATGAACTATGGTAATTGGTTCTTTAAACTATGGATGTTCTGGGAAGTCCACTTTTGAGCTAGTATATGCTCTTAAAGTATCTACCTTATAACCTCTCAAGCCTTGGGTGACCATAATTCTTCTCTCTTCATGTTCTTTTATTATAGCCTTTATCCAAGGCTTCATATCATCATGTACATCCACACCAACCTTTGTTGTGGCCCATGAGTGGGAGAGAGATGGGATATTTTGAAAATTTCCATAGATGAACTAGTCAAGAATGACTAGTCCATGGATTGTAAATTCATCACTAAAGAGATTGACTTCACTAGTGGGATTAGTGAAGGTGAATCTAGGTTTCTTCCTTAGTTCTACTAGGACCAAGGCCAATTCTGCCTTACTCTTTTCATAGGAAGCCACTAGGATAAGTTCCTTCCCTATATATTATTTGGGAACCATTGGAGGGTCTTCCTCTCCTCCTAAGCCATAATATTCCACTAGTTCCTTGAAGGCACCCTCAAGTGTATCTTCTAGCTCCAAGGCTATCATGTCAATGTACTAGATTGGGGAAGGTGGCCTCTACTTCATGGTTGAAGGCAAGGTTCTTTATCCAAGTATTTATTTTATTATTACTTCCCCAACCTTCTCCATTTATTTACTTTGATCATCCTAAATTTGGTTAACCTACTATTGGTACTATTATGGATGCTTTGCTTGAGGTTTCTCATAAGCTATCATAGATGGCATAAGTAGTAAATGGTACTATAAGGGGTGCATTTTACATGCCTCCCAAGATGGCTTGTTTTCCATAACCAATCTATTATCTATCTTGATTTTGTGACACTAGACCCTATCCAACACTTCCCCATAGCTCTTGACTCTAATGTGTATGGTGTCATGGACACCTAGTTGGTGTACATACTCAAGGTTGAGCTTTTTATCTTTCAAATATTCTCTTACTCTATTCTTTAAATCACACATCTTGTGTTAATTTAGCTAAACTCTAAATAAATTATTATGTGTGACCATAACCTACACCTACTTTTAGTCTTTAATTATGATTTTCTCAATATCCAATGGGAATGGGTGAAGTAGACCTTTCCTCTTTTCTTTACAGGCCTTATTAATTCCAAGGATGAGTTGGGAGGCAATCACCTACTCAACAAGTTTATTTAGGATATGTACTGGTATCTTTTAGGGTTGTGACATGATTCCTTATATCATAATGATTATGCAATCAAGATAATACCATACATCCACAATCATATCTACACACTTTTTGATGAAGAGGTGAAGCATAGGCATGGGGACACCTGTGATGGCCTCAATGATTTATATGAAAATGTAGTCATAGATAAATTGCATATGATTACTCTACTTGAAGATGTGCATCTTGGAGTAGTGGTGTAAGATAGTCTTCTTACCCTCTGGGGCCAATCTTAATGTCAGGGAAGGTAATTGAAGTGAGAAGGGAATCAAGTAGGTAAGACATCATGTAAAATTGTTTAGAGGTCTTTTTCTTGATGACAATGAATTTTTTGGATAGAAAGACACTAATCAAATCTCTAATTTTAGGGGTAAGTTTCTCTTCCATTAGGAAGTGCACATATGAGACCTAAACCTTGTTTACGTAAATGGTCCAAGGGGCACCAAAATCTCTATTAAAAAAGGTTATAATCACCCTACTACCCTCTCTAAATTGGATGATAGTGATTTTTCCATTAAGGGTTCTAAAAATGTAAGGCCCTTGATGGATTCAGGTTCTTAGGACAACATCTAGGTCATGTATATTGGTCCATTCTCTCATTTTGGGAATGTTCACATGGGGAAGAGGAAGCTTATATTACTTTTTAAAAGCAACATAGGAAATGTATGATACCTCTTGTGAGTTACGCTCCCTAATAATCCATTCACCATCAATCATTTAATCAAAATAATGAGGGAAAGGACATCAATATTATGTAATACCTCTAGTTTTTCCTTTGCATGGTAGAGTTCAGTCATCTAGATGGTAACTAGGTCATTATGTTATCGATTGGTGGTGGCATTTCTCTACTCTTCCTTTGATATTGGCTATAATTATTCTATAATAAAGAGAATCTTAGACAAATTCCTAATTCCATGTATGTTTAAGCTAGCCAGGTCTATCTTTTTATCATTAAATACCTAGCCCTCACTATCTATTGTCAAATAAAGCTCAACTTCTTCCTTCAATTGATATTTACTAGCTGCCATGGTATCTATTTCTTGATAATTATTCATATTGAATTGTAGATGATCCTTGTGAAAGTTCTCTCATGCTCAGTAACATAATTAAGCTATATTTTGATTAAATTATAGTAAATTGGATCCATTTTAGTTGCTATTATGTAGGTTTTATGGTTTTAGAGCCTTAATATCACAAAATATCTTGGCTTTGGATTATACATGTTCTAGATTTGATTTTGACCTTTACCTTTATACCTGTGTGCTTTTGATCCCACAAGATCTTTAGTTTTGTCTTTTTATACTAATTTGGAACTTATGTGGCATTAGTTTTGATCTTTCATTTCATATTCATAAATGACATTTGAACACTAACCATTGGTATTTAAATACCTCCTTTTTTTCTCTTCGTAGGATCAAAATCCTAGATTAACACAAGAAATTGATCATAATCTAGGCCCTTTTCATTTTAATTGGTTTTTGGGCCTTAATATTTGTGATCGTAACACTTGGCATGGTCACACATCTTCCCCATGTTCCAAATCTTATGTTAGTCCCTTATCAAATAATAATTGGCAATGTAGTAGGTCTATGAGTTGTGAAGGTTTTGTTGAAAAGTCTCTTGGGACCTTTACAATGTTGGATCAAATCTAGTGATAAAGCATAGACCATTGATCTACAAACATGCCTAAATATTAAGTCAGTACACTCTTAAAATTTAAGACTTAGGCTTATGTCCCTTAGGCTAGATTTTGCTTCATGTTTATTAGGCACGTGACAAACCTTAAGCTAAGGAATTTAAATCTAAGTCATGATTCAAAAGGAGGTCAAGGTAAAAGCAATCTAGGTTAATTTATGCATTATGTTTAGCAAACATGATGAAATAAATTAGGCTAAAATATTTATGCCATGTGTTACACACCATGATTCAAAATAGGTTCAGCATGAAATGAATTTTACATATGATAGTTCTATGATTTAAGGTTCATTATGAAAAATTCCATGTGGATCCTTAAGGAATAGACTTAGGATAAGTATATTCCTTACATATATTTACATTTTATAAATCAAGTCCTTCCATTTTGGGCATATTTTGAGCATTTCCCTTAGCTTGGTGAACCACTTTAGAGTAAAATTGAGTTTAGGGATGTTATTTAAACACTAAGTAAGATAATTTCATTGGGTCAAATTTGATAGTCTCATAGATGTCAAATACATCCTTGCGAGTGTCAATTGATGGTTGCATCAACATCAAGTTTAATCTAGTGAATTTTTTATTTTAATGGACCTAAATTTGATGATCATGCGAGCATCAAGTTCGTCTTTTTAGGATTTTAAATTACAGTCATGTGAATGTAAATTTTAAGTTCATTAAAATATTTAGGGTCAAATGCAATGATGACACTTATCATTTTTGTAGGGCTTCCTAGGGTTTTAGTGTTAATTAATTTCATTGGATTAAATGACATGATAAAGTGACAGCCATTGATCATATTCTAGAGACTTCATTTTGATTGTCTATTATGTCAAAGTGGGTCCCTCTTCCTTTTAGTCCTCAAATGTAATTGTGCCACATGTCCATGTTTTAGGCTCCCTTTATCTTTTTGGATTTTAAACTATGCTTCACTCCATTTGATTGAGTCTTTGTGAGTAATTATAGAACATTAGATTATCCAAGATGCAATTCTTTTAAGCCAAAGTTCCTTGTTATCTTTAGTCCATCTAATTGAATGTCACAATAAAGTGATAACTATAAGATTCTACAAAGTGTGAGGAAGTTAATGTTAGGACTATGGAGGTAATAAAAACTTAGGCTTAATGTGTTAATACTAGGGTCACAATGGTACTAATTAATACATTAGGGTCTTAGTATTAAAGTCTTAGGCTAGGTTGGGGAATATGGAAGGACCCTACACAATAACATTTAGCTAGTTCATAAGGAACTTAAGAAAGGGGAAAATAATGAAGGGGGTCAAATTTTTTAGTCAAGTCATGTTAGTAAACATAACTAATCCTAAGATATACATTTTATATCTATGTCCTTAAAAATTATTCCCACTAATTTGGGTTCCAACATTTATTTAAATTTGAACAAAGGGTTTGTTAGGGTTTTAGAATGCATGTTTCTCAGGGATACATGCCATGGAACCTATATTTATAATAAAACAAGCTTCATTAGCAAGGTTATTATATATTAAATCAAATCAAGACCATATGTGATTGTCTCTTAGAAAAGTGGATGATTTTCAAATTCTTATAAAAAACCTTGACATTCTAAAATTTCCATGTTTTATTCTAAGGGTTTCTCAAGGGTCCCAGTTCAAAAAATGGGGTATGGTGGTCCTAATATGGACCTAATCCCATAACAAATTTAAATATTATTTAGTTGAAAACCCCCTCATTCTTATTTAATAGGACCATGATCCCATTCATCTATTCTTAAAAGTTCACGTAAACCAAATTTACCCTCTTTGAGTTATGCAAGTTTAGTTTTGTGTTCAGGGAGGACATTTGACAAGGAATGTAGATGAGATTTTTTTTTTGGTTGTAAATACCTCAATTATGTTTTTTACACATATTTTGATATGTTCAAGTGGTCTCCTAAGAATATTGAATCCTCAAACCACTGATATCTTCCTTGATCCCTATGTCAAGATTTACACACAATTCTATCCATCTAACCCTAACATGACATTTTATAACACTTTTGTCTTTCTTGATGTTTCCAAAATTCATGGAATTTTTATACAACATATTTTACATTCCTGGTTATTATAGCTCTCATGTTCCAAAATTTCACTCAATCATATTCTTGAGAAAGGTTAAGAGGTATTCCATAGAAATCATCTCAATCCATTTTTAGTGTTTAAAATCCTTGTTATTCCCATTGGATAATATTCAAGGTTTTAATAGGTTTTAAGGGCATTTGAGGTCATAAAGATAGTTCATAGAGTTAAGGGACCTAAGGTAAAAGCAAATACAAATTATATTTTGTAGATAACCCCCTCCTTCTATAATATGATCATGATCCCATTAATATATTTTTATAAGTACACACATACCAATGTTACCCTCTTTGAGTGATGTAAGTCTAACTGTGTGTTTAAGGAGATCATTTCACAAAGAATGGAGATGATATTTTTTGTTTTTGTGTTAGAGACACATTTATTAAGTATATTACACATCATGTGATATGTTTAAGTGGTTTCTTGAAAATATTGACTTCTCAAACCACTAATATCTACCTTGTTCCCTATGTTAGGGTTTATACACAATTCTAGTTAGTTCACCCTAACATGACCTTTTCTAACACTTTTATCTTTATTTATGTTTCCAAACTTCATGTAATTATTATAAATCATATCTTCCAACCCATTTGACTCTTAAACTTATAAAACATTCAAAACATTCAAGTTTATTCATGGTTATTACACACATGCTTGTACACACTCATTTAGGCCTTATAGGCCTAATTAGTCTTCTTGAGTATTTTCAATGTTCCAAATAAATTTGTCATTTAATTAATCCTTATTATCAATTATTATTCAAATGGAAACACTCAATTATTCATTTATCCTTAGTTTTTCAAACCATTGTTGACATGTTATCTTCAACCCATTAAAATCTTGAGCATAGGTGATATTCTAGCCTATTTGTATGAAGTATGTTTATAATTATTTTTATTGGAACTTTTATGCTTCTTCAAGGATGATAAAATTATATATATGATACTTAATCCGTGTAAAAACATTGGATGCCCTATTTTACTTCACATATACCTATTTTTTTACATTCTCTCATGACAAACCTGTAGGTGCTTCGTTAGGGTTTACTTGAATGTTGATATTCAAGAGTCCTTATTTTGATTATTTTTCCCCTAATTTACAATTATGAAATCATTACACTATTTTACATTATACTCCATCACTCACTTGACCTCCAAGTCTTCATTTATTACAAAAAATCATCCTTCTATAAGTAGGCCTATAGGTGTTTATTTAAGGTTAACTAACTATGATTCTACCAAACCTAAACTCCATAGACCAAATTTAACTTGTTTTATGCATTTTGAATTTTTAAAAAATATCCATCATATTTGGCCATGAATTAAATCATCCCCAAAACTCCAAAAACCCATAAAAATATGACTTTTGACCTCACTACCTGTAAGAGGCCTATAGGTAGCCATTTTGACACAATATTTATCCTTCACTATTTCGTTCCCCTTCAAGATCAATCAACTGATGGTGAATTATGGTATTGATATATAAAAATGTTTTATAAAACTTATATTAATTTTATTTGACTTATATTATATGAGAAATAACTACAATCCTCACCTCCTACCCTTTGAAACATAGTTATCTTGAGTTATATAGTCTTCTTTGATATTCAACCCATTTGAATACAAGTTAGATTAAGAACAAAGTTTACATATGATATATGGGGGATTTGAATCATACCAAAATATATCAATAGGATGATTTTTAAGACCAACAAATAATCTTGAATATAAATTTATTGTAGAGGCATGACTGTGATTGATAATATGGCTTGGTGTTGCCTTGGAACTCAATTACTTCTCCTAGACCTAAAGAAGTTAAAACATCAAGCTTCATATATTTCTTGGAAATAAAGGGACTAGAAAAGATCTCTATCTAAGAAATAAATCATCATATTTTATAGTTTCTAGTAAGTTTCATCTCAACATTGAAATGTCAAATAAGACTAAAGTAATACAAAACCTTAATATTATAAAAATTACCTTAAACTCTTCAAATTTATTGAAAATCAATGTCATCCACTCAATATATTTGCTTCTTTAACCACTTTGGTTAGGTTGAGACCATTATTTTTCCTTGAGGGTTTACCATATTTTCTCCTTGAAAATTTTTCTTCATTAACTTGACTCCCATAGAACCTTAACTTTGTCAAACTTATCTTAAATAATGTTAAACACAAAATGAAGTTTTAAAAAGAGTGATATTGATGACAAGAAAAAGTGGCTTGAACCTACCACTCAATAGACCATGCTAAATGATTTGTAAGCTATCAAGGAATACGCTCTATCTATCATACTAGATAATTAAATACCAAGAAAATATATTCATGATAATAAACAAATTTAAGGTCCTATACATTAAAATTTTGAGTGACTCCCATTCATGATGTCCAACTTTTTTCTAGCATATTTATCTAGATCCTAGTATAGAATTATTGCTATAAATATAGACTAGTGTCCTTTAAAATCCATTGGTCTATGGGGGTCATGAAATAATCTTTAATTTAAATCAAAATCAAAATTGTACTTGATAATAGACCTAAAAAAATTGAAACTCAACTCGCTCAAAAACATAAAGCTCACACATGCATTACATGACACATAGATCAAATAAAAATACCAAAAAATAACAAAAAACATGTGCACTAAGTACTTATAGAAATAAAACATACTCTAATATGTAAAAAATTAGAAATATGACCTCAATAGCAATGCTTCACATGTATCCCATTGATTGGGATACTCAACTACTTTCTATCAAGAATTGTAAGTTGCAAGTTTAAAATAAATAGGTTGTTTGGATTCTCTCCCATATATAATCATGTAGGGTGAGTTCTCAATAACCTTCTTGATGATGATCCTATTAACCTGTATAACTATCCTCAACGTGGTGTGTTAAGCTCTTTCATTGTCCTCTATTATTCTCTTAATAATTTTGATCAAGTTCATATTAGTGGACTCCAATAACACATTTCATTTATGGTATTAATTATAACAATAAATTAGATAAATACCATGCATAATATCCCACTCTATTATTCTTTCACCACTAAATGCTAAAACATTATAAAAAAATATTGCTAAAATCTGGTCACTATGCCTTCATAGAAGTCAAGAACTAAGTTTTCACTAGCCTCTTTGAGGGATATGGATTCCACCAAATTTTTGAAATAATATATGGCTATAATAACCCATTTATGGCTAGAAATTGAATTTGTATTTATCATTCTAGTAAAATTTATACCCCATTACATGAATGGTTGTTCTACTTGAATAGGATTGAGATAAAGGGATGTAAACCTTTATTTAACTATAAAAAGTTCATACTTTGGACACCATATAACCAATGTATATAATTCCTTTAGAAAATTATGCTAATAATACCCATACCTAAATAATTTTTTAGTTATTGACTTAGGTGCAAAGTGGCCTCTAGATAGTCCATCATGGAATTGTTCTAATAGTTTATCAATCTGATTTATTTCAATGCATGTTAGTAACATACCATTAAGATATCTCATAAAAATGACACCATCCATAATAACATAATTTATATATTTCAATCTAATGTATCTTATCTTTACTCCATAAAAAAGTATAGGACACTCACCCATTTGAAGGAACCTTGTCATGTCTTTTGTTAAACTTGTAGAGAGTGAAGGTACAACCATAATAGGATCATATTGTAGTGTCAAAGAAACCTCTCTTTCCTCTTAAAGGTTTGATATAAAGTTTTCACATATCCCTTTCCATCTTACCATTTTAGTATCCTTCATATCGACATCATATTACATGACTTTGGTTATCCATCCAACCCTCTTTTCATTTAAATCCTTATTCTAAAAGAAGTCCCTTATGCTTGGGTGGCTAACCATGACATGAATTTTGTTATTAAACATCATATGTCAAAAAAATTTAGGCTTATTATGATTTAAAAAAAATTATTCTCAATGGTTTATCTCCCCTTATACTTTTCTATCCCTTGAATAAATAAGGCAATTTGATACTAAAGACCTTGATTATTCTGTTGCATTAATATTGATGAAAAGTTGTCAAGATTAGCAAAGTCATACAAGAATAAAGCCTTAAAGAAATTAGAGTTAATCAATGTTGGTGCTTGTGAAATGGCTTAATTAATGGTCTTAAAACTATATTTTTATTATTTAGTCAAAACAAAGGCTCATTATTTCTTCAACATAGATGTAATAGGCTTCACAAGGTTAAAAAAACCAATTATAAAACTTCTCACAAAGTTGATTTTACTAAGAAAACATTGCAAACCTTTATTATGTTTGGGAAAATACAAAGATAATTTGGCCTAATAAATTATCCTCATGAACTAAAAACATAGATTTAATAGGGTTTAAATAGATTCCATATTGCCTACACCTTTCAAAAATTAATTCAAGATGAGTTACATGATCACTAGCTTTCTTAGAGAAAACTTTGATATCATAAAGACAAATTAGCACCATTTGATTGATCAAACCTTGGAAATCCATATCCATGGATATTTTAAATTTACCTCATACATTATATAACCCAAATTATATCCTCTTTTAGTCATATTTTCCCAATTTATTAGTAAAGGTCATCTTATATTAATCTTTTTCTTTCACCAATGCTTGGTTGTAATTTGAATAACAATCTAAGAGAGAGAATAATTGAGAACTAGTAACTATTTGAAGGATATGTTCTATATAAGGTAAGGGATAGTGGTACTTAAATGAAACCCCATTCAAGTCTCTATAATCTACACATAATTTGATCTTACCACTCTTCTTTCTCACAGGAACTAAGTTCGCAACCCATGAAGAGTTCTTGATATGAAAACTGATTCTTGACTCTATCAACTTGGTGAGCTCTTTTCTCATTACCATGTCCAATTTCATATTGATTGGAATTTATATTTTACTTGTATATTTAGCATTTTTATCAAGTTATATAGTGTGTTGGGCCAATGTGGGATCAAAATACTTAAGGTCACCATATTCCCAATCAAAGACATCAGAAAAATCCCTACATAACTTAGTAAATGCAACATTATCATCTAAAGTACACACATTTCCAAGATTTAAGAGCTTGTATTTGAATATGTCCACATTATCATGATGTTATTCTTTGGTATACATTATTACTTTATCTATTCTCATTTGATCACTTTAATTGAATGTATTCTCAAGAGTAACCAACACTTTGGGAAGCTTATTAGACCTCAATTATACAATTTTATCTCCATATTGGTGTTGCAATTTTGCCTTGTTTTTACAAGAAAAGTGAGATTGTTTTTGGAGAAAAACATGTTATTTATTTTTCACACTCAAACACTTGTCAATTGACATCATTATCTGGTATTCATGGACTTATAACCACCATGATATGTGGCTTCATTTTTGAATTCTTAACATCATTAAGGATTTCAAATTATGCTCAAACTAATGCTAACCTATAAAAAATTTTATTCTCTTCCCTTGGGAATTATTGGATGTTGAAGGCCTCAAAATCTTCAATAAACTCCCATACTCTATGCTTATAGGACTTTACAATGTAAACTAGCATAATACCTACCCCTATTCCATTTTTGCTTCTTGAGCCATTAAATAAAAATTTCCACAAGCCATAACTATAACCAAGTGGTTTGGATAGAGATGGAATGGTTGTACCTTATTAATTAAAAAAATAGACACCAATAATAGCCTCTTCAACACCTCTATATGGATCATACTCATTATTTTTTCCCGCCACTCATCAAGGAAGAGATCTGAAATGTCTTCAAGAGGAACAATTGGTTATTGATCACTAGGATGAACCTCCTTATCAATGATGGTATAATTAAAATTATAAATGTTTTTATTTTATGTATAAAAATGAAAATTAGACATACGATCAGACCTGATGGTAACTTTGGTTCCATATCTAGTCCTAAAATCCAAGCAGGACAAATCAAATGATAAGTAGCCTCTAATCTTGGAGGTGAAATTTCTTGATAAGAAAAGATAAAATCATGGTTGAAAATACACTACAAAAAGGTATTAATAAATAGATAAATTATGAAAAACATGAATAATAAGGTGTAATTCCTTGATTACAACCATAATCTTAGTAGCTTAACCATTTAGTTGTAATATATTTCTAGCTTTAGGCTCATACTTCGAGCCTAGTTTATCATCTATTTATTTTGGCATCACTGAGCCACTTGCTCGACAACATATCATAAAATTATGTACTAGGTAATATATAATGATAACTAAAACATATAAAGTATGTGGCTTACCATCTTTAATTGGCTTCCCACTAGCAGGTGTAGAATTGTTTGTAATAACTACACCATCTCTTCTAGTTGATGTCTTTACAAAGCTAATATTTGACAATTATTATTACAGAGTCTCTCTTTGACAAAGAAGACATAATGTATACCACATGGTAATTTTTAAATTGACCTTGTTAATTTTATCTTCAATATTAATTCAAGAGTTATTAACTCTTGGCTATCCTCTAGGGACTGTCATACTATTTTATAGTTGCATAGTTTAGGGAATGAAATCACTCTCCACATTTTGATTTCTTTGATTTTATTGAGATTCATGAGATAAATTATAATCCCTTGTTCATTAAGGAATATAAGGTAATTTGGATTAAATTTTGACCATCTCTTGGGAATCATTAATTTACCTCCTTTTAGACCTTGTGTGAGCTAAAATAGGAGTATCACTAGTTTTAATTGTTCCCTCCAATTGGTTGATTGAATAATACTTTCCCTCTTTCAAATTAACTAGTGTAGAATTTTATTTAACTTCTTATCAAATTTTCATAACCTAAATTGATAATTCATCTTATGTCATATATAGAATGGTTCTATTTTGTGTTATATAAGCTTGAGTAAACACTTCATTTTGACTAGATGGTTGATAAGGGGTCTGATCCCATTGATAAGACCAGTCATGATATTGAAACAAATTGTTTTGAGTAGGAAAAAATTCTCTATAAGTGGAGGTACAATTTGGGTTTTAACTATTATATGGTTTCACATTGGTAATTTTCCCTTTCCCTTAATAATTTCCTTGGAAGGGTGGCCATTAGGCTATCATGACTGATTGAGTTGGCACAGATATTGATATGGTATAAAAGGTTGGTTTTTTATACCTTTTCTCCAATTATATAAAATTGTTTTTAAGGGTCCTAAGTAATCCTTTGAAATCATTTGATTTTCTTGGATGACTAGGGGAAGCCAAATTATCACTGGTCAACATATCAATGACAATAAGAGTTGGAGTAGGATGTTATATATTATGAAATAATGGCATAGAAGGTGTTGGGGATATTTTTATATCCCATATGATATTTTTTAAATATTTTATGGTAAGATCATAAGCTTATAATAAGGTCTCACCTCCCATGGATTGTATCATAATAGTTGTATTGATATTCAATGCTTTAGGATAGTATAAGAATGCATAATTTAGAGTGGGGGTCACAAGAATTGGGATCCTATATCATGTATTTTAGAACATAGAATTGAATTATTTCATGAATTATTATGGAGATATCTTGATAGTAGTCAACTAGTGATAAATGGTCACTCTTTAAACCTCTTACTCAACTTATCTCATAATTCATCCCTTGTGTTTATTGAATTAGGAGAAAAATTCATATGCTAATCCAATGAATTTAATTTGAAGTATATTTCCAACAACCTAATGGATAAATTATCTTGGGTGACATGTGGATATTATAAAAGTTGGCCATATCTCTTATATGCTCTATGGGTGTAATAGTGTTCTCTCCACTAAAATATGGAACACTCTTGAGGGATGCCAAAAGGATCTCATCATTTTGGGAAAGGTTTATGGGATAACCACCATTTAAAGTCAAAAATTTCATGTTTATAACCATATTTATAACTTTGGGATAGCATGGACTATATGGGAAGTGAAGCTTTCTTCTAGGTATCTTGGTGTAAGGAAGAGTATGAAGAAATATCTTTTTTTTACTGAAAATAAAGGTAATTCAATAAAATCAATGGGAATACCTTTATACCTTGACATTTTTATCACCTTTGGAATGAAAATATCTTGCTATTCTAAAACCATGAGCTAATAAATTATTGTAGTTGTTAGATGTTGCTTGAAGGAGGATATTATATATGCAAATTTACCAAGACCAACATAAATATTAGACAATCCTTATTCAAATAAGCCCCATAGAGCATGATATAAATATTATATCTCAAATTTTCACCCTTGTGAGGGTGTATTAAATCCATTTCATTTGATATACACAATGTGATTAGTCATAGGTTGTGGATGACATCTAAATAAACTAAAGCTCTAGATTTTATGATAGTTCCCAAGTACACAACCTATAATAACAACTACACTACTATTATTCATGGAAAATGGATATAAGGAAGGCTAAAATTAATAATAAATCTTTGATTTGATAAAAAAACATGATTTTCTCTAATTATTAAGGTTTTCACTATGAAACAACAAGTTAAAATCTGATTACACTATTCCAAGATAGTTCCTATCACACTAGTGTTTCAATATTAAGGTTATGGAAATTAAAAACACCTTAGATGATAATTAAAGAGGAACTAATGGTATAAATTATTGACATATCAATTATCTGACTTGGAAATCCATGTGTCACAATTTATATGACATGTGAAAGGAATCAAAACTCACATAAAGGCATAAAAGAGAAGGATAAATATAAGGAAGTATACTCACTATAACAAAGCATTCATCAAAAATTCATTCCAAATAACTTTATGTATAATGAAGATACCAATATTTAATTATAATTGATTTTAGTAGGCAATTACATGTCTTAAATTTGGTAGGGCTTCACCATCACAAATTTTAGGATATATTTAATGGCTCTCAAGGATTCATTTATAAATGAATTGGAAGAAAAGAGAAGAGTAGGACAAGAATAAAAAATCATGAGATGATTATCATGATCAAATACATTACAAAATAGAGGAATAATGACACCAATATTGAAGGTAATGTGTTGTCATATTTGTTCTTAGTCCTTTTAGACTTGTTAGAATAACTCTGCACAAGGATGTCATCGGCAAATTCATGGTAGTTTATATGATTTCTTGTTCATAAATCCTCCTTGAATAATTACAAAACTACCCCTTAAGGTAAATTAAAAATCACCTTCTTAAAATTCTTCAAAAAAGTTAAATGCATCCTTCTATAAGTAGGCTTGTAAGTGTTTGTTTAAGGTTGACTGACTATGAAATTGCCAAACCTAAGCTCTATAGGCCAAATTTAACTTTTTTGATGAATTTTATATTTTTAAAACATATAAATAATGTTTTAAAATCACTTAATTCATCCCCAAAACTCAAATCACCCATCACCAAAATGAATTTTGACCTCATGGCCTACTAAAGACATGTAGGTGGCCATTTTGGAAGAATATTGATTCTTCACTATTTAGTTCCCATTTGAGCTCAATTAACTAATGATGAATTAGGGTCTTGAGATATCAAAATTATTTATATTCCTTATATTTATATTATTTTACTCATGTCATATGAGAAACACTTTCAATCCTCACCTCCTACCTTTTGAAACATAATCATCTTGAGTTACATAATACTCTTTGAGTTTCAACCCATTTGAATACAAGGTGGATTGATAAATAATATTGCATAGGCAAAATAATGGATTTGGATAATATTTTATATATTAATAGGATGATTTTAAAGACCAACAAAGAATAATGAATATCACTTTCTTCTAGAGTCATGACTGTAATTGATAGCATGGCTTAGTGTTGCCTTGGAACCCATTTACTTCTCATAAAACTAATGAAGTTAAGACATAAAACTTTAGATATTTATCAAAAAGAAAGGAATTAGACTACCATAGTTTAAAATATTAAATTAACTCTTCATCAATAAGGATGACATCAATGGAAACCTACATTTCTATAGACTTGTAAGTTCATAGACCTCCTTTATATTGCACTTGAAGGAGAAGTATTAAAACTAGATTCTAAATATTGTCATCCATTAATATGATCTTAAATATTTTATTAATATTACCTCCTTTATTTGATAATGTGTAAAATGAAAACATAACCTTTATTGATAATACATCTCTTAGCTAAGTCTTTAAACTCACACAGTCTAACTATCTATGCAAGCATATCTCTCTCTTGAGAATAATTAACTCAATGATGTTTTAATATGGTTAGGAGTTATTAAATTTTTTTTTCAAATATTAAAAATTCAATATCATCCATTGGATGCATTCAAGACAACTCATAGATCTTGTAACTAGACTATCTTGAACCAGATATCAAAACAAAATTGTTTGACAACACCTCAAACTTGAACATGAAGAAAAATGAGAAAACATGTTATTATAGGGATCAAGGAATGTTTAATAGACCATTTACAACCATTTTAACATGTTAATATAATCT